>CM040751.1:37536877-37596877 GCA_022829145.1 Albula goreensis
AGACAGAATGTTTGGGCTGCAGTGTTCGTCCTGAGACAGAGTGTTTGGGCTGTGTTTAGAGGAGGAAGTGGTGCTGAGAGAGTGATGGAGGAGAGATTAAGCAGGGGGAGGAAGAGAGTAATTACCCCAGACTAGAGGAGGGAAACTCAGCCGGCCCCACCACTGTGCTGCCTGTCTGTCACTGTGTCCCCATGTGTCTGAATGCACTGGGTGTGTACTCTCTGGGCCATATAAAACACTGCGTTAGCCTACCTCTGTGCATACATTCACTGCGTTAGCCTGTTTCTGTATCATATACATACTACGTTAGCCTGTCTTTGAATGTACATGCAAAGCGTTAGCCTATCTCTGTGCATGCATACACTGCATTAGCCTATCTCTGTACATATACATAGTGCATTAGCCTACATCTGTTTCATACACATACAGTGTTAGCATGTATCTGTATCATATAGGTGCCATATAAGCACATTAGCCTGTCCTTGTTCCCTATAACTCTACTGTATGAGCCTGTCTCTGTACCACATAAGGTGGAGTTAAAGGTGATTTGTGATTTCTAACCAGAGAGTGAAATTGGCATACTGGCTAAACCAGCATGGTTACAGCACACACACACACACACACACACACACACACACACACACACACAGGTCTCACACAAGAGTCAGGGGTGAGGGCCGCAGCAGGGCTGTGTTAAATTATTCACTGGAGAGGACAACCTCTGTGTTTATCATCCTTAATTGGGGCTGCAGCTGTCAGTCACACAGCTGGGGTCTACTCGGACTGACAGCTGTCACTCACAACTCAGACAGGCCTACAGCGCCAGGGCTGGCTCAGGTCTGACCCGGGACTGACCTGGGTTTGACCTGGGAGAGATGCAGTGCGAAGGGTTGACCTGAGCATTGAATCTGCAGATGATTGGTTATTTACCCATTGTTATGCATATTTACCCAGCTGCCTCTGCATGTCACAGTAGGACTTTAATTGATTTAGATGATAGGTATTGCCATTTCTAATCTCTTATTAATTGAGACTGTAGAGTAATGTCTAATCGCTTGCACATTATAATTCTTTCACAGCCTTCGATACTGAGGTGGGAATTTAAGGGGGGGTCACTTTAATTTAGTTTGGTTTTGGCTGAGAAATTGGATGAATTCAGAGATTTAGACTCCCAGTTTGAGTCCAGGAACACCTGCTAGAATGTAGCACAGTGTAGCAGGGTTATGAATGGTACTTGTATGTGCTTGTTTATCAGCATGTTGTATTAAAATTCAGATTATGGGCACATGTAAGTAAATCCAGGTCGTTTTGTAGTATGGTGGTACTGCTTGTGTTCTTTAACAATATGAGGAAGTTAAATAATACACGCAGTACCACCATTCAATGCACATGCAGATTTAGTTTACTCACATTTCATTACTTTTAATGTGCATTTTTACTGCTGATTGGAGGAGGCGGAGAAGGGGGCGGGGCATGTGCAGCCTATGAAGCAATCCGCAACACTTGCATGGCAAACAGCCACATGGAGTGAAATTAGAGCAGAACCTAAAAATCACTTTCACTCCTAGGCGTAATATTCTCTATTTACCTAAACCTCAGGCCCCACACGCTGGAACAGGGACTGTTTTTCTTTTTTTTAATAACAGTCTGGGGTTCATTGAAAAGCAGGAGACGTAGTGAGGTCTGGTTTCCTCTTCATGCTAGACTGGCCCTGCAAACGCATGCAGTCTGTGATTGAGGTGTGGAATAATTAAAGCCTGGCACAGATATCAAACAATGGCACAACGGCCTATTGTGCTTCGCTGGATAATGGAGGGTAAATCTCTCTTTGGTCGCGTTTGAGGGGAACCTGGGGCGTAATTATTTGGTGATAAGAGGTTTTTAAATGGGCTGGCCTTGCTAGGGGGAGGGAGGACCTCTTTACAGAACCAGCCCAAATCCAGAAATAGAACACAAAAAATACAGGGTTATGATTTTTAAAAAACATAATAGGCTCAAAATATCCATATGTATGTAGTTAGATGGCTGTAATCCTGCGTTTATAGTGCTGTAATACCCTGGTCAAGGGTCTGTGTTTACTATGCGGCATTCCAAGTCCACTTTGTGTCACCCTTGAGATCGCCTAAAATTAGGGCTGACCCTGAAAATGTATTTTAATGTGGAAATCGTGGCTCTCGTGTCTAATTTGGGTCCTGAATCCCCCCAGCGCAACTCGGAGACAGAGCGGAGAGAGCTGGGTGGAAACCTGGGCCCCTGATGGTGAATTAGATCTGCAGCTCCTTAGTCATCGGAGGTCTGATCTAGTGTGCAGCGGTTAGCATAAAGCTAAAGGGTGGGCAGTTAGCATAAAGCTACAGGGTTGGGCGGTTAGTGTACGGGTAATGGGCGGGGTCAGTTAGCATAAGTCTAAAGAGCGGGTGGTTACTGTAAAGTTAAAGGGTGGGGTGGTTAGCGTAAAGCCAAAGGGTGGGGATGGTTAGCGTAAAACTAAAGGGCGGGGCGGTTAGCGTAAAGCTAAAGGGCGGGGCGGTTAGCATAAAGCTAAAGGGTGGGGCAGTTAGCATAAAACTAAAGGGCAGGGCGGTTAGCGTAAAGATAAAGGGCGGGGTTGGTTAGCGTAAAGCTAAAGGCGGTTAGCGTAAAGGGGGGGTTTGTTAGCATAAAGCTAAAGGGTGGGGTCAGTTAGGGCTAAAGGTGGGGGGTGGAGAGCCAGAACAGAGGGGAAAGCTGAGCTCTTTAACTTGTTGTAATAGGAAATTTTAAAGAGGTCAGATAAGAGGCCATAATTGAATTTAACAGGAAGTCAGGGAAGTTTATGTTAGCTGCAGCATGCAGTTCTGTGGAGGCCATTTTTTTCTGCTATAAGAAAGAGATCTTACAGACCGTAGAAATACCAAACACAGATCCTTCCTGTACACTGGAGATTGTAGCCTGGTAATGGACTTGCCTGTTGATGAAAATGTTGCTCCAGTAAGTCAGGAGAGACCAGGAGGCAATAAATTATGTTAATAAACTGAGTAGCTATTGATAAAGACGGCAGGAAACGGAGTGCATTCACTTTGTTGTAGCTTCTGTATTGCCGTGTGTGTCTGGATATAGTAGGTTATATTCTTATGGTTTACCAGAGTTTTGGAATGGATCATTACCAGAAAGTTCATCTAGGGCTACCTTAGACTGACCTGAGATCAGTTCCTGTCAGCAGGGTGCAAATCCTTCACTTGCCCAAGCAGTGAGATTAGTGCACAGGGCTGAACGGAAGACTAGCTAAGCACTTTTTGCCGCTGTTTGTTTTTTCTGCTTGCTTTTGTTAAACTGGCATTCGCTGAGTGAAGTCTGAAATGGTCAAAGTGCTTACTCACTGCAAATTATACAGGCAAAGAGGAATGCATTACATACGCATCATTCGCAAGTAGTAATGAGCGTCAGGGCAAACTTTTGAATGAGTACCTATTTTAATACTGAAAAATATCACTTATTTGATATGAAAAATAAAAATACTCACTACTTCAAAGCCACGCAACAACAGAGGTTTGTGTTTTATTCTGTCTAATTTTGACTGTTAAGCTGACTTCTATATTATATACAACTATGATGATGTTATCTTGCTCTCATCTGATTGGCTGTGTCAGTTTCGCAGCTCCTCCCAGGGGCCTCTCTCATGTACACTCTTCCTTAGAGGTTTCCCCATAGAGGTAGATGTGTGTCCACATTATTTAGTTCCAGATATGCTCACGGTAAAAAGACAATGAAATTCAGAGATTTTACTGTAATAGTAGGCCATTTGTGGTATTGTAGATTGAAGGCCTACTTTTATGCTGCAGTACATTAACTGCTAGAATGCTCTTGATGTCCTGCCATTTCCTGATTGCACCAGCAGAGGGCACTACTTCTCTCTCCATGCACCATATGTGTGCAAGGGGAGCGACTGCAATAATGTAAGTTTAAAGGAGAACAAACGTCCTGTAAACGGTCAAAGCTCATGTGACCCCTTCCCTTCGTGGGGTATGTGCCAGGGGAATGTGTGTGACCCCCCCCCACCCCCACCCCCCCGCACAGTTAGCCTCCGACCCAACGACCCCCACCCCCCACCCCCTGACTCACTGGGACGCTGGAATGTGCCGGACTAGCCTGTCTGAACTGCACCGAGACAGAGTCACTGCCAGGGAACTGTGGCTTGTAAACACACTGATAACACAGACAGAAAGGGAGAAGTGGAGATTGAAAGATGGAGAGTGAGTGAGTGAGCAAGGGAGAGAGAGAGAGAGAGACAGCAGGAGTGAGAGAGGAAGCTCACTGTTATTTTCTAGTGCTAGTTATTTTCACAGGCTCTTTGCTCTGAGCCCTGTTTCAGATGGCCTGAGCGAGTTAGTAGCGTTAACATTAGCCTAAGCTGTATAGACTAAGCATTTTTGTAGTGCTAGTGTTAGCGTGAGCTGGAGTGATAAACCACAATTTAACCCTTATAGGGACTGGTGGGAGTGTTGGGAGTGGAGCGCAGGAAGCATTTGAAGGATGGTGGGGGCACTGGCTGGGGGGGGGCACAGTGCTCCCGTGACAACAAGCCTGGCCACCCTAAAGATTAGGAGGAGGAAATTTAATAAAAATAAGGTCTAATGTGACTGGCCTCTCTAACAGAAGAGCTGGCCTTGGTCTGCCCCCCCAGTACAACTACCACTGGATGGTGGTGGGAGGGGCAACTTCACTTTTTTTTCACATTTCTTGAAAATGAGATACACAATCAGAGAAAATGCTTTTTGTGATGAAACGTTTTCTCCTGGGTCAGCTCAGCTGTCCGCTCACCCCCTTCCAAAATGAGCCAGTGTTAAGACACTGTGCGGATAAAACCTATGGGCCCACAGGGGAAATGTCCTATTCTTTCCTCCGCAGCAGAAAACTGGGTATCTCATTAATGAATTATGATAGGAACTCCCGTTTGTGAAACAGAGTCTCTTAAATTCAAACAGGAGCATCAGCCACAGAAAGATAAGAGAAACCCAAGTGACTCCTCATCCTGTCAGTTATTACGTAAAATAAAGCATTCAAACATTCATATTATCTGAGATTTTGTTTCCTTGGTTCTCTGGTTTGAAAGACAGGGTACACAACTCTTGTAAAGATCATAAAGAACCTCAGCTGAGATTTGTGCACATGAGGAAACGAGCACTTTCACAAGCGCAGTCTGATTGGGATCTCGTGCTGGTGGAGGAGAAACAGAAGAAAACGGAGAGATCTCAGATCTCAGCAGCATTTTTCCCGTCCTCTGGGGGGTAATCCGGAGAGGTTTTTTGCCGTTAAGCCCGCGGCCTCTCCCTCCTTTTGCTTCAGTAAGAAGAAAAGATTAACAGAAGCTTCTTAACCCAGATCTGTGCTGCTGCACCAACTGCTGGGTCTACATTTCTGTGACCATCACACCGCAGACCCGATAGATAGTTAGATAGATAGACAGACAGACAGATAGATAAGTCCATTTGGAGATATTGTTTTAGCGTCCTACAGCCATCATGGGACACATGACAAGTAGCACTACATTATGTTAAATCATGTTAAGTTTTAAGACCTACAGCCCACATCCAATACATCTAACACACTGTGATAGTTTAGGGCATCGGTGGACGGTAACTCCGTCACACACACACACACTCACACACACACACACACACACACACACACACACACACACACACACACTCACACACACACACACACACTCACACACACACTCACACACACACACACACACACACACACTCACACACACACACACACACTCACACACACACACACACACACACACACACACACACACACACACACACATCAGATAAGAGAGGTGCGTAACAAAGACAACATTTGCACTCGGGACCCAGATGCTATCACAGTGCTATGCTACAGTGCCGGCCTCTGTATGGATCTGTTTTATCCACACGCTGAAACAGAATCTCCTGCTCTCCTGCTGGATCACAACATGTGTGTACTTGTTTGTCAGACAAACTACATCACCCAATGGGCACCATGCCTGTGAATCCAGCCAGTGCCCTTACAAAGCAGGAGGGAAGGTGCAATTCTGCATTCTGACACAACAGTGCCCCCTATGGTCAGCTGGGTACCTGCAGCCTGTCACAAGATTTGCTTGCGAATCAAGTCCAGTCAAATGTATTGGTGTAGCACATTTGACAAACAGGTCCTATAGAAAGCTTTAAAATAGGCCCTGGCCTTAACCCCCTCAAACTGAAACTTGAGGGGATTGGGGCAGGGAAACGCTTAGCATGTGGAACAGATAGGAACAAACTTCAGGAGGAACCGGACAGGAGAAGGGTAGCCCATCCTCCTCTGGCAGGCCCACGGTCCCTCAGCACTGCTCCTCTGGTGGACTGCAGAGTGAAGGGCAGCGGCCGCTCGTCTGCTGTTGCCATAGGAGCAGGGGTTTGCGGCTGCCATGGCGATTCCCGGGCTGTCAGTGTGCATTCAAAGATGGAAGCGCTGTGGAGGAGGGCGTAGTGCTGAGTTGAGAGGCACGTGGCGATGGGTCGCACAGAGGGGGCATGACGCAGAAGTGTGACAGGCCGGAATGTGAGAGCCCTTTGTGTGGCACTGCTGTGGTCAGACAGGATTGACTGTGCAGCGGTTCCACAAACACCCTGGTACTGACATCAATCAGAGTGAACAGCCACAGATTAGCTTTTCACTCTCTTTCCCTCTCAGATCACATGACCATCATCAAAACACAAGATTACTGAGACATGCAATATATGGTGTGTGTGTGTGTGTGTGTGTGTGTGTGCGCGTATGTTTGTGTGTGTATGTGTGTGTGTGTGTGCGCGTATGTTTGTGTGTGTGTGTGTGTGTGTGTGTGCGTGCATGCATGTGTATGTATGTGTGTGTGTGTGTGCGCGTATGTTTGTGTGTGTGTGTGTGTGTGTGTGTGTGCGTGCATGCATGTGTATGTATGTGTGTGTGTGTGTGTGTGTGTGTGTGTGTGTGTGTGTGTGTGTGTGTGTGTGTGTGCGCGTGTGTGCGTGTGTGTGTGTGTGTGTGTGTGCGTGCATGTGTATGTGTGTGTGCGCGTGTGTGTGTGTGCGCGCGCACATATGTTTGTGCATGAGTGTTTACCCCTAGTAGAGCCTAAGCTTTGAATGAAAGACAAAGCCTCTATTACCATGTGCTAGGCTGTGGCATTGGGGCGGAGTTAGTGGGAGGGGTGTGGTTATGTAAATGCTGCTCTGACTGCAGTGTAGGAACGAGAGTGTGTCTGCTGGTGGCAGTTTTTATTTAAGCTGTTTGCATCAGAATGGAGAAACCGGCAGCAAACTCTGAAACAAACAGCGACTCTGAGGTATTTGCAAATTTGTGTGTGTTTGTGTGTGGGGGAGGGGGGTGTGTGTGTGTAGGTGTGGGTGTTAGAATGAGAATGGAGAACAGAGTATATGTTTCAGGGAGACTCAGGGAAAGGTGTGTGCTAGGGATAGAGAGAAGAGATGGGATGGAGTGTGTGTGTGTGTGTGTGTGTGTGTGTGTGTGTGTGTGTGTGTGTGTGTGTGTGTGTGTGTGTGTGTGTGTGTGAGAGAGAGAGTGCGCATGTGTGTGTAGTATGTCTGTGAATGACAGTGTTTTTTTGGAGGAGATGGTATGTGTGTAAAAATGTGTGTTCATGAGTGTGTGAGGGTGGAACTGTGTTTAAGAGAGTGAGAGTGTGAACGTGTGCAGTAGTTTGGCAGAACAGATGGGTTTTACGCGTGTTTTGGAGGGCCTCAGCGTGTGACTGAGGTAGATGTAGGAGCCCTGCAGTGTCACGTACGTTCTTGCTGTGCATAGACTGTAAACATCTGCCTGTTTAAGCTCTGTGCTCCGGTAACAAAAGCGTGCTTCTCTCACCTTCCTGTGAACGGCTCGATGAGCTCCAGTGTACTGCCCTTCTCCTGAGAGAGGCGTGTGCCCTTGACTGTGCGGCGCTGGCTGTGAGTGTGTGACTGGTTGGGGCTAATCGCAGCTCAGTCACTCTGCAGTGAAATATCTCCTATTGGTCAATTCTACTTCTGATCAGCCCACCAGGGAGCACAGGTGAGAATGCACCTGTCACCTGTGTTTGTGTTTTTGGATTCAGGGGTAACTAGCTGGATCTATTTTTAATAATAGTAAAAATTATATTTTGGATTAAATTCGTTCTGCTGCCTGATTAGTAGATTGTGCTGAGATGGGAGATTTAGCTACCTCTGAATGATTTAGCATTGCTAATTCTGATTGCTAATAATCTGAAATATTTTGAGCCTAATTACGTTGGTGCTGGTGCAGAATAAATGAGGACAGATGACTGAGAGCAGTGTATGACTTCAGAATAAGTGTGCTGTTTCATATTTGCGTTTCCTGCGATGGCTGCTGTTTTTTTGGGTGTTGTTGAGCGCGGGGTCCCCAGCATTGAGCAGCTGTGCGGGTAAACTCTGGGCTCTCTGGTGGACAAAAGCACTGCTGTTCTGTGCGAAACAGCCTCTGTACTCACACACCTCACTCCTTCACACTCTGCGTGTACAGCTGCACGGGCCAACCACAAACAACCAGTCACCCTGTCATTTCCACTCCTGCCACTTTAACGTTTTCACACATACCACAACATTCACTCATTCACTGATACTTCGGCCACATCCACTCCTTCATTCACACTTCCAGAATATTAACTCATTCACTCATACCCCAGCCACATTCACTCATTCATTGACACTCCAGTCCTGTTAACTAAACCACTCAAACTGTATCCAGATTAAGGTTTGGCTTGTCAGAGGCCTGTTGAGAGCAGAGTCTGAGCGTGGATAGTTCACGTGAACAGAGAGGCTCAGAAATGTCAATATGTCGCACGTGAGCGAAACACGAAGGCACTGACCCAGAGAGATGTCGAATGGCAATTCTTAAGCCGCGTGTAACTAGCTGTGCAATGATGTTTTCCCGTTCAGAGTGAGGACTCGTGCTTCTGTGTGAAAACTCCAGCTAGCAAATACTCCTACAGTCTGTTCCTCTGCCCTGTTCTGTGTCCGTCATCATAAACGGTGAAATGCAATTAGACACAGCGAAGTAAAGTGAAATGCAATAGCCGCTTTCACATATAGAACATAACGGTATTCAATTTTCCGGCCGTGCTCGTGGCGTTCAGTGTCAACGGCCCTCATTTATGTATAGTGTGTGCTAACACACAGCAGTGATAGACAGAGGGCAAGCTTAATTTTGAATTTAAGGTACACTACCGCTAACATCACTTGTTATTGTCTTTTAAATAATCTTCTGTGGTTGGGTGTTGAGTTTGTCCTGCTCCTGGAATGAAAGCAGAGTCTTTGTGATTGGTTCATCCGCATCAGCATCGTAGCCTCTTATGTAAAGCCATTGTGATGTTTGCATGCTCGGCCCATTAATGTTACAGATTTGCTAAAAGGAACGAAAATGGATGTTTATAAAAATATTACTTGGTCTAGTGGGGGAAGTGAACTGAATCCATCTTTAGTCCACTCCTAAATGGAAGCGTTGTGTGGCATTCTGGGACAGGACTGCATGAGTGGAATGGGTCAGAGAGTCTCTAGTGAGATGCAGTGGAATGCAGTGGAACTGCAACATTCAGAGGAATGCAGTGCAGTGGATGCAGTGAAATGCAGCATTTACAGTACATTGAGCAATGATAAAACAGCAGAACTTAATGGAATATGAGAGAGACCAGCTCCCCAAGAGAAAGACACCAACTGGCTGAATGAAAGAGACCTGCTTGCTGTGAGAGAGGCAGGCAAGCTCACTGTGAGAGAAAGAGACCAGCTCACTTTGACATAGAGAGACCAGCTTGCTGTGAGACACAGAGAGAGAGCAGGTCGCTGTGAGAGAGACCAGCTTGCTGTGAGACAGAGAGAGAGAGAGCAGATCGCTGTGAGAGAGACCAGCTTGCTGTGAGACAGAGAGAGAGAGAGCAGATCGCTGTGAGAGAGACCAGCTCGCTGTGAGACAGAGAGAGAGCAGGTCGCTGTGAGAGAGACCAGCTTGCTGTGAGACAGAGAGAGAGCAGGTCGCTGTGAGAGAGACCAGCTCGCTGTGAGACAGAGAGAGAGAGAGCAGGTCACTGTGAGAGAGACCAGCTTGCTGTGAGACAGAGAGAGAGAGAGCAGGTCACTGTGAGAGAGACCAGCTTGCTGTGAGACAGAGAGAGAGAGAGCAGGTCACTGTGAGAGAGACCAGCTTGCTGTGAGACAGAGAGAGAGAGAGCAGGTCGCTGTGAGAGAGACCAGCTTGCTGTGAGACAGAGAGAGAGAGCAGGTCGCTGTGAGAGAGACCAGCTTGCTGTGAGACAGAGAGAGAGAGCAGGTCGCTGTGAGAGAGACGTGTGTGTGTGTGTGTGTGTGTGTGTGTGTGTGTGTGAGTGTGTGAGGGTAGGTGTGTGAGAGAGAGCAGGTCGCTGTGAGAGAGACCAGCTCTTTTTCAGACAGGGCACAGAGCTATGGTCCTCCTTGGGGTGTGGAGACTGTCTGTAGTGGTTCCTCTGTAGTCCAGTCTGTAATAGTTTGGTGGCGGTCATTCTCTGGTTTCCTGACTGTGGAGCGGTCAGTGTCTGGAATAGCAATGAGCCGCGGAACGCGCGGCACGGAGCCCGATGATGTAATCGCCACCCTGCACGTGTTTCTGCCGCCATGTTTGGTCCCTCTCCAGGTCCTGCTGGCCTTTCTCTTTCACTTTCTGAGCTGTGTGTGTGTGAGTTTGTGTGTGAGTGTGTGAGTGTGTGAAGGTAGGTTTGTGTGTGTGTGTGTGTGTGTGTGTGTGTGTGTGTGTGTGTGTGTGTGTGTGTGTGTGTGTGTGTGTGTGTGTGTGTGGGGGTGTGTGGTGTGTGTGTGTGGTGTGTGAGTGTGTGAGTGTGTTAGGGTAGGTGTGTGTGTGTTTGTGTGTGTGTGTGTGTGTGTGTGAGGGTAGGTGTGTGAGTGTGTGAGTGTGTGAGGGTAGGTGTGTGTGTGTGTGAGTTTGTTAGGGTAGGTGTGTGAGTGTATTAGGGTAGGTGTGTGTGTGTGTGTGGGTAGGTGTGTGAGTGTATTAGGGTAGGTGTGTGTGTGTGTGTGTGTGTGTGTGTGTGTGTGGGTAGGTGTGTGAGTGTGTTAGGGTGTGTGTGTGTGTGTGTGTGTGTGTGTGTGTGTGTGTGTGTGTGTGAGTGTGTGAGGGTAGGTGTGTGAGTGTATTAGGGTAGGTGTGTGTGTGTGTGTGTGTGTGTGTGTGTGTGTGTGTGTGTGTGTGGTAGGTGTGTGAGTGTATTAGGGTAGGTGTGTGTGTGTGTGTGTGTGTGTGTGTGTGTGTGTGTGTGTGTGTGTGGGTAGGTGTGTGAGTGTGTTAGGGTAGGTGTGTGTGTGTGTGTGTGTGTGTGTGTGTGAGTGTGTGTGTGTGAGGGTAGGTGTGTGAGTGTGTGAGTGTGTTAGGTGTGGTGTGTGTGTGTGTGTGTGTGTGTGTGTGTGTGTGTGTGTGTGTGTGTGTGTGTGAGGGTAGGTGTGTGTGTGTGTGTGTGTGTGTGTGTGTGTGTGACTGAGTGAATGGTGTTGATTGGGGCCCGGGGCAGTGGGGCAGCTCGATGGTGCTGAAGGACACTGTGCCGGGGCGGGGGCGCGGCGGGGGCGGTTGTGGGGGGCAGAGCAGGGGTAGGCACGGGGGAGTATAAAACAGGCGATGGCGTGTAGCTCCACACATCTCCATCCCTCAGAGGGCATGAAGAGCTGGCTGCACGGAGGCAGGAAGGCACGACTGCTCCGTCTCATCAAAGGCACCACAGGTCAGTCCGACACAGATCCCAGATCAGCCTGATGCAGGTCTCACATCAGTCTGATACATGAGTCAGTCAGGGTGATACAGATCTCAGATCAGTCTGATACAGGTCTCAGTCAGTCTCATACAGAGGTCAGGCAGGGTGATATAGGTCTCAGATCAGTCTGATACAGGTCTCAGATCAGTGTAATACAGGTCTCAGATCAGTGAGATCTGTGTGGTCTCAGATCTCCTTGATGCATGTCTCTGATTAGTCTGACAGGTCTTAGATCATAGTGATACAGGTTGCCTCTCTGATACAGGTCTCAGGTTAGTTTGATACAGTTCAATCTGGTGCAGGTCTCTGCACTCTCTCACACAGACCTCAGATCAGTGATGTACGGGTCTCAGCACAGTCTGATACAGGTCTCAGATCAGTGATGTATGGGTCTCAGCACTCTCTCACACAGACCTCAGATCAGTAATGTACGGGTCTCAGCGCTCTCACACAGACCTCAGATCAGTGATGTACGGGTCTCAGCACAGTCTCATGCAGGTCTCGCACAGACCTCAGATCAGTGATGTATGGGTCTCAGCGCTCTCTCACACAGACCTCAGATCAGTGATGTACGGGTCTCAGCACAGTCTCATGCAGGTCTCGCACAGACCTCAGGTCAGTGATGTATGGGTCTCAGCGCTCTCTCACACAGACCTCAGATCAGTGATGTACGGGTCTCAGCACAGTCTCATGCAGGTCTCGGGTTGGTCTGGTACAGGTCTTAGATCTGTTTCTGTATTGTGTCAGCAGGAAAGGCTTTCAGTCTCCACGGTTATGTGTGCATCTCTCAGGCTGATAATTTGGTGTGTCTCTGAGCTTTTCAGACGTTGGTCTTGACTCAAATAAGTATCCAAAATATTTACAATTTGGATGGTGTGAAAAGGTAGTGACGAGAGAGGATTAAATAGGTGAGTTGGCTCTGTAGCAATATGAGATTCAGATCCATACTTGACAGGATGCGGCCATTGTGTGTGTGTGAGTGTGCGCACACATGTGTGCACGTGTGTGAGTGTGTGTGTGGGGGGATGTGTGTGTGCATGTGTGGTGTGTGTGTGCGTGCGTGTGTGTGTGTGAGTGTGTGTGTGGGGGGATGTGTGTGTGCATGTGTGGTGTGTGTGTGTGCGTGCGTGCGTGCGTGCGTGTGAGAGTGTGTCTGCTGAGGGAAGGGAGGGGCAGGAATGTGGGGTGGGGCAGAAGGGCAGGGTGGGTTCTGGAGATGGGGCTGGGCAGCATTGGGGCTTTGGGGCCAGGGGCGTGGGTATTGACAGGGGTGCACATGTAGGGCAGAGGCCTCCAGCTGCAGGCCGGAGATTGAGCATTGATCTGCACAGCACCCGGAGAGCCTGGAATCAGGTCACCCTCCGTAAACTGGGACAGCGTCCGAGTGCAAGGCGCACAGCACCGCACTGATCCGCACATAATTAAAGCGGGCAGCCGGGGGCAATCTCACATCATTTGGGTGTGGTGTGAGGAGGGGGGTTATGGGATCACAAACTGCCTGCATGGGGTGTGTGGTGGGTGTGTGGTCACATGATCGGCCTGATTTTTCCTGCAAATGGAGCTCAGATTCAATCAGTTGCGATCAGTCACTTGTGAGGTGAAGATCAGATTTCTTTTTGTGTAGGTAATGAAGAAGCAGTTTGTTATTAACACACAGGTGTTAGTGAAAAATCAGCTCGCTATGAGGAGAAAATCCATCTCCATTTAGCTGCCTGAGGGCCCATTAACTGTGCCGCAGACCTGAGCAGCTACGCTGTGCGTGTTTGTGTGGGGCAGATATGCGCATATTGACTGTCCGCTGCGCAGTCTGTCTAAGGCACTCAGTCCTGCAGCATGTCTGTGTAGTTCCAGCGCAGCTCCACCATGCTACGGCCTGCACCACCTCGGCCGTCTGCCTCATCTGGGATTCGGAGGCCTGCTGTTTACCAGAGGCTGGATCCCGATGCTGAATTTCCTTCAGAATTCTGACCTTATTTAATCATTTTATCGTTTTCTCTTTTCTTCCTTCTCATTTCATCAATTTAACCTGTCCGTTCCTCAACGATATCACAACGTAACGTTCCCTCCCTCCCTGCTCTGTTCCTGCACCCTTATCTTATTTGGCCCCACCCACTCCTCCGCCCACTGCCCCTCCCCCGATTGGATTCCGTCCACCCACTTTCACTGTGTTTGACTGGACCCCGCCCATGCCCCGCCCCCTGTCTCTCACTTCCTGTTGGAGATGGCAGAGTGCGCTGTAGCCCCCGTTGCCATGGAGGACTCTGATCATGAGGCCGGCCTGCACTCAGATGACCAGGACTCTCCCCCTGACTCCCCTGAGCCCAGCCAGGAACTCCACGGCGAGCAGGTATCCATGTAAAAAGCCCACCCTGCAGGATGGACCCCCCTCTAATGGCTGGTACTATGAGGGAATTGAGAGCTAGGGAATCTGGGAGTTGTAGTTTTCTCCCCTGATACAAACAAAAAGTGCCTCCAAGTCTGACTTCCTACTTGGCTTTGAAACTGACAGACTGGTCAGTTTATGGTAATGAAACATGATATACCGGCGTGTTTCTCTGCTGAAAGCCTGCTGAAGCCTTCTCCTCTGTGCTCAACCCCCCTGTGTGTCTCTGACAGAGCAGCTGTCAGTCAGGCTGAGAGGGCGGGGCCAGAACACTGAGGCCGTGTTCAGAGACCCGACTCTCGGGCAGCTAGTCTATGGAATCTGCGCATATTTCACGCATAGCTCCTGAAATCTCCATGTCCGCCCTGAATGCAGCCATTTCTCTGCTTGTGTCTGATGCCCTTCGACCCTGTGGTCTGCGGGTGGGGTGTCGTAGATTAACAGCATCCATGCCTGAAAACCCACCCTGCTTCTCACGCTTCCCTGACCCAGAATGCACTGTGTTGAGCTCACAGCACATGCTCAGTACAGTGCATGTCAGCTTTTCAGTTCTGTGCTGCACGATGCATTTAGCTTGTTTGTACATGCTGTGAACGGAGCTTCTTCTCTGAACCTCTGGGCTCATTTCTGGTGCCACAGAGATACAAACTCAGGTGTGTTGTACAGGTACATACTGTGCCCCACCTCCCTCTCAGCTTCCTCAGTCTTTGTCTCTGTGTTTAAGCTCCGGCTGCTCCTTCTGTAGGCCTTCAACCACACACCTCCTTTAGTGTGTCCCTCTCTGCGCTGTGCTTCTCCAGCACTGCTGCAGACTGAAACTACTAATAACTGTTAATCTCATACTTTGTGTCAGTTTCTCTAATACAATGTCTTTGTTTCTCTAACACACCGTATCTGTTTCTCTAATTCAGTCTCTGTTTCTCCAAAACATGTGCCTGCTCCAACAAACCTGTCTGAACATTCAAGAAAACAAACGTGTTCTGTTCTTTCTTTCTTTTTCCTTTTTCCTTTTTTTCACCCTTCGGTCCGTCTATCCGTCTGTTAACCTCCCTCCTGCCTGTACTAACCCCACCCTTGATCCCGCCCTGGCCCATGGCCCCGCCCCTGACCCCGCCCACCCCAGTTCTCCAGCCACTCCAAGGACGACTCTGAGGACTCTGAGCTGGAGCAGTTCATGCGTGGGCCCCCTCCCTGCACTGGGCCAGCGGCGGGCCACAGCCCTCCCCATACCCCCGGGACCCCCACATTCCTGCGCCCCCCCGCCCGCGGCAGGGTGTTCCCGGAGGCCGTAGACCTCGAGGCCAGCCCTGGGGATTTCTGCCTCCCCTCCCCCATCAGCCCCTCCCGGCCCAAGAGCCCCTGGGGCCGATTCGACCCCTACGACTCCACAGAGGTAACTGAGGACAGCCGGGGCAGGGGGGGCTGGCTGCGGAGCCTGAACCCCGAAACACAGCCTGGTGATCCCTGATCAGAATGTGCCCCCAAATACAGCAGGGTCAGCACTGTGCAGCCTGTACCCCAAATTCAGCAGGGGGATCCCTGTATGACCTCTGCACATAAAACCAGTAACGTGTGTGTGTGTGTGTGTGTGTGTGTGTGTGTGTATGTCTGAGAGAGAGAAAGAGTGTGTATGTTGTGCCTGTAATGTGGAAGTCTTATATCAAAGCCACTTTGATCTGGCAGCACAGCTGTAACTATTACAGTGTAACTGGCTGAAGCACTTCTCAGTCATGCTCCTGGAAGTGTGCGTGCGTGTGTGCATGTGCTCATGCATGTGTGTGTTTTTAAGTGTGTAGAAAGGAGTCATCTCTCCCCCCTCTCTATCTCTCCCCCTGTCTCAGGACCAGGATAAGGAGTATGTGGGCTTTGCTACTCTGCCAAACCAGGTGCACCGAAAGTCTGTAAAGAAGGGTTTTGATTTCACTCTGATGGTAGCAGGTAAGCCGCCCCTTAACCCTCTGACTCCTGACATTAGAATACAGAGAGTGATAGCTAAACGAAACTATGCCCTTGGGAGCTATTTATCTAGTCTATCAATTTGTCATATGACATTGCTAAATTTGTATACGTGCATGAAGTTATTCAAACAAGCAAGATATTTTTAATGAATGCCATGTCTACTTCGCAAGTATGAGTGAGGAAGCTCCATGCAGACCAGGAGTGCCGTCTCACTGAATGATTTTCCGCAAAATCGACTGTCACATCTGCATTGTCATCAGAATATTTTCTGTCAAGCATTGCTAATCAGTTATTCAAAAAAAATGTGACTCACTGTGTTTACGAGCAAAACAGCTTAGCTTAAAAACATGCTCATTGAGTCCAGTTTTGCACACTTTTGCAGTTCTTTCATGGCAAGTATTCTCTCAAAATGTCTCTATTAAACTCCCAGATGTATATATTAAAACTCCTAGCTCTGAATGTTAAACCCTTGCTCATTTAACTGCTCCTAACCATAAGCCTCCAGCCCCTGACACTACAGATTGCTGTCCGTCTCCATCCCCTGACCTGCACGCTGTGTCTGTCTCCTGTCCACTTTCACAGGAGAGTCCGGCTTAGGGAAATCCACTCTGGTCAACAGCCTGTTTCTCACAGACCTCTACAAGGACAGGAAGCTGCTCAACGCTGAAGGTGTGTTTTTGTTTCACTGCTTATGTGTGCAACTGCACAGCGACTCTGTTCTATGCAGCTCTAAGTCTGCTCTTCTGTGTGTGCACAGTTGTGTGTCTATCTGTGTAGGTGTAGTGTCCGTGTGCGCAGCTGCACACCCATATCTTGCTTTGTCTGTCTGCACAGAGAGGATCACTCAAACTGTGGAAATAACCAAGCACACGGTGGACATTGAGGAGAAGGGTGTCAAACTGAAGCTAACCATCGTGGACACGCCCGGCTTTGGAGACGCTGTAAACAACACTGAGTGGTAGGAGGGGCTGGAGGGTTTGGGCTGGGCACGTGGAGCCTGAGGTTTAGCCTGCATGAAGGATTCTCCTGTGTGTTTTAGTTTTTCAAGGACAAATGTATTTAACTTCATGGTCTATATATATAATTAGGGTGTGTGTGTGTGTGTGTGTGTGTGTGTGTGTGTGTGTGTGTGTGTGTGTGTGTGTGTGTGTGTGTGTGTGTGTGTGTGTGTGTGTGTGTAAAACACTCCAAGGTGATATGTATGTGTGTGTAAATGCGTGTGTGAATGTTTAAGAGGGAGGACAGAGAGAGCGTGTGCAGAATGAGGACCAAAGCTTTCATTTCTCTGTATATTTTCTGTGATTCAAGGAAAAATCGGTTTAACTTCATTGTTTTATATAACGTATGCCATTGTGTGTGAGAAAATGTGTGTGTATAATGCTCTCCTCCTAACTGGTGTGTGTGTGTGTGTGTGTGTGTGTACGTGTGTGTATGTGTGTGTGTGTGTGTGTGTGTGTGTGTGTGTGTGTGTACGTGTGTGTGTGTGCGTGTGCGTGCGTGCGTGCGTGCATGTTTGCGTGTGTGTGTGTGTGTGTGTCTGTGTCTCTGTGTGTGTGTGTATGTGTGCGTGTGTGTGCGTGCGTGTGTGTGTATGTGTGCGTGTGCGTGTGCGTGCGCGCGCGCGCGCGTGCGTGTGCGTGTGTGTGTGTGTGTGTGTGTGTGTGTGTGTGCGTGCGTGCGTGCGTGTATGTATGCGTGTGTGTGCGTGCGTGTGCGTGTGCGTGTGCGTGTGCGTGTGCGTGTGTGTGTGTGTGTGTGTGTGTGTGTGTGTGTGTGTGTGTGTGTGCAGTTGGAAGTCCGTGGCAGACTACATTGACCAGCAGTTTGAGCAGTACTTCAGAGACGAGAGCGGCCTGAACCGCAAGAACATCCAGGATAACCGGGTGCACTGCTGCCTCTACTTCATCTCCCCGTTCGGCCACGGGTACGAGAGCCGCTCTCAGCAGGGCCCTGCATGCTTAGCAATGCTCAGAGGAAAAGGAAATCAAAGTGGTGACGCATTGTAATTGGTGCAGAATGCAGGACTCTCAGCTCACATTATAAGACAATATGTTACTGCCATCTACTGGATAAATGTAGGTACTGACCAAGAAAAATGTTAAATGGGAACTCTTGTTTGTATTTATCCTGACCCTGGTGGAGCCCTTGAGCTTTATCTGGAGGTTAAGAAAGGATGTGCGAGAGGTAACTTACCTGTCAGGTGCTGATTTTACCGGTGCTCTTTCAGGCTCCGCCCCCTGGACGTGGAGTTCATGAAGGCCCTGCATGAAAAGGTGAACATCGTACCTGTCCTGGCAAAAGCTGATACCCTCACCCCCTCTGAGGTCAAGAAGAAGAAACTGAAGGTGAGTCCAGTAAGAGGCTTCTCTGCTTTACCTGTTTCACCTGCGCACGATTCACACCTCGATCCTGTCTGCAGATCCGTGAGGAGATCGAGCAGTACGGAATTAAGATCTATCAGTTTCCTGACTGTGACTCCGATGAGGATGAGGAGTTTAAACAGCAGGATCAGGAGCTGAAGGTGAGCAGCAAGCAGCATGTGTTTATCTGTGAAATACAACACATTTACATTTGTATTATATATGAATTAGATTTATTTAATCAAATTTAATTTAATTTCAATGCAGTTGAAATCCAGTTGATTAGTTTGTATAATTCTTCATGAATAGTTATCAGCTCTATGCAGTAATTATCCTCGTGTGCTGCACTGTTGAGCTCTGTGGTTGTGGTCCTGTCCAGGAAAGCATCCCCTTCGCTGTGATCGGCAGTAACACAGTGGTGGAGGCCAAAGGGAAGCGGGTTCGAGGACGGCTCTACCCCTGGGGCATTGTGGAAGGTACCCTGAGAGTGTGCTGTCAGTGCATAGTGTGTGAGAGGAAGAATGTGCTGTCGGTGCGTAGTGTGTGAGAGGAAGAGTGTGCTGTCGGTGCGTAGTGTGTGAGAGGAAGAATGTGCTGTCGGTGCGTAGTGTGTGAGAGGAAGTGTGTGCTGTCAGTGCGTAGTGTGTGAGAGGAAGTGTGTGCTGTCAGTGCGTAGTGTGTGAGAGGAGTGTGCACAGGGCAGGCCTCTGTGTAACACAGTAATGCCACACTGCTGTGCTGTTTGGTTTGTAACAAAGTGTATTAAGCTGTGCAGAGTGTTGGCTGATTTCAGTGCTATATTACAGTGTAACACAGTGTAGTTGTAAATGCAGTGCACTGTGCTGGTTAGTGTGTTGAGTGGTGTGTAACACACTGTGTCCTGTGTTGCAGTGGAGAACGCTGCGCACTGCGACTTTGTGAAGTTGCGGAACATGCTGGTGCGCACACACATGCAGGACCTGAAGGATGTCACCCGGGAAACGCACTACGAGAACTACCGCGCTCACTGCATCCAGAACATGACCCGCATGGTGGTGAAGGAGCGGAACCGCAAGTAAGACCTGGACTGATACACACGCACACACACACACACACACACATTCGCTGTGACACTTACAAACACACACACACACACACTCACTGCGACTCACGCACACAAACACACATACTCTCTCTCATTGTCACAAACACACAGACACACAAACACACACACATTCGCTGTGACACAAACACACACACACTCACTGCGACTCACGCACACAAACACACATAATCTCACTCACTGTCACAAACACACACACACATGCTCACTCACTCACACAGACATTCACTGAGTTCCTGCCTGCCTGTAGTAAACTCGGGTATGTTTGTTTCTCCGTCCTCAGTAAGCTGACACGCGAGAGTGGCACAGACTTCCCTATCCCTGTGGTGCCTGGCGTGACGGACAGCGAGACCGAGAAACTGATCCGAGAGAAAGACGAGGAGGTACGGCACTCCGAGGCAGAACTGGACCAGGAACCAGAGCCACACCCAGATCTGCACCCCGAGGCTCATTCTGAGCCCCACCCTGAGCCCCACCCTAACTCAGAGCCCCACCCTGACCCAGCAACCCCATGAGCCTATTAGCCAATCACAACTGCAGCACAAAGCCACACCCACCATTGCTTTCATGCAGCCACACCCACTTCTGAACTGTCACAGCCACGCCCACCACCGCATAGCATACATGCAGATTACTGCACACAGCCACGCCCCCACTCCACATGGCCACACCCACCACCTGGTTTGATGACAGAAGGTGGGGAATAAGATCATGCACTGTCCCAACAGCACCCTCTACTGGACGAAGGGAAGTATTTTTCTCCTACTTAACTGGATGACATTTGAGTCATCCAGTCACTTACTGACAAAAAGTGATCTGGGTCAAAATCTGCCTGGTTTTAATCAGGTGCAAGTGTCAAAATTCTCATCAATCAGTGTCTTACCACTCTGTCAAGGAGCTCTGTGCTCTCTGTAAGAGCTCTGTGCTCTACCTGGGCGCACAGGGCTGTCTGTTCTGGATCAGCGCTCTACCTGGGAGCTTTTTGCACACTATGGGACCTCTGTGCTTGCTGTGGTAGGTCTGTGCTCTACATTGGAGCTCTGTGCTCGCTGTGGTAGGTCTGTGCTCTACATTGAAGCTCTGTGCTCGCTGTGGTAGGTCTGTGCTCTACATTGGAGCTCTGTGCTCACTGTGGTAGGTCTGTGCTCTACATTGGAGCTCTGTGCTCACTGTGGTAGGTCTGTGCTCTAAGAGTTCTGTGCTCTATATGAAAAGCCTGTATTTTTTATGTGAGCTTTGTGACGCCAAGAGCTTCTGTAAAAGGTCTGAGTGTAGCTAGTCTCTGCTGTTTTTTAATAATCTGTATTTGTTTCCAAAACTTTTTATACTATATTATTTATTTATTTATTTATTTATAAAATGGCTATTTCCTGTTATCATATTGAATGTAACATTTCATTAAAATCCTACAAACACAAAGCTGTTACCCATAATTCCACAGCGGTTGTATTAACCGTGTGATTGACACATATCAGGTCCAATTGCAAGTCAGTGTTCACAAGCACCTCCTCTGCAGTTCTGATGTCATTTACTGACCGTGCCTCTGAGGCGAGTCATCACAGTCAGAGACTCCGCCCCTTTAGGCCCCGCCCCCAAGAACTCTGCCCAGTTTTTCCATCTTGTCCCAAATCTACTCTGATGGAATCACAAACTCCAGACTGAGATCAATTTCAAATATTTTAATCTGTGTGGACTGCCTGCTCTTTTTTCTGATATTAGGATACAAGTAAAGGTGGACAGTATTTGATTTTGTTTAAAAATATTTACAATTTACTTATATATACTTTAATATATAAATGAGCTGTGCATTGGCAGTTGTTCAACTTCAGTAATAAATTAGATTTTAGGCAGGTTATAGATGGAGAAATTTCAGAAATAATGTAATAGGTGATAATATGAACCAAGATATATAATATTTCAGCTTATCTTAAAATGAACTAAAAGAGAATTATGAAGCTAACACAATATCATAATAATATATAAGCTGTATTTTATAAGCTGTAATAAGCTGCATTTTAAGTATAATATTTCAGTTAACATTCCGTCCTACCCAATAAATTGAGTTCACACTATACACATACACAGAACCAAACAGACACACTACCCCCCCACTGTGACGCTGTGTGAACGTATGTGTCTTATATTCATCATTAAGAAGTAAAGAAGTACGCTCCCAAGAAGTCAGCATGCGTCTTAAGTGATGATAAATTCAGTACCATATTAGAGATGTGGACCTTAGAGTTACACAAACACTGGCCAGCCAAACAGATGATAAACCCAGGGAGTATTCTAGTTGTTTCAAACTCTAATGCAAAAAAGAAAGCATTAATTTGTGACATATTACATTTTCAATTGACTGAATAAAATCTGGGAAAATTAAGCCGGCAAGTAAATGAAAGCGAAAGGGAAAGATTCAAATGTGTTTGCACAGCTTTATTATGTAAATTAGCTTGCTAGCTACATGGCTAAATAGCTTGACACAAAACTCACTGTGGCCAATGTTGTTTACAGACTAAACACATGATATCCAAAAAAAAATATTATCGATACTTGAAGTTGTTAAAAAATATACTCTGGTGGAAAAACAAACATGGCAAAAATTCAGTTTTGCTGAAATGATAATTTTGTGATGTGCTACAATCTGACTACAACTTACAGAATGTTTTTTTTCATTGATTTTTGTTATAAAATCAGTACTAGTTCTATTGATCCTGAACCCTGTAAATGTGCAGGCTATCTGAAGGTGTCAGAGTGTGACATATATCTATGTGTGCAGGCCATATGAAGGTGTCAGAGTGTGACATATATCTATGTGTGCAGGCCATCTGAAGGTGTCAGAGTGTGACATATATCTATGTGTGCAGGCCATATGAAGGTGTCAGAGTGTGACATATATCTATGTGTGCAGGCCATATGAAGGTGTCAGAGTGTGACATATATCTATGTGTGCAGGCCATCTGAAGGTGTCAGAGTGTGACATATATCTATGTGTGCAGGCCATATGAAGGTGTCAGAGTGTGACATATATCTATGTGTGCAGGCCATATGAAGGTGTCAGAGTGTGACATATATCTATGTGTGCAGGCCATCTGAAGGTGTCAGAGTGTGACATATATCTATGTGTGCAGGCCATATGAAGGTGTCAGAGTGTGACATATATCTATGTGTGCAGGCCATCTGAAGGTGTCAGAGTGTGACATATATCTATGTGTGCAGGCCATCTGAAGGTGTCAGAGTGTGACATATATCTATGTGTGCAGGCCATCTGAAGGTGTCAGTGTGTGACATATATCTATGTGTGCAGGCCATATGAAGGTGTCAGAGTGTGACATATATCTGTGTGTGCAGGCCATCTGAAGGTGTCAGAGTGTGACATATATCTATGTGTGCAGGCCATCTGAAGGTGTCAGAGTGTGACATATATCTATGTGTGCAGGCCATCTGAAGGTGTCAGAGTGTGACATATATCTATGTGTGCAGGCCATCTGAAGGTGTCAGAGTGTGACATATATCTATGTGTGCAGGCCATGTGAAGGTGTCAGAGTGTGACATATATCTGTGTGTGCAGGCCATTTGAAGGTGTCAGAGTGTGACATATATCTATGTGTGCAGGCCATATGAAGGTGTCAGAGTGTGACATATATCTATGTGTGCAGGCCATCTGAAGGTGTCAGAGTGTGACATATATCTATGTGTTCAGGCCATCTGAAGGTGTCAGTGTGTGACATATATCTATGTGTGCAGGCCATATGAAGGTGTCAGAGTGTGACATATATCTATGTGTGCAGGCCATATGAAGGTGTCAGAGTGTGACATATATCTATGTGTTCAGGCCATCTGAAGGTGTCAGAGTGTGACATATATCTATGTGTGCAGGCCATATGAAGGTGTCAGAGTGTGACATATATCTATGTGTTCAGGCCATCTGAAGGTGTCAGAGTGTGACATATATCTATGTGTGCAGGCCATATGAAGGTGTCAGAGTGTGACATATATCTATGTGTGCAGGCCATCTGAAGGTGTCAGAGTGTGACATATATCTATGTGTGCAGGCCATCTGAAGGTGTCAGAGTGTGACATATATCTATGTGTGCAGGCCATCTGAAGGTGTCAGAGTGTGACATATATCTATGTGTGCAGGCCATTTGAAGGTGTCAGAGTGTGACATATATCTATGTGTGCAGGCCATTTGAAGGTGTCAGAGTGTGACATATATCTGTGTGTGCAGGCCATCTGAAGGTGTCAGAGTGTGACATATATCTATGTGTGCAGGCCATTTGAAGGTGTCAGAGTGTGACATATATCTATGTGTGCAGGCCATTTGAAGGTGTCAGAGTGTGACATATATCTATGTGTGCAGGCCATTTGAAGGTGTCAGAGTGTGACATATATCTATGTGTGCAGGCCATTTGAAGGTGTCAGAGTGCCTGTGTTCTGAAGGTGTCAGAGTGTGACATATATCTGTGTGTGCAGGCCATTTGAAGGTGTCAGAGTGTGACATATATCTATGTGTGCAGGCCATTTGAAGGTGTCAGAGTGTGACATATATCTATGTGTGCAGGCCATTTGAAGGTGTCAGAGTGTGACATATATCTGTGTGTGCAGGCCATCTGAAGGTGTCAGAGTGTGACATATATCTATGTGTGCAGGCCATGTGAAGGTGTCAGAGTGTGACATATATCTATGTGTTCAGGCCATCTGAAGGTGTCAGAGTGTGACATATATCTATGTGTGCAGGCCATCTGAAGGTGTCAGAGTGTGACATATATCTATGTGTGCAGGCCATTTGAAGGTGTCAGAGTGTGACATATATCTATGGTCTTCTCTGGTTGGCAGTTGCGACGGATGCAGGAAATGCTGCAGAAGATCCAGGAACAGATGCACACGCAGAAAGAGGCCTATTAACCCCGCCCCCTCTTCCCCTGGCTGGCCCCACCCCCTGACTGGCCCCTCCCACTGCCTGCCCCTAACCCTCCCATGGCTCTCATCTTTGGAAGAACTGCTCGGAAAAGAAATGACCACCTGACCTCCAGAACGGTTCCTGTCCTCGTGGCAGCCGGGTTCCTCAAGACGTAGCCTCACCTGGCCGAAGGTGGGCTGAGCTCCAACACACGGCCCAGTCCACACCTGGTGGGTTCTGTAGACATCCAGTTTCTCTCTATGGTCATGTGACAGGTCATGTGACATGTGTCATTATACATCTGTTTGGTCTTCCGCCACACTGAATCTCCCATTGGCCTTTTTCCTCTATGGTGGAGGTGAGAGAGGTGAAGCAGAGCACATCTTGGCACAGTGATCATTCAAAGGAGTCCATGTTTGTAGTTTTTTAGACGGGTGAGAGTGAGAGAGGGAGGTCAGGGCAGCGTCATGCTCATTGCTGAGAAATATGCCAGTTATCCCTGACACACCTTCCACATATAGAATATGCCAATAGATGCTAAAATAAACAGATACAGTGAAAATTATTTTTTTCTAAAAAGATGCTATTTTGTGTGTAAACTTTTTGTTATACTGTATAATAACATGTTATTTTCATATGTTCTGCCGCATATTGTGAGGTATAGGCTTCCCTTAGGAATGCATGTGTTCATCTGGACTACATGAACGCGTCCTCGTCAAAGGATCATTACCTTCTTACATTGACTAACAGTTCACTGAAGTACTGTACCCCTCTGTCATTATTCATGTGTTTTTATTTAAAGGGCTAAACTCTACATTTCATACAAAAGGGTGTCCTTAAACTAGAGTTTAGAGCGCTGTTTTCACACGATATGCCAGAGAGTGTTTTATTTCCCTTTACCTGATAACAGGTGGAAAGTTCGGGGTTAGGGCTCGTGGACACGGCATGCTGGCAGTGTAGTGGACACCCATGTTTGTTTTCTTTTGTGAGAAGGACCTGAGGAGGGCACCAGGTGGGAAAGCAGAAGGTTCAGAGCAATGCTTCAGTCATGTAGAACTTCAGTCATGCCATATTCATTCTTTTATTGAGAAATAAATTCTCAAGAGCAATTTAGAAAAGACAATGTAGTAATAAGCAATATTTTCCATAGCGGTCTAATTAAACTTTATGTTAATGGACAATTTCATGACACTGAATGAGCAGGTAAAAGTAAAATGTAATTGTAACTACAAGGATTTAAGATTTCATTTGAAAGACTTTAAAACACAAAAGCTTATTTTTCCAGGCCATTGCTTGGAAAAATGTGTTGATAGATTTGCCAGCAAGGCATCGTAAAGCTCCGGAAGGGAGTACGCAGACATGGGCAGGTTGTCGGCCATCTTGGATGAAAATGGGAAATACTGTAACCCCATCCTATACTTTATCCCATTTGAGCGACCCAGGCAGAAACTCCAGCTTTATTTCTGATGGACTGCGCTGGTCTGGCCTCTGCTGAGCTGCAATGCAGTGACTTAACAGCTGCTCTCCTTTACATTACCCAGAATTCCCATGAGTACGGGCCCGTAGCAATAGTTTTGAGAACAGTCAGTTGATGTGCTTAGGGTGATGTGTAAGGTGCATGTGCAGTAGCTATAGTAACCAGTGTGCATACCTGAATCAAGAAAGAAAGGTTTTTATGGTAGACATCCTCCTCAGTCCTCACATTCCCATAATGCACTGCCAGACATCAGCTCATGTACACCATAGACATACCAACCCACTCACCTCCATGAGACCAGTCCCAAACTGCAGTGAATCTTTAGCAGAATGAGTGGGGCATCTGTAGTTCGTAGGAAACAAGAATTTGTAGTAGACCAAGTTATAACTCTAGACTTAGGTGGTTTTTGTTTTCCTAAATAAAGTATTTGGGTTTTTGACAAACTCTGATGCAGGAATTGATGTTTAAAAGTAGAAGCGCATGTTTAAAGCAGAACCACAGTGTTAAGCCGCCATCACAGGGGTGCGTTGATTGAGTCACTGCATGTTCTGAGAATATACCTCCATTACCGAGACCTCTCTACACCGACTCGTGTGTGAAACGGCTTCCTGTCCCTGCAGAGGGCATATGTTTTATTTTTGTTTTATGATGCTGAAGTTCTTTTATGTTCTATGTGCCAGTGATTGACAGCGTAGGGAGGGGCCATGCCAGCACTAAAGGAAACAAAATGAGGATTTATTTAATCGTGTCTTGCGGTTTTATGTCATTCTTACAAGAGGATTAACTACTTGTGTAATATTTAATGTGGAGTCTATTTAGATACTGCTAGTTCCAGAAGTAGTTGGTAAATATGAATGAAAGTATAGTTATTTACATTCCTTTACATTAAAATGCATATCAAGAAGGGGAAAATATAGCCATGGTTACTGTCAGAAAAAAAGGTTATTTAATTTTGTTCACTGTGGATTATGGCCCCACATGTTTTATTTACAAAAAGAGTCATACGAGAGTGGGGGATATCAGTGATTTTTTTTATGCGTTTTTCATGGTTGTTAAAATACATTAAATGTGTTCATGTAATAAATAACTTTATAAATTCATAGAGGAAAAATGTCAACAGAATATTGTACACAATAAAATGAAAAATGAAAACTCCTTGTCATGTTTCCTTGCCCCGAAAACAACTCCGGTATAGAGTCTGGAGAAATAATGACCCCAAAAACACATTTCTGTAAATGTAATTATTTATTAAGAATTTTCTGTAGATTTTTTTTTCCTTTTTTAACATAATGGACAAATAAATCTAAATGCAGCCTACAATTTACAGGCAATATATACCAAACTTTCTCCATAGGGAAAATGCATTATTTCATATATATAATATCGAGTTGTGTGGGGCTGCCAGTGTGGTATACAGTACTGTACATGGTCCCAGAAAAAGCTACAAAAATTACACAAAAATCAGCAAAATCTACATGCAAAAACAGGCAACAGTCACATCTTAAAATACATATTTCCACATATCAATGTGTACGTATACCGTACTTACATGTATATGTACACATGCATACACACACACACTATTCAGAAATTACATCTTAAAAAATATAGTGCCTACAAGGCTATGCTTTACCATACACCTGTACTGCCCCCCACCCTCTCCCCTCTCTGTCACATTTAAAGGGAGCTGCTGTCCAGTCAGGGTTAATCAACTGTGTGAGGCTGTGCTGTGATTGGCTGGTGTGGGATGATGCTGTGCCATGATTGGCTGGTGTGGGATGACGCTGAGGTGGATCACAGTGAGCAGGCCTGTTGCAGCAGTGTGGAGTGGAATGCAAGCAGGTGCACCACTCCAAGAGGCCAGCAGGGGGCAGCAAGGCCATTAGAGTTACCCGAGTGAGACACTGCCCCTGGTGTTCACAATCAAACTCCCTCCACTTTAGGAGGGCTCACCACTTTCAGCTCTTACTGATCTTCCCTGAAAGACGCCTATTATTTTTCAAACAGAGCAGTTTGGTTCAAATACATTTTCACCCATATTTGATGTTTTTCAGTGCACCAAAACAGTCCAGGTGTAAGGGAGTACTGTTTTGGTAAACTGTGTCCCTTCATTGTGAAAATCCCGATAACGGCTGAGCTCTGCGTCTTTCACAAAGCCTACGCTGAAATCAACATGGAGGCTTTATATTTAAACAACTTTCCCTGGAAATTTCCACTGCAATTTTTACAGTTCATAGTTTATATGAATTTTTACTTCCTTTGCGGATATTGTATTTTCCTCTTAATTTAACCTGCGTTTATATATGAATTTCCAGATTTTTTTAAAGAGAAAAAAACAAAACAATGAGCCTTGATTGGAACAAACTTGCCAGACACACACACACACACACGCACACGCGCACGCGCACGCGCACGCACACACACACACACACACACACACACACACACCTGCACTACACAGGGCACAGACACACACACACACACACACACACACACACACACACCTGCACTACACAGGGCACAGACACAGACCTACTGCTAGGATACACACCATCCTTGTTCCGTGAGCATTTTTTCAAAGTAATAGGAGATACACCTGACACACAGACCAGGATCCTCAGCACAGAGCATGCCTCTCAAATGAACCAGAGGAGGGTGTCTGTCTCCAGTCCGCTGTGATACTCTGATAGCATGGTTTGGCTGTTAGCCTAGCCTCCGATTCCCCTCACCTCCAGCTTTGCGGGCTGCGACCTCCAGCCTCTGGCAGGTGACAGGCACCATGCTGAAGCTCTCACAGGCAGAGGGGGCTTCAGGTCATGCCCCTGCTTCACTGTGTCCATGACACTAAAGCGTGCCCATTCCCACAAGCACCCAGCACAGCGACGCAGTCTCTCTACAATACCTGCCTTTGGACAGCAGGGGGCTCTGGAGAGTGATTTACAGAAGCGCTTCACTGCCGCTGTGACTGAAGGCATACACACACACCAACCTGCGCTGCAATTTCTGACACACACACACACACACACACAGATGAAAGCACAAACACACACCAGCCTCACAGAAGACAAAAAACAACCGACCAGGAGCAGAGATATGGAGGAAAAAGGCCATCTACTCCAAATCCAAAACCCCAAATCCAGTCACCTGACAAAACAGCAGCCAATCAGCTGGTGGGGACTTCACTGTGACATCAACCCCAGTAAGGTGTCAAGGTGGAGGCATTATTGTGACATCATTACCCTCTACGGGCATCTGCAGGAGGGTTAGACTCCCCTGTACCCCAACATTCACTCTGCACCCCAACACTCAACACTCACATTACACTTTGTACTCCCTCCCTCAGTGCTGAATGCCCTGGGGGGGTGGGGGGGGGGGTCCCCACTGCACCCCACAACACAGACCCAAACACTACAGAGCTTTCTGTCTTCTTCTCATTATATATGTATATATATACTAAGATGTAAAATAAAGCATTTTTTGTCGGAATGTACTGAGTTCATCTTTACAGTTTTGATTGGTCAGTCCGAGGAGCATGCCTCTTGTCAGTCTGTCTGAGCCCAAATCTCCGCCCCCTTGTGTGTGACTTTGCCTTCCTCAGGCTAGTTTGAGCGTGCTCACTGGGAAGGAGGGCATGGTCACCATGGTGACGGGGTTGAGGACGGTCTGGCCAACCAGCTGGGAGTGATGTGTGACCACCGTAGGCTGGCTGACTACAGGGCCGTTCACCTGCGCCTGCGACAGCGTGTTCACCTGGGCTTGAGCCAGCGTGTTCACCTGCGCCTGCGACAGTGTGTTCACCTGGGCCAGGGTGTTCACCTGCGCCTGCGACAGTGTGTTCACCTGGGCCAGTGTGTTCACCTGCGCTTGGGAGAGCGTGTTCACCTGCGCCTGCGACAGCGTGTTCACCTGGGCCAGTGTGTTCACCTGCGCTTGGGAAAGCGTGTTCACCTGCGCCTGCGACAGCGTGTTCACCTGGGCCAGTGTGTTCACCTGCGCTTGGGAAAGCGTGTTCACCTGTGCCTGCGACAGTGTGTTCACCTGGGCCAGCGTGTTCACCTGCGCTTGGGAGAGCGTGTTCACCTGCGCAAGCGTGTTCACCTGAGCGTGCGACAGCGTGTGGGCCAGGTGGCTCACCACGGTGGGCGGGGGGTACAGGTGAGCCACAGGATGGACGGTGATGTGGCCAATGGGCTGGTGGGCGGGGCCTGCTGGCTGGGGCATGGAGGAGGGGGGTGGGCCCACCTGGGCCATGTGCTTGGACCCCGCCTGGATGACGGAGGCGTGTGCGATGACACTCGGCATGCTGGGAGCTGTCACAATGTGTGCGTGTGTGGGCGGGCCAGCAGGGGGCGGGGCTAACAGCTGACGGGGCTGGAGCTGGGCAGGGACAGGTGGGGGTGTGGCCTTCTCCACCTGAGGCACTTTGAGAGGCGGCTGCTGACGGTCCTCCTCTGTATCCTCCTCCATGTTGTCCTCCCCCTCTGAAAAAAAACACACACACCCACACACTCAGCACTGCAGTCTCACAACTGGCCATAGGGGGTCGCTATTGCACCATAGTAATAAACTTGACAAGCCTGTATGTGAAGCTACTGATACTGGACTAATTTCCCTTTTACTGATTGTGGTTTCCCACGTAATATTCCCACTGATGATACTGCAGATAGCATATGACATATGGTACCAGAGTATGTGTCGCGTGTGGCATGTGTCTGTAGTTGAGTTTGCCAGAGTGCATTGACTGTGTGCTGTGTATGCAGCCGAGTTTCCTACCGGAGGCAGTGGAGGTGGAGGCCTGGTCGTCCTCTGGCTGCGCAGTCAGTCTCAGCACACGCTCCATCTCCATGACATCCATCCACTGGCCCACCTCGTTCTTCAGCTCGGCCAGCCGCTGCTGCGTGGCGATCTTCTCCCGCGCCAAGCGCTCCATCTCATGTTCATACTCCTTCTCCTTCCTCTTCAGCGTCTGCCGGGAGGAAGAGGAGGAATCAGCTCACTGCATGCACCACATGCAAACCTTACAAGCACAAACCGTACAGAAAATCTCACACACTCTCCTTACCATAGTAACTGCACAGAACTTACACATGCATACAACTACAGCACAGCACATGCACATACTTCAGACAGCCATAACAGGAGACATAAAAGCATATGCGTGTGTGTGTGTGTGTGTGTGTGTGTGTGTGTGTGTGTGTGTGTGTGTGCATAATGGTTTCTCCCCTCAGATCCTCATGGCCTTTGTTCCAGCAAATGTAATGCTTCAGTCCTTCACTGTTGTCAAGACAACAGCAGTACACAGCAATTGTTTCCTTGGCAACTGAACTGATGAGGCAGGATACCGCAATGTGATAGGCTCTGTGCAACAATGTGAAACACTGTGTCTAATGACGCGATAGGCTGGGTTCAATACGTGATGTGAAAGGCTATAATAGGCTGTGAGAGGCTGTGACATTCTGTGTGCTGCAATGTGATTGGTGGATACACAATGTGACAGGGGTATGGAGTAATATTATTGGTCATGCTACTGAATGACCATGTTCTGCCTCACCATTCTCTCACTCATTTTCATCTTTCCCTGAACACCCAACCTCTCTCCATCGATCTCTCCATGAACAAAGAATGAATCATTCTTAATGACTTTCATCTTCAATGAAATAGAAAACCACTATACTCTAAGTGTTCAAATGTAAAAACTACATGTTTTGCTAAAAGCAAGAGAAGGTTTTGCACTGAAAATAAAGCTTTTAATAGTTGGATTTGGTTTATATGTCACTTCCAGAGGAAATAATAATGAAGAGCAAGCTTGTGTTCTGAGTGTGAGACACACACGGTTTTAGCTCCATGAGGAGAGTGCCTGTGGTCTCGTCTCAGCACAGCACAGAGCCGAGTGCGCCGAGTCTAACGCCAATGACAGAAAGCTTTAAGCGGGACGAACAAATCGATGCTGGGGAATTCAGGCTGTATATAGTGTCTGCTCCCTTGCCTTCAATAAAATATGAGCTGTATAATCACTCCATGGCAACAATTCCATTTGAATTTTAATAAAACTATACAGGCACCATATGTTGAATATATAACCCTCTGCCAGATGCATATCACAGCAACCTTATGCATCCATGCAAACCCACACACATATGCAGAGACTCACACACACACGCACGCATGCACACACGCACGCACAATTACAGACACACAAACGCACACATATGCCTGCATGAGCGCACACGCACGCACACTCACAAACCAAAACACACAGACAAATACACAGAACAAACAACCAACAAACACACAAAACAACCACACACATGCACGCACGCACGCACACACACACACACATTCACACACAGTTGGCTTATAGCGACACCTGGGTCGCTCCAGTGCACTCACCTTCTGGCATGTAAGATGCCAAGAATTCTATGACAGTGAGCTTGTAACTGATTTGCTGAGATGCTGTTTGACAGGCAGCCAATGGTCTTTGGCCAGCCCTGAGGTGGTGAGACAGATAACCTGGCAGCCAGGTTTTCGACAAATTGTTGCCTGTTATGTTTAAAGTCTGACAGCCCTGAACATAAATGAGTGCTGTCCAGACAGGGCATTTTAAATGAACAGACCAGCACCTGTACAGCCCACAGGATGAGGGACGGGTTTCGCAATATTCCTCAAATGATAAAATCTGCCACTTGAAAGCTCCTCGGTGACCTGCCAGAGTCACTCAGTCACCGTGTTCAAAACTCTGGACATGTACAGCGCACCTCACTCACAGAAAATCACAGTTATTACGCCCTGCCCCCCGTTCAGCCAGAGACGCTCTGTACAGCCTGTGCCTGCAGCCACGATGGGGGACAGAATGGTCTGGATTTCAGACAGACGTTTTTTACCTCGCAGCTGCAGCCAATTATGGGCCAAAGTGCTGTGACAGACAGGTGACAGAGAGGGTAGGAGCTCATGTATCAGCACTGGCCTGCTCATGAAGCAGATGAGCAGCATTCGGGTGTTTAACAGTGTTGACGTGTTTGTGTAGCAGTGTTGGGCTGTTTGAGTGACAGTGTTGACGTGTTTGTGTAGCAGTGTTGGGCTGTTTGTGTGACAGTGTTGACGTGTTTGTGTAGCAGTGTTGGGCTGTTTGTGTGACAGTGTTGAGGTGTTTGTGTAGCAGTGTTGGGCTGTTTGTGTGACAGTGTTGACGTGTTTGTGTAGCAGTGTTGGGCTGTTTGTGTGACAGTGTTGAGGTGTTTGTGTAGCAGTGTTGGGCTGTTTGTGTGACAGTGTTGAGGTGTTTGTGTAGCAGTGTTGGGCTGTTTATGTGACAGTGTTGACGTGTTTGTGTAGCAGTGTTGGGCTGTTTGTGTGACAGTGTTGATGTGTTTGTGTAGCAGTGTTGGGCTGTTTGTGTGACAGTGTTGACGTGTTTGTGTAGCAGTGTTGGGCTGTTTGTGTGACAGTGTTGACGTGTTTGTGTAGCAGCCTTGGGCTGTTTGTGTAACAGTGTTGAGGTGTTTGTGTAGCAGGGTTGGGCTGTTTGTGTGACAGTGTTGAGGTGTTTGTGTAGCAGCGTTGGGCTGTTTGTGTGACAGTGTTGAGGTGTTTGTGTAGCAGCGTTGGGCTGTTTGTGTGACAGTGTTGAGGTGTTTGTGTAGCAGTGTTGGGCTGTTTGTGTGACAGTGTTGAGGTGTTTGTGTAGCAGTGTTGGGCTGTTTGTGTGACAGTGTTGAGGTGTTTGTGTAGCACTGTTGGGCTGTTTGTGTGACAGTGTTGAGGTGTTTGTGTAGCAGTGTTGGGCTGTTTGTGTGACAGTGTTGACGTGTTTGTGTAGCAGTGTGGGGCTGTTTGTGTGACAGTGTTGACGTGTTTGTGTAGCAGCATTGGGCTGTTTGTGTGACAGTGTTGAGGTGTTTGTGTAGCAGTGTTGGGCTGTTTGTGTGACAGTGTTGACGTGTTTGTGTAGCAGTGTGGGGCTGTTTGTGTGACAGTGTTGACGTGTTTGTGGAGCAGTGTTGGGCTGTTTGTGTGACAGTGTTGAGGTGTTTGTGTAGCAGTGTGGGGCTGTTTGTGTGACAGTGTTGAGGTGTTTGTGTAGCAGTGTGGGGCTGTTTGTGTGACAGTGTTGAGGTGTTTGTGTAGCAGTGTTGGGCTGTTTGTGTGACAGTGTTGACGTGTTTGTGTAGCAGTGTTGGGCTGTTTGTGTGACAGTGTTGAGGTGTTTGTGTAGCAGTGTTGGGCTGTTTGTGTGACAGTGTTGAGGTGTTTGTGTAGCAGTGTTGGACTGTTTGTGTGACAGTGTTGAGGTGTTTGTGTAGCAGTGTGGGGCTGTTTGTGTGACAGTGTTGAGGTGTTTGTGTAGCAGTGTTGGGCTGTTTGTGTGACAGTGTTGACGTGTTTGTGTAGCAGTGTTGGGCTGTTTGTGTGACAGTGTTGACGTGTTTGTGTAGCACTGTTGGGCTGTTTGTGTGACAGTGTTGACGTGTTTGTGTAGTGGTTTTCTAGTGTTGAGGGAACAGTGTTTGGGTGTTTGCTTAGCAGTGTTTAGTGCAGAGCTGTTTGTATAGCAGTGTTTAGTGTTTGAGTAGCTTTGAGTGGGTGTTTGTGTAGCAGTGCTGAGTGTATTGTGTTACAGTGTTTGTGTTTCAGAAGAGCCGGCTGCCCTGCTGCTCTAAGACCAGGCTCAGCCGCACGGGGGTGTGTGGGGGTGTCGGTCACCATGTGTTGCGTGCTCACATGGTCAGAGACCTGCAGAAGGGGAGGGACACAAGCTGTACAAGATTTACCTAAAAGACACAGCTAAATCCTCAGCAGACCTGCCACTGCCCTCACCCACATTACAATCACCACACGGCACCAGTTCAATAACCGCATTCATTACAGTCCAGCATTCTGTTCACATATCAGAATCCATAATTAAAACAGCCACATATTATATTCCCGCATTATCAACAACCACATGTCATATTCCAACGTCTCAGAGCCCGCAGCAGCAGATATCCAAACCAGAATAAATCTGGAAAATGAGCGTATTTCTCTAATTCTGAATGAACTTACTTGAGGAATTTCTGACACAACACAATCTGTAAGAGCCTGTGTAAGCATGGTAACACTGCTCCACCTTCACCACCCTCTTCTGGAGCCGAGCATTTTGGAGGGGGGGTACCTGAGCCTCACACAGCCAGGCATGTGGGTGGGGGGATGTGGGGGTTTGAGGTGTACCCCCCCTCTCAACCACCTCCCTCTGTCCTACTTTCCACTGGGGCCCCACACCCAGCCCAGCAGATCACAGAAATTACACTGGATCTCTCTTCACCCACACCTATGTGTCACACACATACAAACACACACACACACAAGTGCACAGACAGCAAACACAAAGACACACATGCAAACACATAAAATGCAATTACACACCTTAAACATACACATCCACCTCCTTACACACTACACACACACTCACACTCTCTCTCACACACACACACACACACACACACACACACACACACACAAACAAACAAACGGCTTCCACTTCCTTAAAGATTAGCCCAGTCAAATCAGGTCAGCAACAGAACCGTTGACCCACCAAAGGTCTGTTACCCAGCGCTGAGTTTTTGAGCCTGTGTGACGTACGTTTATCCATTAATCATTCCTGACCATGGCACTAAATAACTAAACAATCATCCAAAATGGAAATTTCATTTTTCATGGCTTTTCGCTACAGCTGCTTAATTAATTTAACACATTTAAGCATATTTTTCCCACAGCTGACTGAGTTTAAAGGGGGTGCGCAGTCCCTCTGGATAAGGCTAACTGGTGAATGGTAGATGATATACTGCATCCTGACGTGAGCCAACTCTTCTTTACAGCTCTTCCCCCGATCACTCAGACTAACACCTGAACTGAAAAGACAGTGACTGATATCATTAGTGGTAGTCTGCCCAGGGAGGTGAAACACCCCTGCATCCCCCGGGAAACGGAAACTCACCTGGATGTAGCGTAGCGCACTGCGAAGGACGCTTAGGTTGGACGTTTTCTTCTCATCGACGGTGGGGACGGTCTTCTTCAGGGTCTCAAAACACTCCTTCAGATGGGCTCGCCTGGAGGGGGGACATTCAGCCTTCCCATCATGCTCTGCAGTGTGACATCACTCAACAACACCAGCAACACCTGAGACAGGTACACACCTACATCCTCACATATACACAGCCACCTACTTCTGCATACACCGGCTTCCACTAAACTACACACCTGTGTGTAGGTGTCTGAATCCACATACTCTTACTACTACACATTACAGTATTCCCACACGGACCTGTGATGGAGTAAGACGCTCTGTGTTCTTTGTTATTGCTGTTTTGGGCATACCATAACAACAGTGCACAGGTTACGAGATCAGCCAAAACATTTGATTATTCTACAGTCTGACTCGTCAATACTGACTCATCAATGCGGGCATGCCAGCAGAGGCCTCACTTCACAGAATACAGCTCCCACTGATACTACACCAGGGCCTCTGGCCAATATCAGACTTGTGATTTGTGATATTAATAACTGTCAATGCCAGTCAGTCTGCAGAGAAACCACTCTGGGTGCAGCGGACTCCATGTCAGTAAATGTGTGAAACCTCTTTGGGTGCAGCTGACTGCAGGTCAGTAAATGTGTGAAACCCCTTTGGGTGCAGCGGACTGCAGGTCAGTAAATGTGTGAAACCACTCTGGGTGCAGCGGACTGCATGTCAGTAAATGTGTGAAACCTCTTTGGGTGCAGCGGACTGCAGGTCAGTAAATGTGTGAAACCACTCTGGGTGCAGCGGACTGCAGGTCAGTAAATGTGTGAAACCACTCTGGGTGCAGCGGACTGCAGGTCAGTAAATGTGTGAAACCACTCTGGGTGCAGCGGACTGCAGGTCAGTAAATGTGTGAAACCACTCTGGTTGCAGCGGACTGCAGATCAGTAAATGTGTGAAACCACTCTGGGTGCAGCGGACTGCGGGTCAGTAAATGTGTGAAACCCCTTTGGGTGCAGCGGACTGTGGGTCAGTAAATGTGTGAAACCCTTTGGGTGCAGCGGACTGCGGGTCAGTAAATGTGTGAAACCCCTTTGGGTGCAGCGGACTGCAGGTCAGTAAATGTGTGAAATCACTCTGGGTGCAGCGGACTGCAGGTCAGTAAATGTGTGAAACCACTCTGGGTGCAGCAGACTGCAGGTCAGTAAATGTGTGAAACCCCTTTGGGTGCAGCGGACTGCAGGTCAGTAAATGTGTGAAACCCCTTTGGGTGCAGCGGACTGCAGGTCAGTGACTCGCAGAGGGATCGAGACTCACCTGTTTTTCTCCAGCTTATTGTGAACCTCTCTGGTTCCTGCCCTGTGAACACAAAATGAATCACACCATAAGGGCATGAGCAGGAGACAGGCGACCTACTGCCATGGCAGAGCCGTTAGCAAGCTCTCCTGCAGTACTGTGTGTGCGACTGTGTGTGTGTGTGTGTGTATTCTTGCATGTACTTATGTGTGTGTGTGTGTGTGTGTGTATTCTTGCATGTGTGTGTGTGTGTGTGTGTGTGTATTCTTGCATGTACTTATGTGTGTGTGTGTGTGTGTGTGTATTCTTGCATGTACTTATGTGTGTGTGTGTGTGTGTGTGTGTGTGTGTGTGTGTGTGTGTGTGTGTATACGAGATAGCACCGCCTCCTGATGCTAACTTACTGACTGGCTTCCTGCCATAGCTTGTTGCAGGTTGGCTAATCTTACTTAAAGGGCTGGTGTGGGCAAATGTTCAAAAACATCAGCCAATCACGGTCTTCAATCAGCTTCTTCTGGGCTGGAACAACTAATTGCACCCACCATGGCCCTTCTTGGAAAAGACTTACTAGTCGGAATTGATAGTGAGAAACTACACTTATGACGCTACATATCCAGGAATACAGCAGCACCAAGCTTAAGCCAGTCTTTTTTTCAATGGAGATCTTCAGACCAACAGCAGAGACAGAAATAAGCACCATCAACTCAGTCACATGACCAGAAGTCAGAGGTCACTCACCCTCCTGGCCTCTTCTTTGCATCCAAGTTACGTGGGTCATCTATTGCAGCAGCAGGGCGGAGGGCAGGACTAGGGGGGGGCTGTGGTTTAGGCTGTAAGAGTGAGGCATTCTGGGCGGCTGAGGGGGCCGGGGCAACAGTCTGGGGTGGAGATGTTGACTCTTCCTTCACATGAGGAGCCAGCTGGGGGCGCTGTTGCTGTGGAAGTGGGGCTGGGATGGAGTAGGTGTCCTTCCTGGGGGGGCTGGGCTGGGGGTCAGTGGGAGGGGGCAGGGCAGTCACAGAGGGGGCGGGAAGCAGTTTGGGGTTGGCTGACAGCACAGGGATTGGTATGACTGTGATGGGGACTGAGGATGGCAGGGTAGGAGGTGCAACAGAAGTTGGGTATGGTTCTGGGCAGGACTTGCCCCCCCAGGTCACATGGTTGATTCGTACTGGCTGCACCAATGAGGTGACATCTGCACGCCTCTGCTCCGCCTCCTGACTGAGGCGCAGTTTCTCCCTCAGCTCATCTTCCTCTGTGAAGAAAGGACACAATCATCAGAGATCACCAACACACTCCTGCTGTGACATCACAGAGCCAAGACTCCTACTGTGACATCACATAGGCAAGACTCCTACTGTGACATCACAGTGCCCTAAAGTTACATTCAGGATTCTAATTAATGGCTCTGGTTACATTATAGCAACTACAGACTGTTATGTCCTCACAGGACCTGAAGACTACTTTCTCCCTGTAAAGATGTCTAATCACCATGGAAACAGCAATGTTATAAATACCACACAGAGGTAAGTTCACCAAATCAGTTAGGATTTTCACAGCCTGTTTGATAACTGGTCCAAATCATTGAGTCACTGATACTGATTGGTTGCTCCTCCCATTTTTGGTTCAGTTAAATCTCTCTCCCTCATCAATAGCTCCAGCTCCAAATACAGACTCTGCTTGAATTATGAATTATTAACCATCAATTATGGTTACTAATTATGAGTTATATAGCAGAAAACATGAAAGGACTGAGCATATACTGTGGATCAGAAAGGGTTCAGAAAATGTAATGACAAGTCTGAAGCTGGTCTGTAGAACATGAGTTACGTGCAGTAAAGAGTGCAGTCACATGACACTCTTTCCTTAGTGCAGTCACATGACACTCTTTCCTTAGTGCAGTCACATGACACTCTTTCCTTAGTGCAGTCACATTACACTCTTTCCTTACTGCAGTCACATGACACTCTTTCCTTACTGCAGTCACATGACTTTTCCTTACTGCAGTCACATTGCAGTCACATTACACTCTTTCCTTACTGCAGTCACATTACACTCTTTCCTTACTGCAGTCACATGACACTCTTTCCGTAGTGAAGTCACATTACACTCTTTCCTTAGTGCAGTCACATGACACTCTTTCCTTACTGCAGTCACATTACACTCTTTCCTTACTGCAGTCACATTGCAGTCACATTACACTCTTTCCTTACTGCAGTCACATTACACTCTTTCCTTACTGCAGTCACATGACACTCTTTCCTTACTGCAGTCACATTACACTCTTTCCTTAGTGCAGTCACATGACACTCTTTCCTTAGTGCAGTCACATTACACTCTTTCCTTACTGCAGTCACATTACACTCTTTCCTTAGTGCAATCACATTACACGCTTTCCTTAGTGCAGTCACATTACACTCTTTCATTAGTGCAGTCACATTACACTCTTTCCTTAGTGCAGTCACGTTACACTCTTTCCTTAGTGCAGTCACATGACACTCTTTCCTTAGTGCAGTCACATTACACTCTTTCCTTAGTGCAGTCACATTACACTCTTTCCTTAGTGCAGTCACATTACACTCTTTCCTTAGAGGAGAAAGCCTTTGCAGAAATGGAAAGTCCATAGTGTGAATGTTCAGAACCAGGAATATGAGGCACACAGGTTCAGGGAGGATCAGTCCAAGGCTTCTGTATGACCCGCATTCACTAGCACACAAAACAAATGACAGGCTAACATGAGAAACAGGAGGGGCTTAGCCTCTTAGGGTCCTCAGCCTCACTACAGCAGCAGAACTGAAGCTGTGCCCTGGGTGAGGGTAATGAAGGTGTGAACCTCATTTCCACTGACACCCAGAACAGGGAGAATTTAGCCCAGATAAAGCCTAATGCCTGCAGGTGTGATACAAACCAGCCCAAAACAGCAGCATGCACAGATTGTCTAATCTGGGGGGAGAGCAGAAAAGATTCAAAAAGGGCAATTCAAAATAAAATAGTCCACATTTATGAGTGATTAAGAGGGGCACTTTAACACCCAGAGAGAGCCCCCCCAAACCACGGCCCAGCGGGCTCCGCGATGAGACGGCGGGACATTGTGTGCTGTACCGAATACAACTTTTACTAAAACTTAAGTTTGGCGGGGCATCCAGACCGAACTCGCAGTTCCTGGATCTGCAAGGCAACACTAATCCTGTTTGAAATTCTCTCCTTTCCTTCACGGCCAGCAGCACTGCGGCACACAAAGGGCACAAAGCAGGCTCAGCAGCGTATAATTCCCCATAAAAGCCGGAGCGGCCCAGTAACGCCCTTCCACGAAGCAGCAGTTATAGCATTTAGCACAGGAGCAGCGTGGGGGGCCGGGGGGGCACACTGTCCTAGTTTCTCGCCACTGTGACCTGCACCAGTGAGCGCGGGGACAGAAAAACACCGGAGTCTGGAGGGTGTGGCCCGTGAGCACGTGGTCGCGAGGGGAGGGACGCTGAGCACGCGGTCGCTGCTAGGAGGAGTGGACCTTTCTGACACGTCATCTGCGGACGGGGAGCCAAACCCTTTCTTCAGATGTGGACAGTCGCACGTATAGTTCTTTTTATTAGGAATAGCTTCAAAGTGATGCAAATCATCTATCTAAACAACAATCCCTCCGAGAATCTGGTACCACCATAGCAGATGAGCTACAGTATTTCAAATGGAATGTGCAGTCTTACAATGAGGAGGAGTTAACGCAGCAACAGGGAAGTAGGTTGAAACCGTGCGTCATATGATACCCGGCTATGTCAGGTCATTATGTAAAGGCGAATCGCTGCGCTCGCACGTTTGCTACCGCCCTTTAAATGTAAACCTGGTATTCATTTTAAAACATACAATGTTCAACACTGTGACACATGATATGGATATATTCATCCAGTGAACAAACTAAGCAACATTTGGCTCGCTAATTCTGGCTGGCTCGCCAGTTTCCACGTATGATCTCCACACGTAATTGCAAGATTTTCTGAAAATTGGTGAATTACACTATATATACTGGAAAAATTCCACTCAGAGATGAATAGCAAGACACAAATCATATTCGTGACAAAACCCAGCGCTGGACACTTCTATGCAGCTAAAATGACGCATATTGTACATACAATGCAGCCCAAATTGTGCACATTTTATGATTAAAAAAATACCACACTGGTAATCTATGCAGCAAGTATTAGGCGATTCAAGGTTTACAGAGCGCATAAATCGAATCTGTGCACCGCAACAGAGAGCTCCAGGAATAACACGGATTACTACACCCGGAAACCGTGTTGAAATGGCTCAACCAGTTCGCTAGTACATTCGAAGACGCAGACACACTCCAGTTTGTGCTATACAGATTAAATGGTTTTCGTTGCCATTAAATCACAACTATTTGAAGGCAGTCAAATAAAACAAGCAAAAGAAAAGTCAATTATTCCACAGCCAGATTTTTTTTAAAATCCGTACTTCAGCTACTTCTGTCTTTAATGTGTACCCTTGCAGTACATCTATGGCCAATTCTGATACACCGTCTTTACAAAGAACCGAGAAAACTGTGACATTAGTCATAACTGGCTTTAATAAGATACTTGGTTTCCAGTGGCTTTCAATAGCGCTGGAAATTACCGCCCCCTCCCTCTGTGCCCCCAGCCCCCCTCCCTTACCACGTGTTTTCTGTTGTTGCAGGGCTTGCCATTCCAAAAACTTGGCTGCTTCTAAAAGCGTCTCGATGTTCATCTCTTGCCCGTAAAATAACGTTAACTCAGTCTTGTGAGTAAGGATATTTACTGAGGTGTCGTCTCTATTGTAGTCTCACGGGATCCCCTTCCAGCCAACAGAAGCAGGAAAACGGAACCGGATCCCCCTCGTAAGAAGTCTTCTACACACGTAAAGGGGTGAGAACAAGATGGCGATGAGAGTAACAGAAAACACAACACGGCAAAAGCCAGACGGTTCAAGCCCGCCTACATTTTACCGTCCCTCCCCGATATACAAAATACGGAAAATGGTGTCAAAACTGGACTTTAGAATTGGCATGTTAGGCAACAGTGTCCTTGGGTGGTCAAATGCAAGAATGCCCCCCTGTGGCTCTGATGTCCATTTAGAAAACAGGAATTGATCCATTAAATCAGCAGCTGTATTTTGCGCAAGGCAACATACCGGGTTTGATGCTGAATTAAAATAATTTTACAAAAAATCAAACACATCACTAATCCCCCTAGAAGTATACCCTCCTGCACTTACACACATGTTCCTGGCACTGTTTGACATTTCTGAAAGTCCTCTTTGTTAGTCACAGTCAGGAGGGCTGCCCCGCTGAGGTGGATGCTTCTAATCTTGTCAAATTGTGTCCCTTTCATTGTTTTTGACCATTTTGGGACCACGCGGTAGCCACACGTCTGGTAAACAGAGAGGATGTGAGCTACATTTTCACAAATTCATTGGTAACAGTGCCATTCTCTGAACTTTGTGATCACTCCTCGTTTGTTGCTCTTTTTGAATTCATTATTCATGTTCCCTTAATAAGTTATATAGCCTAATATACAGCAGTTTTTTTTTTATTCCAACTGTTTGAATTTGGAAAACAGGCCTATGGAGAATCTCAACAATCACTTTCGGTTTAACTAGTAATATCCATTTATTTTTACAAAACACTCCGCTTACAGTATTGTAGTTTCATTGACCTACTTTTTAAATTTTTTCTCTAGTTAATGGCTATGCCCTATGTGAGTGTCTGTTACATGTAAACATTGAAATCAAATACATCATCATCCTCTAGTTGAATCAGAGTGCAGAGTGTTTGGGTGATCGGTAGATTTTTCAAAGAAGCGCGCACTGTGTAACAGGTGAGTACAGGTAAACAACAAGTAGAACTGAAGCTGTGCTGCATTTTGGCTCAGGAAGCTCAGAAACATTCATTTCCATATGGATCATAATTGGTGGCAAACATCTCAAAGACAGCGGGTGGGAGGTGAAAATGTGGGAGTAATGTAATGGAAATAATCGCGATATTGGCCTCGACGTTTTTTAACGGATATTTACAGTCAAAGACAGCTCGTTACTGGTTAACAGGTGACGGGGCCATGGTGCTTGGAAATCCGAGAGCCGTGTTTTAGCTGCAGCCCTTTTCTGCGGTAAATTTGCATTCAGCAAGAACATGTCGATCCCCGGCAACCAATCAGCGTGGAGAACAACAAGGCATGGCGACTGTACACATGGACACCAGTTAGTGCGGCTCATTTGCATAGGGAGCTCCGCCTTATGTCTCGGGATCTTTCAATCAAACAGGAGAAGTTCTTCCGTAGCCACACCCATCCCACGTTGCTTGTGTGCTACAGAGTCAGAGATAGGCTCGCAGTGAAACCCGAGTCCGTTTGGGGTTCCTACTTTAATATTTAGGGATATGCTTGTTCTTGACAAAAAAATACTTATTCGCTTCCTATTAGAGGAAGAACGTTCATTAAAAGTTCGAAACATTGTCTGTAACGGGATCATTTTGGCAACATTACTAAGTGTTTCTCTTTTGTTCTCAAAACGACCAATGTCTGATTTTTCAGTCGCTTTGCGTTTCAGACGCAGTTTTTCTGGCATGTAAATGGACTTATTTACTACTCCTCTTTCACAATCTAGGGCGCGGCGCGGGAACATGTCGTTTTACTGCCCCGCACAACCCGAAGCCGCGTGGTGTAGGGCGGAGCTACTGGAATTCAGAGCACGCATTTAAAGGGAAAAGGGTCTGTTTCCGCTTACACTGTATTTTGTATCAATATTGCAGCCAGTTCGCTCGTTTGAAATTAACATCAGTGACCTGTCTTGTGCGCTTATGTTACGCAAGCTGATCCACATTTTATAATATCAGAATCTGCACATATAATCCATTCACAAGAACCTCTCCCTCTCTCAAATTATGCAGACCTTTAAAGTTTGCTTCAGTTAGTTTAAGAATGTCCCTGTCTGTAGCGCTGTGTGTCACCCTGCCCTGGGAGTATGGATCTGTAAGGGACATAGGGTCATCTGTTAGATGCTACCAAATACTTAAGGTCTAAAGTGAAGCTGTGTTTAAAACCAATGTGAAGCATGTCTATTAATCACATCCAATTGACAAAATATCCATGTGAAAATGACTTCAGCAGCTCTGCTGCTTGAATAGAGTCCCTCTGTGGGTCTCGTCTGTGTTTTAGCTGATAGCTGAAGCTATTCACTGCTGTTCTATGGCTGTGACTCTGGGGCAGTGGTTCTGATGTATTTGAGCAGGTATGGATGGGAAAGTTTGACTGAATGTAGATTTAATGTGCAATATGTCATCTGATTTTCTATTGTTGTAATGTGATTGTATCATTTTTATTTTGATATACACTCAAGGCACACTTCAAGAAACCTTAAATTATAAAATTTCTAAGATGTACCTTCAGATCACCTGAACCAGTAGCCATGACGCACAAGCTTGCTGTATTAATAGGTTAATCATGTGACAGTCACTATAGTAACGCAGTAAGTTAGTGTTCCACAGGACCGGTAAGAGAATTCCCTCACTGCCAGCACATACATTAGAGGAACTGTACTGTGGGCAGACTGACGGGTACTCCCCTCAAACCCACTGTCTGAAACATTACGCTTGGTAAAAAACTCATAATGGACACGTGTATGTGTGTGTGTGTGTGTGTGTGTGTGTGTGTGTGTGTGTGTGTGTGTGTGTGTGTGTGTGTGTGTGTGTGTGTGTGTGTACATACATATGTGTGTGTGTGTACATTCATATGTGTGTATGTGTGTGAGTGTTTGTTAAAGAATATTTACAAGTGACAAAATTTCACTTGGTATTCACACTTGGTTTTCTTCTTGACAGCTATCCTTTGAATTTCCATGAGAGGACACAGCAATCTGAAACCTAATTTCAAAAACACTGACAGAGAGCAGGAAGTGACACAGCAGTCAGGGTTAGCAGGAAGTGGCTGTACTCGTGTGCATACACAAACATAAGCTCTGACACGTTCCAATAAACAGCACCATCTTGTGGGTTGGCTTGGAAATTGCAGTCCAACTTCTCAAGGTGTTTGATGTCTGTACTGTATACTGCATTGTAAACATGCTGCCTGTATAATGCGACATGTTCAGCAGAGGCATTTGTTAGACGGAAAGGTGTCCTGTTAAATGACTGTATGTTGCAGTCCCCAGGGTTGCTGTCTCTCAGTCCCATGTGCTGCTTTGCAGCTGTGTTTCAGATCCCGGTTTGGGCACATTCCTGCATTTAGGTCCCACTGTGTGAACTAAAGAGTTAAAAAATAAACACACCATGTGAGGGGCAGCAGTGTGTTATTATGGCTAGGGAGCTGGACTCATAACTCAGAGCATGCAGGATCAATTCCCAGCTAAACGCTGTCATTTTGCCTTTAAGCACCACTTCAGTACGGTATGAAGGGACAGTTTGAGTTTCTCCTGGTAAGAGTCTCCACTGACTGCCTCAGTGTAATGGAATGTGTGCCAGCTCTCCTGGAAACTGGAAAAAGGGAAACAGGCACACGCTGGCTGAAAACAGTGCTCCTGTAAACTGGAAAAAGAGAAACACTGGCACACACTGACAGAAAGACTGTGAGGGTCACTTCAGCGCCCACTGGACACACTGTGTCAGGGTCAGGGCTACACAAAATCACTCTCAATCCCCCGATTATCTGAATGCAGAAATCTGTCCGCGGGAAAGACCTGGGGCCTCGTTTAGCGACCTCGCCATACACACGTTTGAGCAAAGACTGTGCCATTAAAAACCTGAACATGAAAACATGGTTTATAAATTTGATTTATGAAATTTTAACATAATGCTGAAATTGCATCAATTAATGGAAATATCAGCCCAAGTGTTTTACCAATTAAAAGTCTAATAGCCGCATTTATCAACCAAAGACACACAGAAAATCTCACTTCATTCACAAAAAAACTGTTTATATAATACCACAATAGTATCGTACTTGAAGACTCTAACCTTTTTACATTTGATTTTCTTGGCTTTTTTTAAAGATCACACTGGTTCAGTGGTCTCATTTTGTGCTTAAATATTTAGCTTTTTTTAATGATCAGCATGCTAATTAATTCAATCAATGTTTATGGAGAAATATGTTTCTTGGATAGCTATGACACAGGAAAGTGTTGCTAGTGTACAGAAAAACCACCAGAGAATTTTCTTGAATAGCCACTTCTAATTGGAGTCCCACCCACACAAGCTGTTGCATATTTATATATACATTTTATTTATAAAGTGGGGGCAGTGGCGTGAATAAAAGTAGCAGCCATACCAGCAATGTCCACACGAGGGAGCCCTTCCCCGGCTTGTCTGTGTCTCGGGGATGACATCAGCGCTGCTTCTGTGCGCTGGAGACCGCGTGGAGCCGCTCAGCCCGGGCTGTGACTCACTGTAGACACACGCACACGTGCACATGCAGAAACATGCACACACACGGGCACACCTACATACACACGCACAAAAACGTATGTGCACACGTACGCATATGCACACACACTTACGCACATGAAGAAACATGCACACACACGGGCACACCCACATACACACGCACACTAACGTATGTGCACACGTACGCATGTGCACACACACTTACGCACATGAAGAAACATGCACACACACGGGCACACCCACATACAGGCACACATGCACACTCATACAAGCGTATGTGCACACACACTTATGCACATGCAGAAACATGGACACACACGGGCACACCCACATACACACGCATACAGGCACACATGCACACACACACACACACACAGTGTGGGGCCCAGGTGTGACATCTGCAATCAGCTCTAATCAGCCGCCCCCACCCCCACCACCACGCCGCCCCACCCCACCTCAGCAGTCTTGCCCCACTGTGCTGGTGACAGTCCCAGTGGTCTTGGCACAGATTCGGCAATGGGGGTGGGGTTGGGGGGGTGTCTCCTGTACAGCTGGTCCCCCTGGGGGGCAGAGCAGCCATGGGTGGAGCTGTATTTGTAAAGGTTTATTTGTCTGCCAATTAATTAAACAAACTGTGCCCCTCCCCAATACTCAACCCTCTGCTTATTCCGCTTCCTGGGTTCTTACAGGAAAATTATACATTTCCATGGAGATTACATCTTCTTACAATATTTGCATACTCATGAGAATGAGTATTAGCATATGATGGAGACTGAGATTTTAAGACTTTTCTGGGTGGAATTTGTTTGTAGAGAATGGTTAAAAGCTGAAGAGGAGAGAGACATAAAGGGGTAGAGAATGATGCAATCTGGATGTTGCACTGGATCGAAACAAGATATTGAAGCGCTCACATAAAAATGTGAAAATCAAAATGAAAAACCCTGCTCCGATTTTCACAATGAGGGAAGAAGCAGCTTGATTCCTGTTCCATTTATTCATGTCTGCAGACACACCATTCTGGTGATTTTATTAGTCCTCTGTGTGTGTTCAAGCTAAAAACTGTCTGACGTACATGACACTGATCTGACAAAGAGGAATGTCAATTACAGCTTAGAGAGAAAGAGAAATTTCTCAATTACAGTCTTTTACTCCGAGGGAGCTATTAGACAGTTTATTAGACAAAGGGAGGTTTCCCCATGAGAGCCGGTCAGACAGAAGCAGGTTTCTCTGTGAGACAAAGGGAGGTCTCTCCGTCAGTTGCACAGGTGTGCTTGGAGATCCCAGAGTGGGACACCAGTTAGATTGGACATGCATTTGCCTGGTCATGCCTGAACCCATCTGGGCATTGGTTTGGGTCAGAAGGGGGCCAGTCAGGGCCCTCCCTGCTGTGCCAGCCAGCCTGGCTGCCAGACCCCTCTCCCCGGGAGCAGATTGGGCCGGACCCTGGGCACACTGCTCCCTCCTCTGCATTTACACCCATCTCAGAGTCTGCCGCAGCACCGCGATCTGTCTCCATGGAAACCGTCCGTGAAACACACACTCACGCACATACACACACGCACACACACACACTCTCTTTCTCTATCAGATCTGGACTGATGGAGGAGTGGCTGTGAGCCCCGACTAGGGTAGGATGACATCATACTACCCCCAGCTGAGAGAGAGAGAGAGAGAGGGAGGGAGGGAGGGAGGGAGAGACTGATTTTTGATACTTCTATTGTTGAGACATCACAGTAAAAATTAAATTCAGTAAAAGAGTACATGCACACCAGACATGGCCACAACTTACCAAAAAATATAAAAACATTTAATCTCCTCATCAACCACACATATTGTATCCCCAGTACAATATTTGAAGTTTGCCGGTGGATTGTAGTTATCAGACTGTACTGTGAGCAGTGCAGAGATAGTGCCCCTCAGTGTGCTTACTTAGTCACTTCACCTCCACTCTGAATTCAGTCTGTCCTTGTGACACAGAAAGGTTTGAGAAACAGAAAATGGCATAAAGCAGTCCTGTACTTGTTTTTAAAAGATGTCATTTTGGGTCCAGGGAGCCTTATAAAGATCAGAGCACAAACAGTGTGCAAACTGAATATGGGGTGCCAATCATGCTCATCTCCCATTAGTCTCTCCTTCTGCCCTGTGAGTACACCTCCACAGCACCTCCCGCAGGTCACCGAGTAAACCTCCACAGTACCTCCCGCAGGTCACTGTGAGTAAACCTCCACAGCGCCTCCCGCAGGTCACTGTGACTAAACCTCCACAGTGCCTCCTGCAGGTCACTGTGAGTAAACCTCCACAGCGCCTCCTGCAGGTCACTGTGAGTACACCTCCACAGCGCCTCCCGCTGGTCACAGGTCACCTGCCACGCTGTAGGCAGAGGTCGTGCAGTTGATTTGTCTTCCTCACCTGCCTCACAGGTTTAAAACATGAAGAGGTGCTACAAAGCAGCGAGCAGGGCAGTGTGAAGGCGGAGGATCTGTACACAGAATTTCCAGCAGAAACTGTGACGGGGGATGGTATGAGAGTCCACATTATAACGGGGCCATGATCTATAAAAGCCACTGGAGAGATAAATCACTTCATTATCCTATTAACTATGATGACCCTGGAATAAGAGTATCACCCCAGCTCCTCTATCCACTCATTTTAATCCATGAGCACTGTCTCCTGGATGGGTGTTAAATCCTAAACACATCAACGGGAGTGACCTGACGCCAGACATCCCATAAACACACGTACAGAGGTCTAATGAGGTCCATCCCAATTCCACAGAGTATGCTCTTTGTTCCAGCTCTTTCTCTGCATAGCCACAGTGTCATCATAACTAAGGTTTCATATCTCTAGTCTCAAACAGTGAAACAATTTTCCCTGTCTCTAACAAAGCTGATACTAAACGCAGTATCAATGTTTAACATCAAAACATGATTTTCACCCAGAAAGTTTCATTGTGATTGCTCTAATCTAATTTGCCCCCCATTTTCTACACAATCGTATCGTTCATATCATTTTCACCCATTGTATCTTTAATTAAAATTTGATACTGATAAATCCCCAACGTAAAAATAAAACCTGAAAAAGGTGTTATATTAAATATAAAACAATGGATATATTGTCTCCATAAATCACTTGAGGGACAGTATTATAGACGGTCCCAGTGAAATTTATTGATTATTGATTACTCCTCTCTACCCATACTTATCTTCAAAGAATATTTTTGTATCAAATAAGACAAACATAATGGATGAAGCATTCAGTGGAGAGTAGGGCAGTTTCCTTCAATGCTGGCCTTTGGTGAGAATTTGACCCAGAAAACAAACACACTTTTTGAGGTGAAAAGGCTGCCATGTCCCCATCACACCTCTTTAATGGTGAAAACAACACAGCTGTTCCAAAGGCCTGCAGTGAGATGCTTCTCCTGGGACACAAATCTGGCACTGAAGTGCGTAAAAAGAAGCAAGGCTTAGCGTTTAACTCCGTCATTTCTATAAACACGGCACCCACTGCAGACATGCAGACACAAGCTCCGTGTCCACCAGCGGCACGGAGGCCAGCGTCCCGTTTGCCAGTTCTCTACATGGTGACTCATTTTATGTTTCAACAGAAATTATGATTTTATTATTATTTTTTATGGAGGTCCTGAGGTCTTCTTACCAGCACTCCAGTGGAAGTGGCTGGAAGAACTGGAACTCTCAGTAAAGACAGGCCAGAGTGTTAAAGCTGCAGACCCTCAGCCTCCTCCCTGTGTTAAAGCTGCTCAGCCTCCTCCCTGTGTTAAAGCTGCCTGCACACCTCAGCCTCCTCCCTGTGTTAAAAAGCTGCACCCTCAGCCTCCTCTGTGTTAAAGCTGTGCACCCTCAGCCTCACCTCAGCCTCCTCCCTGTCAGCCTCAGCCTCCTCTGTGTTAAAGCTGTGCACCTCAGCCTCCTCCCTGTGTTAAAGCTGTGCATCCTCAGCTGCTGCTCAGCCTCCTCCCTGTGCTAAACCTGTGCACCCTCAGCCTCCTCCCTGTGTTAAAGCTGTGCACCCTCAGCCTCCTCCCTGTGTTAAAGCTGCTCACCCTCAGCCTCCTCCCTGCGTTAAAGCTGCTCACCCTCCCCTGTCTCCTGTGCACCCTCAGCCTCCTCCCTGTGTTAAAGCTGCTCAGCCTCCTCCCTGTGTTAAACCCTCAGTCTCCTCCCTGCCTGTGCATCCTCAGCTCTCCCCCTGTGTTAAAGCTGCTCAGCCTCCTCCCTGTGTTAAAGCTGTGCACCCTCAGCCTCCTCCCTGTGCTAAACCTCCCTCAGCCTCCTCCCTGTGTTAAAGCTGTGTTAAAGCTGTGCACCCTCAGCCTCCTCCCTGTGTTAAAGCTGCTCAGCCTCCTCCCTGTGCTAAACCTGTGCACCCTCAGCCTCCTCCCTGTGTTAAAGCTGTGCATCCTCAGCCTCCTCCCTGTGTTAAAGCTGCTCAGCCTCCTCCCTGTGCTAAACCTGTGCACCCTCAGCCTCCTCCCTGTGTTAAAGCTGTGCACCCTCAGCCTCCTCCCTGTGTTAAAGTTGTGCACCCTCAGCCTCCTCCCTGTGTTAAAGCTGCTCACCCTCAGTCTCCTCCCTGTGTTAAAGCTGCTCAGCCTCCTCCCTGTGTTAAAGCTGTGCACCCTCAGCCTCCTCCCTGTGCTAAACCTGTGCATCCTCAGCCTCCTCCCTGTGTTAAAGCTGCTCAGCCTCCTCCCTGTGTTAAAGCTGTGCACCCTCAGCCTCCTCCCTGTGTTAAAGCTGTGCACCCTCAGCCTCCTCCCTGTGTTAAAGCTGCGCACCCTCAGCCTCCTCCCTGTGTTAAAGCTGCTCAGCCTCCTCCCTGTGTTAAAGCTGCTCAGCCTCCTCCCTGTGTTAAAGCTGTGCACCCTCAGCCTCCTCCCTGTGTTAAAGCTGCTCAGCCTCCTCCCTGTGTTAAAGCTGTGCACCCTCAGCCTCCTCCCTGTGTTAAAGCTGTGCACCCTCAGCCTCCTCCTGTGTTAAAGCTGCCTGTTGCTCAAAAAGCTGTGCACCCTCAGCCTCCTCCCTGTGTTAAAGCTGCTCAGCCTCCTCCCTGTGCTAAAGCTGTGCACCCTCAGCCTCCTCTGTGTTAAAGCTGTACACCCTCAGTCTCCTCCCTGTGTTAAAGCTGCTCACCCTCAGCCTCCTCCCTGTGCTAAATCTGCTCAGCCTCCTCCCTGTGTTAAAGCTGCTCACCCTCAGCCTCCTCCCTGTGTTAAAGCTGCTCAGCCTCCTCTCTGTGTTAAAGCTGTGCACCCTCAGCCTCCTCTCTGTGTTAAAGCTCCGCACCCTCAGTCTCCTCCCTGTGTTAAAGCTGTGCACCCTCAGCCTCCTCCCTGTGTTAAAGCTGTGCACCCTCAGCCTCCTCCCTGTGTTAAAGCTGTGCACCCTCAGCCTCCTCCCTGTGTTGACACTGGGCTGAAACCGGCTGTGGAGATTAGCCCCATACCCGTTATGAGACAGTGGTGACAGATTCCGCTCCCTCGCATGAACATGAGCGATTATGTCACTCACTGCTTTAATTTTTAATGCTGCTCCATCAGGCAACACCAGCGGTGGGAGCAATTTCCCCGCTTCTTACTTTTAATCCAATTTCTCCTCAGTCTTTCACACATGTGCCCCAAATACCACCCCTCCACCCCACCCCCACTTCTACTACGATGAGGCGTAGTGACTATACCTCACACACACACACACACACACACACACACACTCTTCTGTCCTCAATAGCAGGGGTATTTATTCATGGCATTGGAAAGCTCTGGGAGAACCCGTTCAGACCCAAGGAACCAGGAGGGTGAAGACAGCCCTAACCAGCTGCTTTAACTGATGGATTAAATGCTGAGCCGCACCAAATGGCCGCACAGGCTGTGATTCTCCATGGGTAAGAGAGAATCCTCCGGACTGACGAGCAAATGTACGCTACAGCGTACTGCAGCATCAGTGTAGTATTATGGTCTGGAAGCTGGGTGTTCCATCAGAGGTTGTGCATTCAAACCCCACCCAGGGTAAAGCTGTGGTGCTCTTCAGCAAAGCACTTCACCTGAAAACCGCTGCAGTACAAATTTCCAGCTCTATAAATGGACAGTAAACTTTGTTAGTCACTCTGCATAAGAGAGTTTGCTGAATGGCTAGAATGTAAATGTGGCCCAGTTCCACTCGACACAGTCCCTGGGTCGCAGGGCTCCATAGACGTTTCTGGTTCTTGTTTCGTCAGGGTGTGATTTCAGAGATTTGAGCAGTTATTATATCAGTGTAAACACACAGTTTCTGCATTCAGTACACACGCACTCTGAGACGTGCCTCCATCTTTCAGCCAGACTGGGGAGGAGCACTATGGCTACGGCTGTGCTCTGGGGGGAGTCTGAAATTCCTACACATTAATGAAAGTTCTGAAAACAGCAGGAGAGGAGAAGAGAGGAGAGGAGAGGAGAGGAGAGCAGTCTGTCACTCTGAATGGCTTTCTGTGCTCACTGCATTATTCATGCCCCAGTGTGGAGTGTGAGAGAGGGAAGGGGGTGAAACAGGCCTGCCTCTTCACTGCCTCTTTCCTGTCCTCCACTTCCACCTCCTCATCCCTCTTTTCTTAACACAAAATAGACAGGAAGTCAGACGCACCCCCACCCCATCCCACCCCACCCCACCCCAAACCCAACCCCAGCCCTCCACCCTCTCAGCTTCACACTGAGACACTTAAGCATCTTTATACGACTGCAGCTGCCCCTTCTGCCAAACATATGCGTGCACGTGTGTGTGTGTGTGTGAGAGAGCATGTGTATGTGTGTGTGTGAGAGAGCGTGTGCATGCGTGTGTGTGTGTGTGAGAGAGTATGTGTATGAGTGTGTGTGAGAGTGTGTGTGAGAGAGCGTGTGCATGCGTGTGTGTGTGTGTGTGTGTGAGAGAGCGTGTGCATGCGTGTGTGTGTGAGTGTGTGAGTGTGTGTGTGTGTGTGTGAGAGAGCATGTGTATGTGTGTGTGTGAGAGTTTGTGTGAGAGAGCGTGTGTGTGTGTGTGTGTGTGTGTGTGAGAGAGTGTGTGCATGAGTGTGTGTGTGAGAGAGCGTGTGCATGCGTGTGTGTGTGAGTGTGTGTGTGTGAGAGCATGTGTATGTGTGTGTGTGAGAGTGTGAGAGAGCGTGTGTGTGTGTGTGTGTGCGTGTGCATGCGTGTGTGTGTGTGTGTGAGAGAGCGTGTGCATGAGTGTGTGTGTGAGAGAACGTGTGCATGTGTGTGTGTGTGAGTGTGTGTGTGTGAGAGAGCATGTGTATGTGTGTGTGTGAGAGTGTGTGAGAGAGCGTGTGTGTGTGTGTGTGTGTGTGTGTGAGAGAGCGTGTGCATGCGTGTGTGTGTGTGTGTGTGTGTGTGTTTGAGAGAGCGTGTGCATGCGTGTGTGTGTGTGTGTGAGAGTGTGAGTGTCTGGGTTTTTAAAATGAACAGTTACATCTGAAGGACTTCAAGCACATGAAGTGGCAAAAGGTTTGATATCAAACACAGATTTTGACTTAATTGTGCCGTAAATCGTGGCAGACAGAAATATTATCTTGAATGCGCACACCGACTGCAGGACTGTCTGCCTCTCAAGGCCAGCTGCGCCCCACTGCCCTGCCTGCTCCATAAGACAATTTAATATGGAATTGAAATACCCTGAACTGATAAATGATACATTTAATATGTATAACACAGGGCTGGACCGGGGGTTATTTCATAGGAAAGATGGATATGCAGTTTGTGGTGTGGTGATGCGTTAAAACCTTGGGGACCGTGCTGATGCTGTGTGCTTACCCCATGGGGTGAACCCTGGGGATGGGTGGGGGGGGGCTTTGGGTGGAGAGAGTTTAGTTGGCATGGCAACCCCAAAATAAATGCTAATAGGGACCCCTCTGGCTTAGCTTGGCACCCAGTCACAACACCAGAGAACTGCAGAAAGGCTGCGCATCCAGCCTGTAGGCTGGGTGAAGTGCTGGGCAGTGTTCTGACCCAGTCCCAAAATCTGCCCCTTAAAACAGTGATGGATGAAATTAGGTCACATCAACACTGTGAGGGTGAAGCTCTCAGCTGTCAATCACTGAGCTATTTGAACCAATCAAACATGCTTTCCTCTCCAAAGCTGGTCAAAGGTCCAAATCAATGAGTGACTGATGCTAAGTGGTTGCCCCTGCTATTTCTGAGCTAATCAAACCTCACTACCATAAACGTTTCCCCCTTAGCCACCAAAAAGGGTGGCACTCATCATGTTTTTATGATTGAGGGCCATTCACCACTGGTAAATGGCAAAAGGTTTATAAGATGGCAAATATAATCATTTTGAACATGCAAATCTGCACAGTCGGATACCTGGGAAGGTGAATATAGGGTCTGATTCAGGAACCCCCCCCAAATCTCCTTCCTCTCTTGTTCTCACCTCCACCTGCACTGCAGCGCTGTCCCTGCACACCACGGCGCTGTCTCTGATCAGCTCTGACAGGGCTATGCCCTGGCAACCAGGTGTTCCAACAAGCCCTCCTACCACACCAGGGAGCCAAGCTGGGGTGCGCTCCAATCCTATTGCTCCTCTCCTCCTTTCCTCCACTCCCCCACTACCTCTCGTCTCCTCGTAGGAAAGGAGGGAGGAAACAAGCAGAGGAGAGGAGGGTAGGAGGAGATGCTAAGAAAATTGGAAAAGCTAATCCACTTCCCCTGCCATCAGAATTGACGTTGTCTACTGATGAAATATAAACATTTTCACAAAGAAACCATTCAACCCTCTGCTACAGTAACATGCTCAGTTTTATGAGTTAAATTACCATTCGCAACTCAAAAACATGGCTACGTTTAAAAAAGCAAACAGTGCTGTTTGCCCATGAATGTAAATTGGCTGGTTACGGTTTACTGTTCCGGCACTTACATTTGAATGCTGGTAAATACGTAGTTGTGTTTTTCAACTTTTCAACGGTAAAAATATTGGGTGGGATGGCCTTTTATTCTGACGGTCTAATTGTAAGCTCAATGATGTCACCAAAAATGTGAAAAGATTTCCGCGGTAGGATACAGGTAGGTATCCTGCGTTTGGAGGAGACATGGAAACGAGATTTAACCAACTTTGCTCGCCTCCTACAACTTTGCAACATTGGAGGTTAGGGAGGACACACAGATCAATTTGCAGGGCACAGGGGTTAGGTGGCTGTGGAGGAGGATACGCACCCATGGAATTCCCTCTGTGCAAGCAGTAGGGCGGAGCCTACAGGTGAGGACCCTGTGACTGATGGCCAGACAGGTGTGGGGGTAAAGAGGGGGTGAGGCTCCAACGTCCTCCAAGTCAGTTCAGCACGGCCGCCCCCAGGTCTGACTCAAAACCCTGAGACTCACAATTCATTATTCACAACCCAGATTAACAATACATTATTCATACATCAGATTAATATTTAAATTGTCTAAAATGTAAATAAGCCTGAGTTAAACTGCATAATTTAACCAACCTGAGGTATGCAAGTAAATACAGGATTAGATAATAAATGCAGTGAAGTAAGGAAGGATAATTTTGATAAATAAAAATAGTAAACAACCTTCTGGTAGCGAAGTTCAGGGTCAGTTTTGTTTTTGACCTGCTTTAAAGACTCTCTGCAGAAAATGCAGCTGTAAAACTCTCACAACTTTAAACATGCACATAAAAGACGCTGCTTCTCATCTGCAGTGTGTGTGTGTGTGCGCAAAGTGAAATGGAGCTAGCAGTGGCAGGGTTCTTCTGGTATGATTCAGTAAAGTTTGGCTGCAGTCTCTGGACTGCAGAGGGGAAATTTGCTGCTTCACACAGAAGCTGATCCAAGGTGTGGGTGTGTCTCTCTGATCTTCCTACTGAGACTTTTCTCTTCCCATCTCTGTAACGGTCTTGTTCAAAGTTCAAAACTTAACCCAACTGTGAAGTATATTTTGGTGGTCTTGGACCAGCTGGCCGGCTGGTTTACTGGCGGACCATGTCCATCACCGTCTCACTCTGCACACTCTCTCTGTGATGTCAGAGGGATGAAGGCTTTACTTCAATACTAACGAGATTCCAACAAGTACCGCGGTACACAAACCAAACCCAAAAAAAAGGACTGAAAGAGACAAGTTTTTTTTTTACGGATGACTTTTAATTATGTTGCAAACAATGACATCCATATATACTGTTAACAAGTTGCTGTGTGGACAGTGAGACAATGTACAGTGAAAATCCCACAGGAGCAGCTAGTCTGAAGTTCAGTCTTTACACAGGGCAACACGGACAGAGACAGACGGACAGACAGACGGACGCACAGCTGGAGGACAGACGCACAGACAGTGAGCGTCTGTCACCCTGCAGCGGGTTTTTTTTTTTACATCAGGATTAAGATCTGCGCATGTAACCAGGTGAGAGCGGAAGCCCGGCCTCCAACCAGGTGCGAGAGGAAGCCCCACCCCGAACCAGGCGAGAGGGGAACCCCCACTGTGTCTTTAGCACAGGAGCTTGTAAAGGCCGAGCCCCAATAGGACAGACGGGACCCCAGGATAACATGGGACAGCATCTCCCACAGGACTAGTTTTTGGTTTCAGTTCAATTGAACACATTTACAGAGGACAGTATCCGCTTCAGACCGGCTCGTCAGCCTCCAGCACAAACGCACCGACCGGCACTGACATAACCCCCCCACGCTCATCTGCTCCGACAGCAGGAACCACAGCGGCCAAACTGGGGGAGCTCCGGAGCTCGCCCCCTTCCACACATCCACCCCTCCACCTGACTCTCACCTGCATATTCAACACCCATCTGCAATACATCCACATGGGGGGTAGGCTTTGTGAAGAGTGTATGTGTGTGTGCGCGTGTGAGTGTGTGTGTGCGTGTGTAGGTGTGTCGGTGGTGAAAGTGCACACACAACCTACTGCCCAGCTGCTGCCCATAATTTCTCTTTCATCAGAAGCCTGATTAAATGAGACCGGTCCACCTTCATTATTCTCCCTTTAATCACAGAGAGGCTCCATGGGGCTGGAGCAGGGGGAGCAGAGGGGAGCAGAGGGGTGCGGAGGGGCGCACGGTGACAGGCCTGAGGGGACAGCATGCTGTAGGGACCACATTCAACAAATTCCCCCTCAACAACCGGAAACTGCACCGACACAATGGAGAGAGGGATGTGAGAAAGTGTGTATGAGAGGATGCGAGTGTGTGTGTATGTGCGAGCATGCACGAGAGTGTGTGCAGTGTGCGCGCTATGAGTGATGAGCAGCCTGTCATAATGACTGCATAATGTAGTATGTGTGTGTGTGTATGAGACAATGAGTGAGTGAGTGAGTGTGAAGTACTGTGTGTGAGCATGTGTGAAGTAGAGTATGTGTATTTTTCTGTACAGGGGACAGAGGCACCGATGAGTCCTGATGCTGCTCTACTCCATTCTAAACGAGCTGCATTACCATCAGAGCAACTGCTGAACACACAGCAGTCCCAAAGACTGCAGTTCCCACAGTTCCCACGCAGCTCCAACAGCCTCGTCACATGATCAGAGCAAACCCCACTTGATGCATCTGCTAACACTGCCGATTCCAGTTGTTTTCATGAGCCTTAATGCACATTCTGTGCCCTCACAAACTGCTAGCTCAGTAAAAACTCTAAGGTCAAGCATATTTTTAATATTTCATTTTTTTTTTCCTTATGCACACAATGGTTTCTCTTCCCATCAGGCATTGCACAAAACTGGGAATCAAAAAAGTTCTACTGTTGCCTAAATTTACACGTATGGAAACAAAGCTAGTTTCTGTCTTGGGCCTCAAATAATTGCCGTATTACTTCAAATAATTGCCACCTTGAAATAAACACTGCCCACGAACAGACACTGCAGTCAGTTAGATACAATGGATAAGAGGACTACGGCACAATATCTGGCCGGGAACCAGGCTAATCCAGCTCACTATATTCTTAACACCTGTAGTCACTGTACCCATATAACATAAATGTTGCAAGTTAGCTTCTATTTACATGCAGTATGAATAAATGTGTTATTTCTCCCTCAATAAAGCTTGCTAGTTTAGTGTATGTAGGTCGTAAACCCCAGCGATCTACACAGCAAGATCGCAGCTTTCACTGCTACCCACGTCACTGAGTCACGTCATGGAATGTGCATTTTAAATTATTTTCCTGCTGCTGATTAAAGACAGCAGTGTGCTGCAAACATGTAGTTCAAAATGCCTTGTATTACTGCTAATAGCTGCACCATTAAATAAACCCTGCCCACCAGTGGGAACCTCAGAGGTAATGAGGAGCCGATTATTAGAAGTAATACGGTAAATGTCAGTCCCCTGAATCTCCTCCAATAGGTGCGCTTCTCTAGATTTTCTCATCTTCTCCAAACGGGACTCATTTTCAGGGATAGTCAGACATCCTCAGAAAAACAGCTACTGAAAGGTAGGTCTTTGCCTGTATGTCTCTGGCTCCACCCACATCCTACTGAGCATGCTCAGAGACAGGCCCCTCCCCCTGGCAGCAGCAGGTGGAGAGATCAGACTCAGTAAGGAGTCACTGGGACTGCAGTTGTACTATGCTGTCTGCGCAGGCAGGAGGCAGCACTTCAGACTTGCACAGTCCCCGATTCTTCAAAAAAAAAAAAAAAAAAAAAAAAAAAAAAAAAGTGGATCCAAGCAGCGGTTCTACCGACCCATCTCATTTGGACTGGACCCAACAAGACGTTCACCATGGCAAGTGAGAGAAGCCAGTGTTTCCGGGCAGCGGCCTGACCGGACAGCAAGAGAACAGCGAAGCAGAGTTACACAGCGATGGGTGCGCACTGGTGTTATTTCAGTAACAAACACCACGCACAACCCTGCTGTCCATCACCCAGCCTTCTCTCTGCTCCATTCCCAACCCACGGAGGCACTCGCACACTACCACAATCAAGAGAAAGAAAAATCCTAAATTTAAAAATAAAAATGTACAGAGTAATGAAGAGGTGAGAAAGACACAGTCAGTATGTTAGCAGCTGAGTGCCCTGCCTCAATCACCAGTATCAGTATCTCCACTGTGTGCCCTAGCAGAGGGCAGGCTGGTTAAACCTATGGTACTCCTAGACAAAGTTAAGTCAATTTACAGTATACAATTTTGGATTCACCATGCAAGAATACTTTTTTTGTTTAACATTTAATAGCTCGATCTACATCCAGAATAATTTACATAAAAGGACAATAGTTATTTAAACAGCTCGATGGGCGTAACCATGGGGACTGAGGGCGTCCAGCGGGGTGGGGGTGTGGGGGCGGGGGCAGGGTTGTCATGGTGATGATCAGCGGCACTCCCACACTTTTACTGTCTGATCTACGCTGCCGGTGACGACATACGGTGC
>CM040751.1:37601877-37716877 GCA_022829145.1 Albula goreensis
AATATGAGCAAAGTGCACACTTTCCCCACTGTAATGTGACCAAAGTGCACTCTTTCCCCACTGTAATATGAGCAAAGTGCACTCTTTCCCCACTGTAATGTGAGCAAAGTGCACTCTTTCCCCACTGTAATATGAGCAAAGTGCACACTTTCCCCACTGTAAAACACATAAAAGTGCACACCTTCTTCTGTAATCTGATGACAGAGGTCCATTTCTTCTCTAAAAGTCCAGCATATTTCTTATCCAGTTCTTCATTCTGGAAGCGAAAACAATGAGATATAAATGCAGACACACCCCTAGCCCGATGCCGCGCGCAGACGCAGGTCTTCAGAGCTCAGAACAATGACAGCCCATCTGGCCGGGCCGGAGCAGTCGCAGGTAAGCGCCAGCTCCAGCCTGAGACAGACTCTTTGTCTGGATTGTGCTTACCACAGAGATGCATAACACAGATAGCCACAGCGTCTCAGCGCTGTCACATTCTCAGCAGAGTCTGAAGCACAGCCCCACAATGCCCTGCAGCTACTCACCACGTCCATCTCCGACTCCTTCTTAAAGACCGAGTATGCCTCCTCATAGCCATTGGAGCGCAGATAGTCAGCTATCGCTCGGTTTCTGCGAAACAAAACACCAGTTAATTACATTGCCTTATTGAGAGACTGATTACATCTACACCTGAAACAGCTGCTGTCTGGGATTCTAACGCTCACGCAGAACAAAGAAACGGCAGTCTATCACCACTCTAAAACTGAAACCCACAAATCCTCACCTGTACAGTCAATAGGGGGGGATGGGGAGACCACAACTCTACCATTACTGGCCAGACAAAAACCACACCTGGCCATCCATGTCTAAATCAGGATGTTCCTGTGTGTGGAGCACTGTGGGTTTCGAGAATCGTGGGTAATGTAGTGTACAGCCCTGCTGATTAAGGCTCTGTGGAGAACACTGGAGAGGAGGTTGGGTGTTTCCAGCTTTGGTCCCAATTATGTGGAATAACCTGTCAGATTTTATCAGAGACGCTGAATCGGTCTTCTTCCAAATCTCTCTTAATGAGATTTCTTTTTAAAAACTAGCCTCATGCAACCTTTTTATTGCGTCCCTTCAGTTCCATATTCCTACTTGTTTTTTTTCTTTTTTATTTGTTTAATTTTTTCCCCTTTGTTGAGGAAAGTGCATTGCTTACGTGATTAGAGCACTGCTTGCTTAATGATTATTACAGTAATATATTATCACTACTGTTATAAAGCATTCCTGTTTTTATGCATTATTATTATGATTGTTGAATATGGCTGGTCTGAGGCTCTATGTATCGCAGTTTGGCGCTGTGCTGCTCACAAACAAACAGCAACAGACGCTGAGTGTGCGTGGCGGTGTTCTGGTTTCCATGGAGACAAACTCATGCACACAGAGGAAGAAAAGCCTGGTAAGAAATGTGTGGGCCGAGGTGCCAGATTCAGCGCGCAGGAGAGCCATATTCCCCAAGCACAAAGATCCCTTTAACCCAGGACTGCACCTACACCACGCCTCAAACTGGGCCCCCCTTCCCCCCCACAGCGCAGGGGAAACAGCCGGAATCACACTGGCTAAACAGGATCAGACACACATATAAACATCCAACATACTTCAACATGTGGCTTCAAATTACATCCCTAAACAAATATGGTTTGACAAACACTTCCAAGAAAATGAGGAACTTGGATTATTATCTAATCAAAAATACAGTGGGCAGTAAAAGCCAGATTTAAGCCATGTTACTCTGATACTAACACCATAACACACGCATTAAAGAGAGACCGATGCTGAAATTCAGGTGCACTGTAAGGCAGTGATGTCACTTCCTGTGTGATGCACAGTGGTGGCCTCTTCCTCAGCTGGATGTGGTTTAAAGAGGGTTTTCCTGCAAGCTGTGATGGTGGACATATGCAGGGCAAAGCACGCACAGCACAAGCCCAGAAAACAGCAGAAAAGTGAACAGCAGTGCTGATGTCTGTTCTGCCTGTTTTTCAGATTGGCTCAGGCGGTCCTCCTTAAATATGGCCGAGCAAATGAGCTCCTGTACCACAGCCTTATAAACCATCTTTACAGCATTGAACGAAACACCACAAACAACAAACAAAAGAGAGGTTACTTTCTTTACAGAACCATTTCCTCTGTACATATGTCACAAGTATTAAAGTCTGCATACCAAACCGTAAGTTGCAGATAAGTGCCCTTCTACCAGCACAGCCAGTGTGAAACACTGCACAGTGCACAGTGCCTGTATGAATACTGACAGCAGGCAAACAATGCAGCCCTAGATGCCATTATAACCCAACCAGAGAGCAGAGTCATCCATTCTGAGGCTTTTACAACAGGCCCTGTATCAGTGTGCCCAATCACTGAGCCCGAAACATTTACAATCAGCCAATCAATACGCATGACCCATAGCACCACAACACTGAAACTGAACATCAACCTTGAGGTTTGGTTCAGTCTGAGAATAAGCACCCTTCCTACCTGCACTGGGGCACCAGCACACAGTATTTTCTGGGCTTTTTACAGAGTCAAATCTGTAGACTAACCAGAGCACGGTGAGCAGGCAGGCTGCTGTCCACAGTCTCCATCCTGCTCATTCACAGTCATGTCTAAGAAGAGAGACCCACTGGCCCCACTGGCATGCGATCTGAGCCAGCCCAATGCACCTTTCACTGTTACAGCCATTTGGGCTTCATGTTCAACATGTTACTGAGGCTGGAACAAAGACAGGCTCACAGTGACACGGCCATCAATTTAATATCCAAACGCCACCAATTCCAGAATTTCACGCATTCCACATGAAGTGTCAGGACCATGTAATCATGACTGACACATCACTCAGTAATTCATGGTGAACAGGACTGTGGAAACGTGGGCTTTTGTTCGCCGTCTTCATTAAATCTGTGATAATTAAGCACATCTGGGTCCGTGTTTATCCTGCTGTATCAGAGCGCCAGATTAATGCTGGATTCCTCCTGCACAGGGGTTAATTAGTGCTTAATTACTCCTCCTTCCTCCCTGCTCTGTACCTGTAGGCCAATTTTAACCATCCCGCAACTGTCCTCTGAAGCACCAGTCAGTCGTTTAGTACAAACTCAATCTGTCAAACCCCACCCCCAGTGATTTTAACCAAAAATGTTTTATAAAAAGTACATATCCACCCAAAATCAACCAATCAGAAAACAGAGGTGCTCAAAATGGCCCCAGTTGGATCTAACATTTCTTTTCCATATCTATATTTTAGTCATATATAAATAGGAAGTTGGTTTTGGCATTTTAAAGGTTATACACAGGATCATACAAGCTTCCTGGCTTATGCACTTCGCTCTGGATAAGAATGTGAATTAAATACCTGCAACTCTTAATTTCTTTTACATTTGATGTAGTTTGGACCCTTGATTCTTGAAAACATTTTGTGTTCAGTAACATCACAGCAAATACTAATTATCCAGCTCATTCAGTATTCTTTTGTCTTGGAGCTCATCTTTCTCCATTTGCACCCAATCAACCCACACACAAAAAAACACTGATTTTGAAAACCACTACAGACATGGCTGTCGGATCCATCTTGAGCAGTTGTGACTCAGGCTATGCTAAAGGACCACTGAGCGGTCCCAGTCACACAGGTGCTTCAGACTGCATTAATGCAGTAGTCACTGTTAGCGCCCCTGGGCCAAACACACGACATGCACAGTGCACAGTGACTGAGCTGGAGCCCGGTCCACACTCAGACACACCTGAGAACACTGCTCAAACACTGATCCATTTAGCATTAGGGCTAAGCAGAGCTAAGCACACTGCAGAATCCAGCACAGGGAATCCTCAAAAGGTTTGTGGGAGTGCGATTCACACTACCCCTTATTTTTAGACCCCATCAGCCACGACTCAGAATCCACACTAATGACCATGCAGTAAGGCCTCACAGAGGAAGTGCTCTGCACAGCCCTGGGGTGATACAGCACTCCCACCTGTCGGGGTCAGAGGTTACAGGGGGCAGGGGATAGGCATTATGGGATGGAGGGAGACTCAAAGCTTGTTGCACTATGCATGGGACAGTACCATTTTACCCCACGGAAGCACATTGGGGTTAGCTGTTAAGAGTTAGGAGTGAGGGGTTAGACGTTGGATATACAGGTTAGGAGGCATACACATAGCTCCTCTTACCATCTCTGGGACAGCACATTAGGATATAGGGGTTAGAGGTTGGGGTCCAAGCTTAGGGTGCATAGGGTAGGGCATAAGGCATAGGAGACAGACTCACAGTTCATCTCGCTGTCTCTGGGACAGCACCATGGTGAGGCAGGTTGAGGTAAAGCTGTCAGTCCCAAGTCCTCACGCCAGGATCCAGTCTCAAAACCACCTGCAGACTCTCACCGACAGAAACTTCAGTTCATCTGCACAGAGAGTCAAAGGAGAGAAGGAGAGAGAGACAGTTAAGCAATAGTCTCATTGCCACCAGCAAATACATTCATATCTAATATTTACTATGAAAATTACATTTACAAAATCAGAGAGAATTACTGTGCCTATTCAATGGCTCCACTGGGGGAAGTCTCGTCAGCTCCCCCACGCTGTCACACAAATTCTCCTTTCATGGAGTCAGTCACAACCCCTCCCACCTGGCTGCGCTTCTTTGTGCATACCTGTTCTTCATCTTCATTTACAATACATCTACAACTTTTCTGTTTTAAGGTGTGCGAAATGACCCCCCCCAACTACTCAAGGTAAACGTACGACTTCTAATCTACCCTCTCATAGATTAAAAAAAGGACACCCAAAGTTTTTTTTTTTTTTTTTTTTTTTTAAATCAGCCAAAATAACAGAAATGTGAATTTGTAACACACTGGTTGTGCTGTTTCAGACAATGCACTATAAGTTCAATTATCGCTTTTAGAAAGGTTCAAATTTGGCATGTTCTACTATATGTGCTACCTGCTGAAATACCCTTTTGTTCACCCAGTCAAGAGAAATGAATTCTGCCTGTTACAGTCAATATCTCATTCTGACTAATTCATAATTCATACTAATCTCTCTGTAGTGGAGATTGCTGATAAATGAGGAGCCCAAGGTGTGGGTGTAAGAGAAGCATGGAAGAGGCTGTGAACCACTGGTCTGTAGCAGCTTCATCTGTGAAGCCACCAGGCCGAGGTGCAGGTTTCTATGGCATTTCTGATAAAATATTCATGTTTAAAGTACATTCAAGCACATATTACACAGATTTCAGGGCCTTTCTGCAATTGCATCACTTATTTTACCTAATATACCTCATTGTCTTTTGAATACTATTAAAAAAATATATCTCTATAGTACTTACTGCATTTAAAAAAATAGCTTTGTTTCCTTGAGTGAAAAACTCAGTAACAGCTTGAAAGCACCACAAAAAATATGACAACAGCTTTCAGTTGGGCAATCATGATGGCTGACCTCTAAATAATTTCACCATGAGCACCAGTCATGGCGGTGTACTGGCTGCTGTGGAGGCGCAGCTGAGCAGAGCAGCTCTGGGCAGCCACAGACTCTGCAAAGCTGGGCAGCTGGACCTGAGCACTGAGAACAGAGCCCACGGACCAGAGCCTTGAGCCTGTCACTGCAGCAGGCAACACGTGGAGAGACAGACTGCCACTCCCAAAACCCACAACACTACATTAGACACACACACACATACAGATACACACACACACATGCACAGACACACACAGAGGCTTTAAGCAGCTAATCCAGTAGATCAGTGTGGCCAGACGGCTCACAGTGCAGGGGCAGAACCCCCACCAGCAGCAGCCTTCCCCACTCCACAGTCTGTGACAGGCACAGAGCAGGGGCAGCAGAGCAAAACAAGGGCCTGACTTCAGTCACATCTAACAGCTCTGCATCTTATCAGTACAGCCCTGTTTATGACACAGCATAACCTGCGGCCTCAGCAATGCCAGTGACATCATCAATAATGACATCATCATTATGCTGCCGGCTGTGCTTCCAGAGAGCCCTGCTAAATGAATGCAACCAATCAGAGAGGATTCAGTGCGTTCCGGCATCTAACAGCACACATTATGTGAAAACCTAAGATCGACCACTGACACACCCGCCATGTGAGGATTTTTCCTACTTTGACAAACCAGCATTATCACCACAGACCAACATATAAACCAACTCAACCCAGTACAGAACAGTAACTAACAACACAGACACACAAACACATTTATGGATAAAAATGCATGCAGAACCTACAGGAAGTGAGGACTGGGTTTTTCCCATATCTCTGAAAGCAACATCAAATGATTTGAATAATTACTTACATACTACAAGTGTAGTGCTATGCACATAATACTGCTTACAGTTACAATTATCTATGCTCATTCTGCTAAAATAAACCTTTAAATGAAACAACATTCAAACCATGCAGTGGCACGACTGACTGTAAACTAAAGTAGCAGACACCATAATTACATGTACACCTGTTTGACAACTTCCAAAAAATAAACATACCATCTGACTCATGGTCTCAAATACTAAAGATCTAAAAGCTGGAATCTGAAATTGCAAAAATAAATAATGTACGTATGACAAAGAAAATGAAAGCTTTTAACCAAGAAATGCACAGGACAGAAGCATACATGGACCAAGCCCTGAGTTTAAGCGAGGGATAAATCTTGCGCCATCAACAGACTAACAGGTTAACATATCAAACAACACGTTAAAAACATGCACTCAATAGCATGAGTAGTTACTTTTGTTGCATTATAAAAAATAAAACGTTAAGGAGCTCAATTTTTGCAGTGTACCATTAAAGCTAATCAGCTCAATTTTCTTTTTCAAAATTGTGTAAAGCCATTGTTGCCATCTTCCGAACAGGTAACCTCAATACAATAGATTTGTAATGCCGCTAATCATAATCTTTACTTCCATGCTTGATACATTTTTCAAATTAATTTCTTTCACCATAGTGACAGAAATGTCCCTTTGTCTAATGTTCATTGTGTGATGTTTCCATTTATCAATGAAAAATGAGATGTTCTGTGCTAACACTTGAATTTTTCCATCAGTCTCAAATTGAAAATGTGTAATCAGAATGCTACTTCCAGATTTGCACACACACACACAGTATGAAGAATTCCTTTGAGGCCACTCTGTCATTCACAAAGACATGCAGAATAAAGAGTATCATTTCAGCCAACTGCAAGCAGCTGCCAATGAGAATAGTGACTACAGATTTATACGACTTTACACGAGTGCTCAACTATTCAGCAGGTTGTCTTATTCAGGGAAGTCAACATGCCCAGCTGTGTCTGGTGCCAGTGTGGACTGGCGGTAGAGTGTGAGAGTGCCAACAGAGAAACCCAAGTCTAGGAACACAAAGCCTACAGCTCAGACTTGGGAACCAAACCCTGCTGATTACAGCTGTACAGGACCAGTGAGCCAGTCACGGTCACTCCTGACTAAAGAATGGCAGGCATGTGCAGTAAAACTAAGCAATGGCAAGCGACTGTCAGCATGTCTCCTCTCACCCAAAGCCTGAGCTGGTGTTTGTATATACTTTATTATCTTAATTATGCACTGGCTAAAATTCTTGCTTTTTTTTGCTTAAAAATTTGAAGGCCAAACTATACACACACACACGCACACACACACAGAGAGAGAGAGATAGAGAGAAAAATCCCATTCAGCACAGAACTCAAAAGGTTTGGACAGGTGTTCACACAGGGAGGCCCTGGACCAAAGAGAGTCTGCTCCCTGGAGCCGCAAGAATCACTCGGCTGTGACATCACAGCAGCTGTGGGAACCATCTCAGCGCTGGTCACTGGGAGGTGACCGTGGCACAGGGATGCTCTGAGTACCTGCCAAAGGACACAGCACCACACGAGCACACAGCAGCTAGCTTACCCTAAACTTCACATGCCTAACTCGGGTTTATGAATAATTTCAAGCAAACAGATTTCTACCAAGTAAGCGATTCTAAGACCTTCTATTCACCCTGGTGAGTCAAAGTCAAACAAAAACATGGAGCACCCAACCCCCTGCCACAGATTACAGAATATTTCTCCAAGACTATATCCACAGCAAGGATCTCAGATCAGCGCAGGTGAGGAATTACGCTTTTATCACTGAAGAGCGCACTAATGAGCCCAACACATTATTCTGAAAAACTCTAAATCAGAATTAGATATATAAATATACGAAAAATCCTTCCGATCGCATCATGACACTCAAAAAAATACTTACGCACGGGTCGAATAAAATGTCATCGCCATGAGGAAGCACAAAGCAGCGGGCGGTTAGACACAAACAGGAAAACAGGCGCCGGGAATCGGTCACTTTGTGAAGATGGACGGCCTGCAAGGAAACCGTTTCTGTCCTATTGGTAGACACCGCCCGCTCCACCCACACAGATAAGACATGACGACCGTTCAGTGAGATCATGCAGATTTCAATCCAACAAATCGAGCGGCAGGAAGGGGCTTTTTGCCCATCTTACGCCCTGAACCCATGAAAGACAGCTTGCTTGCCACATCGCAGAACACTAACGTCACCAGAAGATCTCATACAGACAAAAGTAGAACTGCACCCTCTTGCCTTTTTTATTTACATATCGAAAAATACCAGGTAGCGTGGGTCTTTTCAATATTAGACCACTGAAAAACAATGACAAACGACTTTCTTTCTGGCGATAACCAGCTGCTGACTTTTGTGATCTTACGTTGCCTACGTAACGGTGCTATCAGCCCACGCTTACCGAGGGTTTTCCATTTTAAAACATTTATCGGACGCTGGCTGGACCTTAATGTTAATGTTTCTGAGCTTATGAGGAGGTCGTGGTTGAATTCACAGCTTCGTAAAACAATTGCAATAGATAGAATACGTTATCTACGTTGAAAATCTTACACACCTACTTAAAGATGAATCTACATATGGCAGTTATCAATAGCCTCATAGTGGAAACTTCAGGCGCTAGCCTAACTAGTCAGTTGAAACATTTAGCCAATTACAGTAAACGATCTAATGTTAATGCTACCAAGGTACGTTACTACAGATGTAATGCTGATTATGTCTTTCATCAAAACTGACAACTCCAAATTAAATCCACTACTCCTACAATGAGTCAGTTTCTCTTGACAGTTAAACCTAGGATACGAAGCAACAGTACAGCCAGCTGACGTTACCCCTGCGTGCCCTGGCATACCTCCTGTTTATTTTGGAAATATGATATCTAGCTACCATAACAGACTCACTGTTAGCTAGCCTGCCTAATTTACAAAAGAGGACGGAAGTATAGAAACGCTCGTCGGTTAAGCTAACAGCAATGCAAGATGCTGAATGAGCTGGATGGCTCGTCATCATTTTCCGACCTTGAAATTACAGCTGGCGAAAGATCACAGATAATCTAATATTAGACAACGTTACTTAGCGGGCCATTCCGTTCCCTGCTTCATCAGCTAGTGAGCCAGCACATGTTTATGAACCAGTTCGGATTGGTTGAGTGCCACTTAAGCTACAGCAATTATACAATCTATTTATCGATGAGATTCCTCCAGCGAGCAACCTGCCGAGTAGGTGTAGCTACACAGACAGTACCCAAACTATAGCTGCTTTGGAGACCTGAGGGCCAGTGACCATTTCCCCGGCTTGCCATTGGAAAGTTTGCTACCTAGTAAGCGACCTTGGCTACATATCGCTATTGATCTGCTGACTAGTAGTTAGTAAGGTCTAATAACCACCTTACGAACAAACTAGCAAGTTACACTGGCTACCGTTATTAGCATGATGACAACTTTTCTCTGGGCAACTAGCTAAGGCTCGCTACATTTCAGTAGGTACAAATTGTGCTGGTGATAGATTTAATGTTGTCAAGAAGCCAGTTGTACCGCGACTCATGTATGATGGTATAAAATCCCAATTTCACCATGCCAGATATGGATTTATTCAGACAGCGACCACACTTTGATTATCTTGCTGGCCGCCTAGAAGAAGCCACATTCACCCACCACTGAAAAATTACTGACCTACATTTGGCCAACACGACCTAGCTAGCTAACAATGGTAACGCTGGCTACTTACTGAACCAGCAACCTGTGTAAATAATTCCCATAATGTTTACAGCCCTTCCGCGCAGAGACACGCATGCAGTGCAGCGCAGCTTAAACTGTTAGCAGGTCCAGCTAGACAGGGAACTTACAAACGATCACTGGCTACAGCTAACGGCTGGCTGGCTGGCTAGCTCACTGTGGAATAAAGTTCGATCATCGATTGCGACGTCCCTGGTGGTTTAGCTGGGATATGAAACCACTGACATCTATACGGAAAGCAAGCTAGATATTCTCTAACGCTGCCGTTTTCTTTTGCTTGCTAGCAAATGTTTTCCAGGAATATAATTATCTTACGTTTGCTAACTAGCTAGTTATTCTGAAGCAAATTACAGCGCCAACGGCCTGGCGGCCATTTTGAGACACAGAAAGGAGGCGCAAAATACAGCCACATCGTCATTTTTACCACCCTGTTTCTTGAATACAGAACTACAGCCGGAAGTCAAATTACATTTATCTTACCCTATTGTGTCTCCTCTGTTTCATTAGCTTTGTCCAACGCCAACACTGAACGGGGTGAGATGTGTTTTTCGTACACCTGCGGACTATCTGTGCTCTGACCGGTTCGGTCTATCGCCTTGTCTCCCCAGCAATCCTTGTTTTCAGTACCGCATTCGCCTTCTGAATGCAGGCATGCGCACAGGCTCGCGGGCGCACACTGACAGTGGTGCGTGCGCCCACTTCTAAAATCTCGTTCACGTATTCACGGACACACGCACTTCTGCTCGGCTCGCTCATACGCCCTGCTGTTTCATGTTGAATGCCTCACAACTGTTGAATTATCCCCACGGGCTTTCAAAGGTTAACCAGTTCATTTATTTCCATGATTAAAAGAGCAGCGCCCACTATTCTATTTTCCAGATGAATCCTGGTCGCGTGGGTTGGCAAGAAACTTTTGTTCAGTTATCACACTGATTCAAACCAAACGGATCAGAGACTAAAAACCACTGAGCCACTGCAGCATAGACCTGCTGTTCAAATGAAACAAAGACCTCATTTAGATATAGTGGTGGATACTCTTTGCAGAGTTAGAGAATATATTCTTAAATCTGTCATCACTCATTTGTTGAATGAGAATCAAGGAAATGTATGCTTGGAGGGCAAGGTTGCCAGAGTGTCCCTATCATAGGCCAGGCTGAAAAGGGAAGATGAAATATGTTTTGGGGTGTTAACACATACCATTCTGCTTTCCTCTTATTCTGAAGATAAGCAGGACCAAGCTGGTTTGGTGCCTCAGTAGACCTGAGCAAAACTATTAGTAGAATAAGTTTTGTTGGTGGGCCAGTAAGGTCTTTTTAAAATTTGAAACCTTTTTCTGAACATGCCCTATTAGTACTGTGGAGATGACTACCTTACAATGCACTGTATGATGAGGTTTTATATTTACATATTATGTTTAATGTGTATGACAGAAAGTCCAAACAAATGGTTATTTGCTAGTTTTTATTTTAATACAAAAGCGTACTCAGACAAAAAAAAAAAAAAAAGGAATTATTTTTTTCCAACAGCTACAGATAGCACACAGCAGGGAAACTGAAGCAGACACAAAATGCGCAGGAGAAAATGTCTTCCTCCATCAGAGAGGGCGAAAGAGCCCTCCGCCTTCTCGTCTCCAGCATGCAGAGCCGAAGCGATGGACCAGTGTGCGTTTGACGTTAATGGAGGCACTGTGGAACTGTACCGGGCCCCGCTCACCTCCTGCTTCTTTTAAGGAGGGTGGGGCCAGTGTAGGTAGGGACACCGCACAGGTGCGCTGGGGGCAAGCGGCCATATAAAGACAAGAGGAGGGGGGAAGGACGGAGGGAGGGGGGAGTCAGAGTTCTGAATACAGCGTTGCTCCTGTTTCCATTTCACATTAACACTACCAGGTTTCAGGACATCCATCGATGTGTGAGATGGCAAGAGACCTGGGCCCCACATGACAGCATGGGGAAAAAAAAAAAAAACCAATCCAACTGACACATCAAACTCACCGGCAGGGCCTGAATGACAGACAGCAGTGAACACTGATCAGCGATGAGCAAACAGCTGCAGTAACACTGATCAGCGATGGCCATGTAGCTGCAGTAACACTGAGTGGTGATGGCCCCAAAGCTACTGTAACATTGGTTGCCAGTACCACTCCTGGTGCTGTAACATTTCTCAGTGATGACCATGTGGCTACAATAAGGGTGATCAGTGACCCCGTGAACCTGCAAAAACACTGATCAGCGAAGGTCACACAGCTGTAGTAACGCTGACTGGTGACAGCTTATAGCTACAGTAGCTCTGATCAGCAATGACCCTCCAGCTTGGCTGGCCTGATGGCCCGTTTACAGGTTAAATTATATAAATGTGTCCCCAACCACACGAGAACTCCAAATCAAACACTTCACAGGTTTATGGTCTTTTACCCAAAGAGGCCATTCTCATGGCAGATCATTCAATGACAGGCAGGAGCATTCTGTTTCAAAATCCCAGTCTTCAATTTCCAAAAAGCTTAACTTAAAAAATGTCAGTTTCGATATCCAATGTATTTGATAAATCAGAGAACATTCACTTTTCTGATGCCATTAAATTTGACACATTCAAATTCTGGAAATCAGTGTGCACCAGGAACCATTTGTAAGCAGACTGTGTTGGATTTGAGTTTCAAAAAGTTCAATTCAAGAAAAAGTATACACACAGATACTGCAAATTCAAAAAAACTCCTACCAATAATAATGGGTAAAATGGTGCTGTGTAATCTGGTTTTATAGGGAGAAAATACAGATGTGTTTCTTATTAAATGATTTATACCTACAGCCAAAGCAAAATAAGACAACTATTAAACATCTTAAACAACATTTATAAGATCCTTCCTTCCTCATGTGTTATCAGTTTGAATGCACTGTGAGGAACAGCGGTATCAGTCTGAATGCACTGTGAGGAACAGCGGTATCAGTCTGAATGCACTGTGAGGAACAGCGGTATCAGTCTGAATGCACTGTGAGGAACAGCGGTATCAGTCTGAATGCACTGTGAGGAACAGCGGTATCAGTCTGAATGCACTGTGAGGAATATAGGCTATAGGAGCTGTGTGAAACATCATACTACAATGAACAAAACTGCAGGTTGAACCCACTGCAGGCAAGTTTAAGCACCAGAACCACACAAAATGCCTCACTTATGTGCAGGTAAATATGTCATGGTAACACTCAATCTGTTTATTTTTAACCAACCCATTTCCAGCTCAGAACATTCTCAGAAACTCTGCCCTGTTCCTCTGTCGTCACATGGGTCTGGAAAGAACTCAGACAGAAACAGGCTGCCATGAAGAAACTGTATCAATGTTTGATCTTCAGAAAAGCAAACTAGAAAATCCAAAAAATGAAGGAAGTCTCTGCAGCACAGCCCTGTGGTGGTGGAGGGTACTGCAGGAGGAGAGAGAATGGGGAAATAGACACACACACTCGGCTCACACACTCGCCTTGCTGCGCCTCTTTCAGTGCAACAGAGATGAGAACGGCACATTCACATAAAGTAAAGCCAATTTCCCAGTCCACTCAGAGCTCACACACAACACTTCAGCTCTTCAGTTCACACAGGCATTAAGTTCCTCTGTACAGACAGGTTTGATCCACACACTGTGAGAACAGACATTTCTTTAATTTATGACAATAAGGACTCAGGTTTCTTATAGCTTTAACAGCACTCCATCTGCTTTAACAGCACTCCATCTGCTGTGAGGAGAAACGCAGATTGTGCGTTTACCTCACAGTCGTGACACACGCGGAACACACACACCCTCAGTACTCTTTTTTTGGTTCGTTACGCATTGAGCCCTTCTTGTCCTGTCTCCTTTAGATGGCGCTCTTGTCTGCTCACATACACATGGACTGAGTTTTGCCAAAACACAGAAATGATTGTTGCTGAAGCACCGAAATAATCAAGGTGACAAACTGCTGGCCTCTAAACAGAAAATGGGCCCAGCGAAAGTTAGGGAGGGTGGACTCCATTTCTGGCTCCAGCTGAAAAGCATTTCCTCTCAGATCAGACTGGAAAGCCGCAGCAAATCTACAATCAGGCTGCCAAGAACATGACACGACAATCAGCTTGCATCAACCATCAAACAACTCACTGCTATTATTCTGTGTAAAAAATAATATTAGGAAAAAGAAAATGTTCCATTAGACAGCAACAGCGGATGTTCTGCCCTGACACTGCAGACCCTGTACGCACACACACACACACACGCATGCACGCACGCACCCACGCACACACGCACGCACCACAGGCACCCGTTAACGCATGCAGACACTGCTCATACACATTCACACTCGTACGCACAGGGTGGATCTACATTGCATGAACTGGACGTGTCGAATCTGCATCTCCTTCAGCATCGCTCACTTGCACAGCTAACTTCAGACATACCCATATACACAATTCCCATGTATATATATTTTATGTAAAATAGTCATTTCTTAAATTTGTGGATAAATAATCTGAGAATGGCTTCTCTCGGTATCAAAAAAAGCCATATTTCCCACAATACAGTTCACAAATAAACCATAGATCGAGAGCGTGTGTCTGAATAAATGTGTCTGTGTAAATCTACCTGAAGACACAGCAATCACCTGGTTGCTGGCTATACAACAGCAATAAACAACTAGAGAGTGCTGAGGGGGTGGAGCTAACTGCTGGAGTTCAGGGGGGCGTGGTTCTAAACGTCCATTCACCTTTCTCCTACCACCTTGAACACAGTACAAACCACCTGAGTTGAGTGAGAGCTGTGTTTGCAGGCAGAGTACACTAGGGGGCGCTTTCTGCAGCTCTCTGGGAGAAAGGGGTGGGGCTCTGGGACTGGGGCAGGGTGGCTGGGGGCTACGCAACATGGATAAGGCTCTGTTTACAGCTTCAGCATCCTGCCCCCCCTCAATCTCCACCTCCTCCAACCTCAGAAACAATGTGACATTCAGCTTCTCCTAGACTCCACACCCCCAACTGCAAATGTACACACAAGGTATTATTGTTATTATTAATATTATCATCATCATCATCATTTTCAACCCCCGCCTTCTTCAGCTTCGCCTAGAGATTTCCATTTCCGAACCTCCTCCCCCCTTCAAAAATTATTTTAAAACTGATAACAAGTCCACAGTCTCAAGAGCATGGCTGTTGCTCCAAGGCCTCCTGGCCAGAGGGGGCGCTATGTTAATCATCAACAGGCAGTTTGTCATCCAGCTCCAACTGACTGTCTTCTGGCTGCTCCTCGCTCTTGCCAGACTCCTGCAGCTGCTGCCGTCTCTGGACCTCTGCCTTCAGTGTCTCCAGGTCCTTTTGGCTGCGGGGCGACATACACAATATTGAAAAGGTACTGCAGAGTGAGGCAGCCTTCAGGTAGACAGTACTGAGAGTCATAGCGCTAATCAGTGTATCTAACACTGGTTGAAAGGCATCGGAGGGGCATGGGGCCTGTATAGAGGGCAGGCCGCGGCGCTCTGAGGGGCATGGGGCCTGTACAGAGGGCAGATCGCGCTCACCTGAGAGGGATGAAGATGATGCCGTTGATGATGTTCAGCTGTTCCAGGACACTGGCCATGCTGGGGGCAGTGAACTGCAGAGGAGACGGAGCACCGTCAGGTCTCTAACACATTTAATACACACACACACACACACACACACACACACACACACACACACGCACATGCACATGCAAAACATACACACGCACACACAGAATACACGCAATGCTTGTGGGCAATACACACAACACACACACGCACGCACGCACGCACACGCACGCAACACACACGCAACACGCACGCAACATACACGCCAGAGGCGGGTCAGAGCGGTCCGTACTTTCAGAGGCATGATGCTGGCGTTGGAGCCGTTTTTGTAGATCTCGTTCATGGTTCTCTGCAGAGCTACAGCCTGCTGGGTCAGGTGTTTCAGGTACTCTGAGCTCTCCTTTGTCTTCTCATGCCCCTCTCCAACCTGCAGCAGAGCGATCAACAGGTGAGGGACGGTGAGATTAATCGGCAGGGGTGTGTGTGTGTGTGTGTGTGTGTGTGTGTGTGAGACAGATCAGAAAAGTGTGAAGGAGTGTAAGATTTTTCGGGTGTGTGAGAGTTAGGCAGGTGAGAGACAGGGGGACAGTGAGATTAGCAGGTTCTGGCTGGGTCGGGGACTGACCTGGTTCTTATAGATGGTGTATCCCTCTTTCTCGTGCTGCAGGGCTGACCGAAACTCCGCTTTGCTCTCGTACACTCGCGCCACCAGGTGGTGACTGCAGGGAACAGACAGACACGGACGTTCAGAGGAACCTCCTCAGAGAAACACAGCGATCTCTTACCTACAGACACTGTTAGCGCTGTGCGTTACATAAACCTCCTCAGAGGAACACAGCGATCTCCCACTGCTACGGGGCCGCACTGGGCCTGAATCCAGCCGGCGCAGCCTCACCTCAGGGCCACCTTCAGCGAGCGGGGACCGTGGTATTTGGAGTTGATAGCCAGGGCGTTCTCCAGGAAGCGGAGGGACAGGTCGTACTCCATCACCCCATGAAGCACCAGGCCGATGTTACTCTGAGACACCACAAGGGGGAGCCAGCACCAACATTATCACCCTCTACCCATGGCTGTCATACTGCAGCAAGACTCTGCTGAAGCTATCCATTTCAACAACCTCACTGCAGACCACTGCTGAAAGGAGCTCTGTTTTTACTGCTGCAGGCCATTTTCTCTCTGCTTCTTTCTCTTTTAAAAAGAGAAGTAATGCTCAAATTCAGCACAGCTAACAGAAAAACCCCACAGGAATCACTAGTCCATATTACCTACATAGAGTGCAAACACTAACTTCCCAAACCTACACACTGTGCTAACTCTAACAGCATAAAAGCTCACACAGTGCTGTGAGGTCACAGGAAATGCTTAAGGGTCGGGCAGGAAGTGGACGCCTCTCTGAACTCACGTACATCCAACAGCGCCATCTCTGGGTGGTCCTCCCCGCACACCAGGAGCATCAGATAGCGCGCGCGGTACAGCAGCCTTAGCGCCGTGGACAGCTGGCCATTAGCGAAGCAGTACAGAGCCAGGTGCATCTGCGGACAGGAAATAAGGACGTCAGCGTGACGACATCCTGTCAGGAAAGAACGACGTCAGCGTGATGACATCCTGTTAGGCCCGGGGCCCGGGGTGGGACAGGGGGACAGAGACGGCGCGTTAGACTCACAGGGGGACAGAGACACGGCACGTTAGACTCACAGGGGGACAGAGACGCGCGTTAGACTCACGTATTCCTGGATGGTGTTGGGGTGCTCAATACCCAGAACCCTCTCACTCATCAGCACTGCCTTCTGCTGGTTACTGAGAGCCTGCAAACACACACAAAGAGAGCCTGCGTGAGACACAGACAGTGATTAACTTGTGTGTATGTATGAGTGTGCACAGAGCCTATGTGTGTGTGTGTGTGTGCGTGAGTGTGCGTGTGCGCACGTGTGTGTGTGTGTGATGCACACCTCCTGGTGGTCTCCCATGATGTAGTTGAGTCGGGCGAGCAGTCGCAGGCAGGCACAGATCTCCACGTGCATGGCTCCGTAAACATTATTGAAGAGGTTCAGCGCCTCGCTGATCAGCTCACAGCCCTCCTTCAGGAAACCTACACACACAAACACACACAAACACACAGACACACAGGCACACAGACACACACACACACACACACACAAAAAGACACCTGTGGTCAGTTTCTGTGGTCACATTCAGAGCTCAATTGTGGTTCAAATGTCAATCTCTGCATGTGTGTGTGCAGTTCCTCACTTGGAGAGAGAGAGAGAGACAGAGTGAGTGAGCAAGTGAGTGAGCACGTGCATATGTGTGTGTGTGTGTAGTGTTGTTGGGATAGTGTGTGTGTGAGTGTGTGTGTGTCTGTAGTGTGTGTAGTGTTGTTGGGATAGTGTGTGTGTGTTGTTGGGATAGTGTGTGTGTGTGAGTGTGTGTAGTGTGCAGTTGGGATAGTGTGTGTGTGTGTGTGTGTGTGTGTAGTGTGCAGTGCTCACACTGTGCAGCTCAGGTCCGAGTGTTACCTTGCTGTACTTTGGCCTGGCCGCTCTGGAAGAAGTGGAAGGCGTCGGAGGCTTTGGGGTTGACGTGCTTGACGACAGGGAAGATGTTGAGAATGTCCTCCTCAGTGAAAGCTGGCTTGTGGCGGCTGTCCATGTTATACTCTTTAATCAGGATCTGAGGGGCAGGACACACACCTGTCACTCAGCAGGACACATCATCAAGGGGGTGGGGCAAAGGGACAAGATGCAGGAAAAACAGAGCAAGGAGCAGGTAGCCACAATGAGCAGTCCATCACTGATCTGCTTCAACATAATACAACAAAAACAAAGTGGTTTAAAAATTGGTTCAAATCAGTGAGGTACTGGTAAATTTGGGAGCTCCACCCATTTTGGTGTCATAATACCACATCTTCCTATCATTAGTGGGGGGGGCAAAGATGACGGGGGCGGGGCCGAGGGACTCACCTGAATGCCAGCCTTGATTGAGATTTCTCTGAGGAGGGTGATCTTCTGCAAGGAGTATCTCTCAACCGCCTGGTCCACACCCTCACTGAGGATAGAGACACACTCAGTTAGGAGAGCGTTAGAAGGAGCATGAGCAAAGTAGAGTGCACGAGAGTGAAGGAGTGGATGAGAACAGAGGAGAGTGAAGGAGTGCATGAGAGTAAAGGAAAGTGCACGAGAAGAGAGGAGAGTCAAGAGGGCATGAGAGTGAAGGAGAGTGCATGAGAACAGAGGAGGGTGAAGGAGAGTGCATGAGAATAGAGGAGGGTGAAGGAGAGTGCATGAGAGTGGAAGAGTAAAGGAGTGCGTGTGTGTGAGTGTGACAGAGAATGGGGTGAGCCTCACCACTGCAGGGTGTAATGGTAGTAGCTTTGAGCCTCAGTGGAGATGTTCTTCCACAGCTCGCTGGGTGTGAGGCTGGCCCAGGCAGTGTTGTCCCCGCCCCCCGGGACGTGGTTCCGCCGGCGCCGGTTCTTCTTGCGGGACAGCAGCTCGTCGGCGGGCAGGTGTGCGACTGCGTCAGCGAATGAGCTGAGGAAGCAGTTCAGGAAGTGGCTGACGGCTGCAGAAAGCGCCGACAGCTCCACCCCCTGGAACACCACACACGCACGGTCACCTTTATGACAACATCCCATGATTCCCTGCTCTTACACCAACATTCTACTTTGAACAGCACTACCTCAAACAGCTTCTACTTCAAACGGCACTATTGTAACCAGCATCGCAGACCATACTACGCTAGTGCTGACATCAGGGAAAACAAACATGAAATAGCTGGATTATTACATCGATGGTACAATCTAGCCAGCTGTTGCCAGTGACATACAGTACATATATGGCAACACATGTTGGTGACATGTTTGATGTGTTGTGTGTGTGTGTGTGTGTGTGTCTGTGTGTGTGTCCGTGTATACATGTGCAGAGACACTCACCTGGAGGTATGTTTTGAAGATGTGTTTTGCACACTGGTAATCAACTCGCTGATCCCAATTTTCTTGAATAAAAACAAACAAGGGGGCAAGAAATGAGAACACAGCCTGAGGGGTACAGAGACAAGGTTCTGTTGCACTGAATGAGGGTTTTTCACTGATGTTTCTGGGTTCCAGCTTTAACCTGGGTCCCAGTTCTTCACATCAAGCCTACCAGGACTGCAGGTGTTGATTGATTTAGTTAAAAGGTTTTACAGCCCATGCTATAGCTAGCATGTGAACTGATGGCACAATCTCTCTTATTAAAAGCACTCTCGATAATGCCAGATTCAACGGTATTTCTAGAAGTATGCCATACAAGCTAGTCGAGTTTGATATGTATGCTTTCAGTTTTCAGCCACACATGTAGCTACGCTCAGCTACAAATTACAGTAAGTTTTCACGTTTCACTGGCAGACCGACACAGGAGGGTCTCTCTCTCTCACTCACATAGAGATGGTCCAGCTGGGCTCTGGCTGGGGACTTGTCCACAAAGTCCAGCACGTTGCCAAGGTAACGCACGTTGATGCCACGCTGGTGAAGGGCCTCGGTCAGCGTAGCTCCATCCATGGGCAGAGCGCTGTGATCCAGGCAGTCCTTTACCTACACACACACAAACAAACAAGCGCAGGCATGCGAAAGTCAGTTTAATGTGTTAAAAATACACAATAAAAGTTTGTCTGTCTGTGAACTAAAGAATTTTTACTTCAACCTGGTTCCTAAAGTTATACAGCTAATTTGGTAAGCCAAATTAGTACTACAGTATTAGTATTTAGTATTGTATTAGTATTAATGCAGTACTGAGGGATAATGGGAAGTGGGGGAGGGGTCGGGAAGCTGAAGGGGAGGAGTCTCACCAGCGAGGGGATCTGACAGGACACCAGGAAAGCAGCAGCGTCCTTCAGCAGCTGCTTCTGCTTCTGAATGTCCTCAGCGCTGTCGTCAGGGAAACGCACACCTGTCACAGCGGAAGGAGAGGACAGTGAGCTCTGGGCCACGCACACACACACACACAGATTCAGGCTAATAAGTGGAGATTCTCATGCATACAGCCACTCAAGGCGTGACGTGACTGAGGCACAGTTGGACTTACCAGGGGAGAAGATGTCTGGGTTGAAGCGGATGTCGAAGGAGGTCAGGCTGATGGAGCCTACAGCTCTGCAGGCGTTCAGCACCACCTCTCTACTGCGGGGATCTGCAGGGCAGGGGAGGAGGGGGGGCACCATTATACACACCATCCAAGAGCCGCTCTCAGACCCCACCATCACACACAGCATTAGCAGCCACCGTTACCACTGCACCAATATCTGAGATCCCTCACCATTACACACAACTCTCACAATCACAACCACACTAACAAAGACACCCCCAACACCACAACACACTCACACCCCGGCACATGCACAACAACATCAGTCACCCACCAACACCCACACACAGGGGAACCCCTCCCCAACACCACAACACACTCACACCCCGGCACATGCACAACAACATCGGTCAACATCGGTCACCCACCAACACCCACACACAGGGGAACCCCTCCCCAACACCACAACACACTCACACCCCGGCACATGCACAACAACATCGGTCACCCACCAACACCCACAAACAGGGAACCCCTCCCCAACACCACAACACACTCACACCCCGGCACATGCACAACAACATCAGTCACCCACCAACACCCACAAACAGGGAACCCCTCCCCAACACCACAACACACTCACACCCCGCACATGCACAACAACATCGGTCACCCACCAACACCCACGAACAGGGGAACCCCTCCCCAACACCACAACACACTCACACCCCGGCACATGCACAACAACATCGGTCACCCACCAACACCCACAAACAGGGGAACCCCTCCCCAACACCACAACACACTCACACCCCGGCACATGCACAACAACATCAGTCACCCACCAACACCCACAAACAGGGGAACCCTCCCCAACACCACAACACACTCACACCCCGGCACATGCACAACAACATCAGTCACCCACCAACACCCACAAACAGGGAACCCTCCCCAACACCACAACACACTCACACCCCGGCACATGCACAACAACATCGGTCACCCACCAACACCCACAAACAGGGGAACCCCTCCCCAACACCACAACACACTCACACACCCCGGCACATGCACAACAACATCGGTCACCCACCAACACCCACACACAGGGGAACCCCTCCCCAACACCACAACACACTCACACCCCGGCACATGCACAACAACATCGGTCACCCACCAACACCCACAAACAGGGGAACCCCTCCCCAACACCACAACACACTCACACCCCGGCACATGCACAACAACAACATCAGTCACCCACCAACACCCACAAACAGGGGAACCCCTCCCCAACACCACAACACACTCACACCCCGGCACATGCACAACAACATCGGTCACCCACCAACACCCACAAACAGGGAACCCCTCCCCAACACCACAACACACTCACACCCCGGCACATGCACAACAACATCGGTCACCCACCAACACCCACAAACAGGGGAACCCCTCAACCCCAAGGCCTCATTTACAAAACATACATGCTATTGCTTTTCTGCCACATCATTACACGCCATTGATGACAAACAATACCTGGATTTAGTGGTATTATATTTGCATATATTTGCTGCAGTTTATCCACAGCTCATTTTATGCTCTTCCAGCATAATTTAAGGAAGAACTGCCTCTAATCCTGCTGCACAGACATGAAGAAAAGCTGATATGTGATGAAGTATGCACATGAATATACACACATATTCACATCCAGCTCTGGGTTCATGAATCTCTGTGCTGAAACAGATTTTGACAGATACACATTTAATCAAATCTATGCATTTATAATTGAGGCCTCTGGGCTGCAGCGCCCCCACATGGTTGGCATATGAAATCCACACCCAAAGTGTCAAATCACCTTCACTGCCACAAACACCAAATCACATGACAGATGACACAAATCACATGACAGATGACACAAATCACATGACTATTTTGTACTTTCATTCAGCGCCCTGAAACCCTCTGGGGATTTGAAGGGGGAATGGGGGGATGGGGGGATGGGGGAGGGACAGGGGTTAAAGGGTACCACACCCAAAAAATAGAGAGTTAAAGAGGGTCAATGTCCGAAGAGGATGGAAAGGGTCCACAGATGCTCATGCTAACTGGAGCGGAGGAGATGGGGAGACACTGCAGCGGAGACACGTTTTCTGCACCTCAAAAAACCCCCGGATGCCCCCTTCCCCCACCCACACAATAAAATCTACAGTCAGCCAGGTGTCTGATCTAACCCTCCCTAAACCAAAAACTCTAACCGCCCAACAGAGGACTGCAGGAGGTCCAAAACTGTTCACGCATTGGATGCGTCACTATCTGTTCCCCAGGGAAACATATTGTTCTGTTGAGATGTCACCACAAGAGGACTGCCTAACATGCATCTTCTCTAAGAAAACACAGATAAATAAACACAACAGTTTCCCACAAGCATTTCTTTTGTGGGAAAATGGGTATGTAGGAACTTCTTTTTTTGTATTCAAAATACACAAAACTGGTCCCATTTCCTGGTAGTTTTGGACCGGTATACCTTGGAGAGACTATGCACACCTGGCTCTGGGATTCAGGTTTCTGTCAGAAGTAACCCTGACTCAACGAAGAATGACAGTAAGAATGTATAAAAGCTGTATCTCTCCACTGCAGGAGTAGTCCCTTCAGTCCCCCGCTCGCTCTCGCTCTCTGAGCTTGCAGGACGTACCAATACCAGATCCATCTTCTGCTGCTAGGGACTGGGCAAGCTCTTTAGCCTGGGCCAAACCTGGGATACTCTCCTCTGCCTCCTTACCCTCCAAGGGGCTCGCACACTCCCCATTCTCAGTCGCCATGGCACCCGGAGAAACGGAGCCATTGGTGGTTGCCGCGGGAACAGCAGCATCCTTCTCGGGGGCGGCCTCAGGGGCCGCAGGTGAGTTCTCGATTTCGGTCGACGTCGGCCCGCTCTCCTGTGCGGCTGGCTCGGAGCTGCTCTCCTGTGCGGCTGACTCAGAGCTGCTCTGTGGTGCAGCAGAATCCGAGCTGCTCTCTGGTACAGTCGATGCTGGGCTGCTCTCCTGTGCAGCTGAATCCGGGCCGCTCTCTAGCGGAGGCAACGCCAGGTCGCCATCCGACACAGTCTGTGCCTTGCTCTCCTTGTTGGCCTTGTGCTGCATTAACTGCAGGGCAGCCATTTTCATGAACAGAAGATACCTGCAGCATAAGGGACAGAGTGAATCACCCACTGTTCTACAGGACACTGGTATGTGTTAAGTGCATGTGGGGGCTGTCTGTGCGGCAGGTGCATGTGCGTACCTGTGCTCCACGAAGGCCTCGATCAACTCCTGCCTCAGGCAGGCCAGGCGATGGCGATGTGGGCGGGGAAAGCCCAGCCGTTGGCTCTCTGGGGATAACTCCTCCCCCTCCACAGGCAGGAAGTTGAGGTCAGGAGGGAAGGTTCGCAGCAGGTCCAGGATGTAGTGGCGGCCATCGTTACCCATGATGCCCTTGCACTCGACGGAGGAGCAGAGCTCCACAGGCTGGTCCTTCTCGTTCAGCACAGGGTGACGCTGCACCTTCAGTGGCCGGCTGGTCTTCTCCAGGAGCTCCAGGTACTTGGGGTGCGACACGACCGTCTTGCCGAAGTCGATGGAGCCGTACACGACGCTCTGCTCCTGCTCTCGCTCCAGGATGCCGGGTATAATAGACTGCGCCGTGACGCGGTAGCCCCGGTAGTCCACCACCACCGTGCCGAGCGTGTACAGACCTTCCACATCCACGGCGCCATACGCACGCACGCCGTTGAGGTCGTTGGTGGGGGCGGCATGCGCCGCTGCATCCCCGCCCAGCTCACGGTAGTGGTCACGCACGTCGAACCCCAGGCTGAAGAAAATGTTGTTCCAGATGAACATCTGCATGCGTGTGTCCTCGCCCGGGTTAATCGCCATGACATTCCCGTCGATTACCGCCATCGCCCCACGTGTGGCTGCAGCTGCAAAGTCGCTGTGTACCTACGGGCCGGGGGGGGGGGGGGTTGTGGAAAGAAAAGATGAGACAGTTGGTGTGGGGGCAGGCATTTTAAGCCTCACTCTGATGAACTGGTCCTGAGGTCAAACTCAACATCTCAAGAGTCATGATGGAACATGAATTCACTGTCAGGACTGAGCCCGGGAGATCTGGCATGGTTTATATGCATTCAGTAAATTTGAGATGTGATTCGAAAGAGAGGAGAACAGACAGGCAGTGAGGGTGTGGAGGGGGAGGGTGACTGTGGTGGGTTCCTGCTTCACCTTAAAGATGGCCCTCTCTCTGAGCAGACGTTCTGGAAGGTTCTTGCGGGCCAGCTCCCTTGTTGTCTGTAGCTCCTCGTTCCAGTCCCGCGTCTACACACAAACATCATGGACATGAATGTCACAGTCATGCAAAAGAGTCACCACGGTAAAATGTCAGAGTTCCACATTTATAAGTCCCATTTACACAGGGATAGGGGAGTCTCATAAATTGCTCCCCAACACACAATGACCACATAAGCCCTCTCACCTGTCCAGGTATGTGCTCTTCATAACCTAGGCGGGAGGTGTAGGCGTCCTCTGCCCTCACGCAGTCCATGGCATGGTCCACCTGAGGCGCAGTCCAGCTGTACACCTGGAAGGGCGTGGCTATTCTCTCAAAGGGGTGTCGCTGGACCCTGCGATGGGGAAAAGACCCTTAAGATGAGCGGAGATGACACTGTCCATGTGCAACGAGCTTTACTGTGGACATGTCAGCACACAACCATCTCCTGCTCATAAAACCACTCACTGTGGGATGTGTGCAAGCTATTGTAAGTGCTGCACTAAGAGCTACCCAACAGCCAGTCAGGGCAGTTGACTTGTGGACACTGTGCTAAGTGCTGCGCTAAGAACTACCCAACAGCCAGTCAGGGCAGTTGACTTGTGGACACTGTGCTAAGTGCTGCGCTAAGGGCCGACCCAGGCACTTGCCTCTTCCTCTGCAGGGCGGTGAAGTTCTTCTTGAAGGCCGGGCTGATCTGGCTGAGCAGCTCCACCAGTGAGTGGCTGAGGAAGCTGGGGCTGGCGGGCTTGGGGTTAAATGTGTAGGTGGTGGATCTAAAACACATCAGCAAGATGCATTAGCAGGACACAGCGCCCCCTTCTGCCAGCATAGTGCAACTGTGAGACATTCAGATGAGGTGGTGAGTAAGACATCAGGGGTCAGAGGTCAGGGGTCACTCACTGGTTGAGGTAGAAGCCGCGGGTGGAGGCGGTGACACTTATGTGCCGCTCCTCCATGGTAACCATGTACAGGTACATCAGGTCGCCGTGCATCTTCCTGTTGCCGGGTGGAGGGTTCCACCCACTCATGGTCAGGACCTTCAGGCACTGCAAAGGCTGCCCCAGACCACCGCCCACACACGTTACCATGGCAACACATACCCGACTGACAGAATCTGCAGCACCAGTGTCAACTGGCAGACCACAGGTATCCGCATGGGGTTGAAAAGTAAAATATCAATCTCTTATTCTGATCACACCCGAGTAACTAAGTGCAACGAGTTACCTCTGCAATTACCTGCTTTAATTAATCATTAATTGCACACAGTGGTTAAGTGGCAGCCATGAGAATGCCCTGCAGCTCTCCAGGGCTAAGAACGGGTATCACTGTCCTGGCATCCCTGAGTGATCGGACAGGAAAGAACCCTGCTGACTAAAACCCTTCCCCCTCTGTGGTGACACGATGACCAATCACTCAGCAGTCGCAGGTACACCTGCCAGGCTTGTCTTACCTTCCAGTCGCGGTTCTGCGGTTGTAGGGGCACGAGGGGGCGGTCCTTGCTGCCCGGCAGGATGTGCTCTGGGGGGGTGCAGTCGATCTGCTCCAGCTCGCTCCCCTTCTTCCGCTTCCCACTCTCTGTGAGGGAGGGGAGCAGCACGGGCTCTTATCACAGGCTTGAGCATCTACTAACACTGAATACACACCGCACCCGGTCATTTCCAATGGCCTCACAGCAGCTGTTAGAATGTGGGTGGGGTCAGGATATCTAGCAACATGCTAATAGTTCAGTGTGTCGCATGATAAAACAGACACGCTACCGTGTAAAGTTTGTGCAACACAAGATTACCAAGGTAACGCCCTTTTGGCATGGCAGCTGCACAACAAAATTCCGCTGCTAATTTGCATATAGCTGAGTTCTCAAGATTTCACTGGTCTGATCCTTGCAGATTCAGCTAGCAGCAGCCATTTTGGCAGCTTTGCATGGTGATAGTGCATAGTGATGAGCATGGGACATTACAGATTTCCCTCATTGTTTCTACAATAACCTGACCACCCATCTGTCCTGCATGGTCACTGACCCCCTCCCCCTCACAGGTAACTACTCACCCCCCAGGTCTCCATCTGTGAACATGCTTAGGAATGACAGGGAATTGCAGTCCACGCCATTGTAGGCGTCTGACGGGTCCAGACTCTTCAGCAGGTCTCTGATGTGCCGAACGTGAATCCGAGCCTCGCGCACTGTGTACGGCTCTGAGGGAGAGCAGAGGGCAGGGTGAGCGCAAACGCGCACACACACACACTCTCACTCTCTCAGACACACACACACACACACACACACACACAGACACACACAGACACACACAGACACACACACACACACAGTGTGTCAGACACGTGTGTGTGGCATGTATGGCTCTATAGGAGAGCAGTGAGCATAAACACAGGCAGGTACATGCACACACATGCTCACACACAGGAATAAAGGCAGGTAAAGGTGAGGTGAGGTGAGGCAAGGCGAAGAGAAGAGAAGCAGAAATGGGTGGGTCTTGACTAGGCAGGGCGGGGTCATGAGGAGAGTCGGTTTACCTTCCACCACCTTGAGCAGAGAACCCTCCTGCAGGCCCTCAATGGATTTGAGCTCAGCGAAGTTGTCCAACACATTTCCCTCCAGCTGCAGGGAGAAGCAGGTGCGGTGGCAGGTGTCCTCTCGGTCCATCAGCACCTGGTGGATCTCCTGCACCATCTCCTGCGGCGACACCTGGGGAGTGGGGAGGGGAGCGGGGTCAGCAACATGTCACACCCCCTTACCCACAATCCTCTGTGCCCAGCCAATGGGAGAGTGTACCTGCAGGTCAAAGGGCTCGGTCCCCGGCGCCTGGATCTTCACAGTAAAGCCAGTGTCCTGGATCACGATCACTTCCTGTTCGTTGGCGTCCTCGCCTTGCTCAGTGTCCCCACCCCCGTCAGGCTTAGACTCCGCCTCCTCGGACTGATCGTGAGCCCCATCCCCGTTCATGATTGTGGCCTTTGCACCGTGCCCTGGGGAGACAGAGGGACAGGCAGAAGGGTAAAGCAGGACACATTATTTCACTTCAGGTACAAACTAAATTTTGTCTGATACTATATTGTACTCCATGTACTTAATACCGAAGCTGATTCTACTTCAATTACAAATTCTTAAGGCAAGATTTATCAAAGCCTTCAGCATACTTTTTGCACTGACAAATTCAGTGGCATGATTTTTTTGAATGGAGCAAACAAACAACCTCAACCAATTAAGTGCTCTCTTGGTCTTTTTGGAACAGAAAAACAGTTTTTCCACACACTAAATGGCTCAGTAAATGAGACTGTCGTGATAATTTGGCGGCGCTGTGCCTCTCCAGGTCGTGGCAGTTCTCTAGAGGCAGCTGTCAGGCCTGCCTGCCGCAGTGATATTAGTGATACACGCTGTGAATTAGCTTTGCTGTGCTACACTGGAGTGTGGTGCTGCACCTTCTCAATATTCCTGCAGTCTCCAAACCCCCTCACAGCCTGTGTTTACACCCTCATATGCATAAACACACCGCCAGTGCTTACACAAACACACACATACACACCCTAACGGCCTGCATTTCCATCCTTATACGCTCTGTATGTTTACATGCTCACAGTCTGTGTTGACATGGTCCCACACACTCACACATAAACACACACAGACACACAGGAAACCCTAGCTACACACAAGCACACATACACAGCCTGGTGACCTTCACTGCTCCTTAATAAAATATTGATTTGTCCCCAGAGACACAGAGCTTAATTCTGAATAAACATCAGCTCTTACAGCCACCAGTCTCTGAGTGTTTCACATACACCCCAGAAGATGAGACTGATGACAGCACCTCCTGGCTCCGCCCACCTCCAACATCACTTCCCACTTCCACAGATATACTTTGGGAGTCCCCTCTCTCCTACCCCCAACCCCTTTAAGACCTGTCTGCCTCATAACCTGCACCGCCCCCATCCCACCCACCCAAAAGACAAGGACCCTGCTCTGCACAGCCATATCCAACCAGAGCACTGAGACACCACAGCTCTGTACCATACCAGACTCACAGCACACACCTGACTACATTTCCCATAACTCCAACTTCCTACCACAGTAACCGGGCCCCACCTCCTACTGGCTTTTCTGTGGATGTGTTCTCACTGCTTTGTCATGAGAGGAGGACAGAGAGGATGGCATAAGAGATGACACCGCTGACAAATATCACTACCCAAAAAGCCTCCAGTTCCAGGGCCGCGGCAGCCATGTTATAAATATAAACCATTCTGTCCATTTCCTTCCTCTTATCAAGGACAGACATGTGGCAGACCTGCTGGGGGCACTGGCCTTCAGCCCCAGACTGAGTAATGAATTATGCAGCCTTCATCTTACAGTCACCACCATACAGCGGTGACCTGAGAAGCAAAGCAGAGTCTGCTGCATTACAGCAGGACTGGACCAGCTGAACAATTTGGGGGATGGGGGGTCAGTAAATCTACCCTGCTGCATGTAGAACAGAGGTGGGGGTGGGGGTTTAACTAGGACAACAGAAGAACTCTTCAAACATTCCCAAGGGACAGTGGTGGATTCACATTTGAAACAGAGCAGGTAAGACAGCTGTCCTCCTGTAAACAGCCGGGTTTTAATCTGTAATCTCTATCTGTCTGTCTGAAGGGAGATGGGAGAGTCTGGAGGACCGATGGCTAGCCGCTGACGTCGCTAACGCAGTCTCACCTCCAGTCCAGCCACTAATCAGAGCAGACAGGCTGGCTAATACACTGCATGCAAATGAGGACTCCCATGTCAAAGATGGCCTGGTGTTTTTTCTTCTTCTTCTGGAAGTATGGCCCTCATCGTCATGGTGACCTGGCAATTTTGAGCTCAGAGACAAAGGAGTGAGTGTTGCATCATTTCCTTTGTGTATGAGCACTCGGCCAGAATTTCAGCCCGGCTCACTGCTCAGCTCTCTCACTTTCTAAACCATGGTTACGCACTCCTCTTCCGTTATTCACCTGCACTCGGGACAACAGGAAGTTGGGTTGGCGGATAACTGGGTCACAAACTAAGGCAGCAGGTCAAAGCGTAATGGGGGGTATACAAGGTCAAGGCAGCTGGTGTGTCCTTAGGTGAATTTGGGGAAAAAAAAAACACAATATGACAGAAATTTTAGAGGGCTAGACAATAATTGGCTGGGAGGAAGGCTGGTAAGATATTTTTAAAGCTCCTCTCCATACAAAAAAAAAAAAAAACAAAGTTTTACTCAAGCCCTGCAGAGCGGGCCACTGTCCAGTGCGCCCGTGACCCAACCAGTAAATGATTCAGGCAGAGGGCAGGAAGGTTCAGACAAATCAATAATGCCTCTCCACACAGCACCTTCACCCCCGCCACCCAGTTACAGAGTAACCACGCTATCTAACACTGAGATACACTCAGACGCCTGACATATTTCAGAAAGGGCCCTCTCCTGAAACGGACACGCACGTCAGCCATGGCAAAGCCTTTGTCTGTGGCTACATTTGACTTTTGTATGATTGAAGAGCCCTGACAATTAGATGTGGAAAACTGATCCAATCACAGCACTGTACTGTGGTTACTGTCCACAAAGGCCTATCACACGGCTACAATGGATTTACTGTCCGCACAGGCAGCCAATCCAATCACCCGCCTGCTCTCGGAATCTTCCTCTCCTCATCTTGCTTTGACTACAGATTAATTAATTACTCCATAATCCTCTGGAAGGAGGACAGAAAAACTAAAGCGCCATGACTGTAGCTATAACAGCAGTGTACAGGATGTGAACTCACACAGGGACAAAAGCATTGCCCTCAAAACCTAAATGTATTCTTTAGATTAATGCAAATTCCAGGTTTCATTTACGAAATCTTGAAACCCTTATTTTGGGATCAGCTCTCCGCATCTTGTGGGACTGCCGATATCACTTTCACAAATAGACAATAATGAGTTAAGCCTAAATGACGAAAGCAAAGCCTCCTGGGTCTGAAAGAGTATAATCTTTCACTGACGTGAACTGCATTTTTGGAGGATAAGTGCCTCTATTTTGTAAAGGTTAAAGTTCACATCCAAGTGTTATACACAGCCAATTCAGAGCAGAGGTTAGTCTTAGAAGAGATGCGGAGCAATGCATTGTGGGACAGTATGCAAAAACCTCTGATACCCTGCAGAATCAGCCAATGTGCTGCTCAAGACAGCACAGAAAGGGAATTATAAAGCTCACAGAGGAGGGAGGGAAGAGGCAGGAGTAACAACAAAAGATAAGGAGAGAAAGCACAGAGGTGTGACCTTTACAACACAGAAGAGGACAACCCCTAGAGGGCATGATGTCACTACAGTGATGTAATCAGTGACACCTAAACTTCAGTAGGTGACCCCCTGCCCAGCCAGCAGAAAAGTCCCTTAAAAACCACGTCCCCCCACCACAATAATCTCTCATATCAAATCCACCAAAAATCCTTCCAACAGATTCCCCAGACACCTGCTTCTCTGCTGGTACCTGAGCTCATTATGACACTTTGCTATATGCATGTTTACATATATATGAAATATGCCCTCATTCAGAGACGCATCTCTACAAAATACACATACAAATAAGCACCTACATATTTAAATGGCTGCCAGTCCATACAGAAAATTTTAATGATAATTAAAGCTGAAACAAGCACAATGTGACCGATTAAAATCATCTGAAAGAAGAGCGATTTCATAAAAGCAACAGTACACCCAAAACACCAGTTCGCATATATTTCAGAAACTGCATTGTCAGTTGCTCTGCATTGACCATCAATGTTAGAATTTTCTTATGCAGACCTAGACTCAGCCGCCGGGCTGCTCAATGCACCGCACTGAACCTGTGCCCGAGATGGCACAGCACAATGCCTGCTCTTACACCACTGAACGCTGCGAGGCCGTTTATCTCTAATGCCCGTCACCTGACCGATCCAGATGCTCAGACCACAGCAACCCGCTGACCATTTTACTGCGTCGCTGGCAGCCATTTCTATCAACTCGGTGAAAAACTATGAATAATTGTTAAATACTGACAGATGTATTTACTAGTTATACGGCGAGCTAAAACATCGAGTGTGTCTTTAATATAACTGCTGTTCTTTAACAGATATTTTAAATCGTGCATCTGCTGCTGTGTGCAGAATACCAGGAATAGTGCGCGCAAAAAAACTGCCATAACATGACCAAGTCTGAGCAAAACGGTGAATACTCTCCACATCAATAAGAGCAACCGCTGTCAGTCATGCAGAACATGTTCGAAAGTTTATTTATTCGCCAAGTAACCCGAGCTGGTTAGTACGTCAATGGCAGAGGTGTCTTCTGCCTAGCGGTGGCACAAAACCTTGAGCACCACTGACAAGACGATGCGAGTCAAAGTCCTCTATCGGCGCTGAGTGGAATGGACTGGCATAGCTGAGCATTAGCTGGAGTTGTGTAACTTTACTGTTGGCCAAAAAATAAGATGTAGCAAGACCGCAAACTGTTCCGCTAAATTAACTGTGCCTGAATGTGTTCTCATAATGGGGTATTTCATATTATAAAATAATACAGGTCCGGATATAGTTCCTTGGTGATTAAACAACTTCGGTGCATGACACTTACCCGATGTTGTTTCGCTAGTATAACCTTCTCTCACCGTGCGCGCACCGTGACTTTAACAGAGCCGACTTCCGCTTCCTGGTCAACGAACGAGCAACCTCTCTATTTCAAACTCAGAGGGGGAGTCGGGGAGAGTAATCTCCGCACGGAGGCTGACACCGTGGTATTCGCCCCGTAGGAAACACGTAGCCAACATACCTACTTCTGCAGGGTATATGGTTACACCGCAACTGTATGTTAGATTTAGCAGATGTTCCTGATATAACAAATTCACAACTTCTTTCCTCCCCCATTGTTTCTTGGATTGTTCAGTTCCACTGAAGGTGACCTTCAGTTCATATGTGCACGCATGCTGTTACCGCACATGTGTGTCGGTCTGCAGCTGTCTGCCGGGCTGTGTCTCACTGAAATAATCATAAAACATTTCTTCAGCTGTCAGAATATTTTCAAAGTAGTCGGCCTCCGCCATAACGCTTATGCAAGTTCAGGCACCCTGACCTCAATCTGAAAATCATTGTTTTTACAGTAACACTTATAACCAAATAACACAACTAGCTAACTAGCAGGTCAGGGAAACGATAGTTATCATACAAGTAAGGTAGTCTGCGATGTCAAGATGTCTTTGCACCGCAAACCAAGGACAAATAATCACGCTGACTCTGACGGACTAACAAGCGCCTACAATGATTAAATATTAGCCATACACTTATCACGCTAGTGTTAAGTTCAACAATGTTGTCAGCTATGTGCTCCGCAGTGGTAAAAAATAAATGATCCAGTCAGTAGAATCTCTAGTTAAATGCATTGGTTTGACCATTTACAGTGTGCGGATGAAATTATGTAAAGATTCGTGCCTTGAGTTCAGATTAGAGGGAACTAGCTAAATGTTCCAAGACATATTTCAGACTCACGGATAGCCTTGTCATGCTAAATCATACATTTCATTTCACACAAGCAATAACCTCTGCAAGTCGCGGTTGGCTAGCTTCTTCTGGACTAATTCGGCCTGTCACAAGACAAACAGCTAGCTAATGTTATTCAACTGCCAACTGAAATGAACCGGTTACCTTGCTAACAGGTAAGCTATACCCTACAGTGACACCAATAACATTAGCTAGCCATTTATGCCCATATTACAACGAAATGCTAATTTACGCAGAACCGGATAATGCTCAATGAGTGACATACCTAAGGGCACATAGATATGCTTGTAAACAGATAATGTTACATACCACAGGCGCAAGGATCCTTAAGCGTTTCTTTCCTGGTTTCGCTGCTGTCCGGCGTCTCACCTTCCTCGGCACGTTCGGTTGGTTTGCCGGTGGGTACAGTCGCCGGGATGTCGTCTGTCTTGCTCACCATGACTTGTGCGAGCAGCTTTCACGCCTCGTGTCAGAATGTAGTTTCTCTGTTCAGTGCTGTTGGTGTGTGATGCTGCCCTTTTGAGCAAGCTCGCAACATGTAAAGAGCACTATGCACGGAAACAACTCTCCCCAGGAAGGACAGGACAGCGCACGACTTAGCAGTCCCACGTGGTTTCTCCTCCTCCTCTTGACCCTTTTGCCTTTGTGTCTGTCCCACCCCCAAAACAGTCTGACTACGGATAGTCTGAAGGGTCAAACAAGAGCGCTATTCGATGTCCATAATGTAATGCAAAGCTAGATTAATTGATTGTTCATAAGCATGACAAGTTCATAAATAACTTAAGACGGCCAGGTACAGTTTTCTGTACAATACAGATATTACTTCCATCCATCTGTCGTTCTGTAACTACCCATCTGTATAAAACAACATTGTGCAATGTAAAAGATACTGATACTACCCAAGGCAATGAGAAACGCATTTCAATAGGTTGAAGAAAAATGTAATATTTATTAAAATAGAAATTCAACCGTAAAGTCTATGTAGGGCAACCGCAGTAGGCCTATTTGCGGCACAGGAAGGGTCAGGGACACTTGGTCGAAGTTAACACACCAGTGAACTTGGTGATGTTTTTAGAAAGAAAGGCTGTTAACTTTACTGCATACTTGTGTATATTACATTACATTACATTACTGTCATTTAGCTGATGCTTTTATCCAAAATGACTTACAGTTGATTAGACTAACCAAGGGCCAATCTCCCCTGGGAGCAATGTGGGGTTTAGGGCCCTGCTCAAGGGCCCAACAGCAATAGTGTTTTTGCTGTGGCTGGACTGGGGCTTGAGCCGGCAACCTCGGGGGCAACCTCGGCGGTCCCAGTTATGTACCTTAGCCACTAGGCTATAGGCGGCCCCCTAGAGTATATGAAATGAATACTCTATTGACAGAAATTGCAAGGGGCAATTTAAATGATTTGTATTGCATACTTTTACAACCTTTGCCAATTTATTTTGTTGGAACAGTTCTTACCTGAAAAATGAAAAGGTCATGAAAATCTGAGTGCAGGAGTGCCGACTTCTATTCCAATCTAGAACCAATTACCGGTAAAATGTAACGACACTGGCAGAGATGACACGAGTTTGAGAGATGAAACAGCAAACAGAATCTAAAGTCTTAATTTTCTTAGGCTTCTAAAGAATCTAAATGTTGGTAAAGATGAAGTCCAAGACAACACATAACATGCGGAATGGAGGATTTTCTGTTCTGTTTCCGCATTCTGTTACGAAAACTGAAAATATATGCAAAAGGTGTCAGATTATTTGGATCTACTATCTGCCAATTTACACACACACACACACACACACACACACATATATATAAAGCTCATCTTATTGAATAAGAATATTCTGAAAGTGAGAGGATGCAAAATCAGACCAGAAAGAGAACCCTTGAAAGAGAATGGAGCCTAAATCAGAGGTCACTAAGCTTTAGTTTTCATGGCAGAGACACCAGATCTTCCCATAATAAGTGGAGAGTTGTGCAACATCAGAATGAAAATCACAGATTCTGAAGCACTGAAGTTAGAAAAGAACATTTATTGATGAGTTACTCATCACTGTGGGCAGACCGTTAAGTCAGCATTACTGCAGCGTATTTTATCAAACTCAGTCTTATTTCTGCTGAAGTGTAAAAGCATCGGGCTGGCCTTCCCTTACATTAGAATTATAAATCAGAAATGTCCTTTAAAATCTGAAAAAATTACCTGCAAAAATCCAGAAAATTAAAGAAAGGACCATAGGATAGTATATACAAGCAAAGCTGATCTTGGATCATATGAAATTAAGCAGAACCATATTCCCTTTGCTGTGTGAGGTGACCATCACACAGCTGAACTCTTTACACCCAAATGAAGCCTGACAAGGCCCCTCAGTACCCAGCAGATTATTGGTTCCATGAATAAATATTAAGTCTGTTCTCTGCGCGGAGATGTCCTCTAATCGTCTCTTCCACTGATGAGAAGGTAAGAGGTAGACAGATGTTTTGGGCGCCTCCTGTCAGGGGCAGACTTGCTAAAAGTGGAGTCACAGCAGGCCTTGAACACAAATGTCCGCCGTCTCAAGGGCTTTTGAGCTGGCAGAGCGCAAAAACACATCCCCTCTGTCTCTGGAGCAGAGAGCTAAGGGGCCATGGTCAGAGTGTGCAGACGGGTGCTGGGGAGGAGAGAGGCACCGTGTCCACACTCACACCGAAGTGACTTCATTTCATTTCCATCCCATCACAGGGCGCAGCAGGTATGGCTGCCTAAGACCAACGTCTTCATAAGACTGTCAGACAATGAAAAATCCCTCAGGTGAAACACAAAACATACAGATTTCAACGAAAAACATGAGTTATGTTGGAAAGTTTGGTGTTGCACTTTCGTTGATTATTTCACAGCGAGATTCAGTTTGTCAAGGTGGACATCATTGCTGGATATCTCAGCTGTTAGTACACATTTCCCTGGTAAGGCTCAAGTTTGGAATTGCAAATAAAATATCAATTACGTGATTACATTTCATTACTGATCTAAGTGTCCTCTAAAATAATTACATTTGAATACAATACATTAAATTACACATTATAATGCTCTTTCCTACAATATTGAATACATTTAATGATCTTTTGCATTACGTGTATATATCGTCTATTAAAGATGCAGGGTTTAACTTTCATGGAATACTCATTTTACACATCTAACTGGCTACTATGACAATGGGTACTGTGATCCAGTGCAATTACACCACCTCCCCTCTAGGGGGCGATGGTCAGTCTGGGAGTAAATGGCTTCCAGTGCGTCAGTTCAGTTTTACACCCTATAGTAGAGATACAGGCATAAAGCTGGTCACACAGACCCACTCCAATGACTTTATGCATCTCTTTACATCCTAAATTTCCTATACTGGATCATCTCTATACAGCATATTTACTCAAATCTGTGACAACTACTGACATTCTGAGCCCTGATTCCTGCTAAAAACTAATCTAAGAACAAGGGTGAGAGTGACAGGCATAAGGATAATGACATTATTGACATGAGCAATGCTAACAGCGTTCACTTAGCTTCAACCCCCGTTCACACTGACACATTAAAAACGCTGCTGCTTGCACTTTGGAAAAATGTTACTTCGTACTCATTAACACACCCTCATTCACCCCTCCAGATATCCCATTTTCATGGCTGAGGTGGGAGGACTCTTTGTTTTTATCAGTGGCCGCCATGACATTTTGGGTGCAGGAAGAAAAATACCTCCTACACACTCACTCCAAATCAGCCTGCTCATCACACACGCTGAGCTGTGGAAAAAATATCGCACTGTCCTATTTATTCATAGTAACTGACTGTGCTCATCAGAGCGCTGCACTGGAGCAGGGCATTGTGTGCCAGCTAGAGGATGATCACGGTTCACAAGTGCTGTTAACAGCGTTCTAAATGTGTGTGTATGAACGGGGGGGCAGCGTTCTAAATGTGTGTGTATGAACGGGGGCAGCGTTCTAAATGTGTGTGTATGAATGGGGGGGGCAGCGTTCTATATGTGTGTGTATGAACGGGGGGGCAGCGTTCTAAATGTGTGTGTATGAACAGGGGGGCAGCGTTCTAAATGTGTGTGTATGAACGGGGGGAAAGTGTTCTAAATGTGTGTGTATGAACGGGGGGCAGCGTTCTAAATGTGTGTGTATGAACGGGGGGGGCAGCGTTCTAAATGTGTGTGTATGAACGGGGGCAGCGTTCTATATGTGTGTGTATGAACGGGGGGGCAGCGTTCTAAATGTGTGTGTATGAACGGGGGGGCAGCGTTCTAAATGTGTGTGTATGAACGGGGGGGCAGCGTTCTAAATGTGTGTGTATGAACGGGGGGGAAAGTGTTCTAAATGTGTGTGTATGAACGGGGGGCAGCGTTCTAAATGTGTGTGTATGAACGGGGGGGAAAGTGTTCTAAATGTGTGTGTATGAACGGGGGGCAGCGTTCTAAATGTGTGTGTATGAACGGGGGGGCAGCGTTCTAAATGTGTGTGTATGAACGGGGGGGCAGCGTTCTAAATGTGTGTGTATGAACGGGGGGGCAGCGTTCTAAATGTGTGTGTATGAAAGTGTTCTAAATGTGTGTGTATGAACGGGGGTGCAGCGTTCTAAATGTGTGTGTATGAACGGGGGGGAAAGTGTTCTAAATGTGTGTGTATGAACGGGGGGGAAAGTGTTCTAAATGTGTGTGTATGAACGGGGGGGCAGCGTTCTAAATGTGTGTGTATGAACGGGGGGGAAAGTGTTCTAAATGTGTGTGTATGAACGGGGGGCAGTGTTCTAAATGTGTGTGTATGAACGGGGGGGAAAGTGTTCTAAATGTGTGTGTATGAACGGGGGGGAAAGTGTTCTAAATGTGTGTGTATGAACGGGGGGGAAAGTGTTCTAAATGTGTGTGTATGAACGGGGGGCAGGGCGGATAGAAGCTACATTCACAGTGACATTAACAGTGGCAAAGATAATTATGGCAATGATGGAGACTAGAACCAGACGGGAGCTGCTCTACAGAGGGAAACCTGTTTGAACACATCGAGAGAAGTGCCTTATGACAAATAGCTGTAGCTCTCCGCTTCTGGTTGATGGCTCGCGGTCGTCGTTCCCCATCTCAGTTTTATGACTCATAATTGTAGCTTTCCGTCTCCCTTTGATAACCCGCAGCTGCAGTTCTGCGTTCAACATCTCAGGCTGCTGTGTCTCAGGTTGATGACACAGCGTTGTTGTCCTGTGTCTCAGGTTGATGACACAGCGTTGTAGTACTGTGTCTCAGGTTGATGACACAGCATTGTAGTCCTGTGTCTCAGGTTGATGACCCACAATTGTAGTCTTGTGTCTCAGGTTGATGACACGTGGTTGGGGTAACTGTGTCTACAGGGCTACTGCAGCAGCTATCCTCTTCAGTATTCTCGGCCTCCTCTTCCCCTTCCCCCTGGTCCTCCTGCCCCTCTTCAGTATCCTCTTGGCTCTGGGTGGGCGTGAAAGGGGGGCAGGACCTTCGTTTGCCAGGGGGGAGAAAGAGGGCCGGGTCGGGCATGGGGATGGGCTCTGCCGGGGCAGTCACCCTCTCCCGGGGCACACACTCCCTGGCCCTCTCGCCGCGGAGCTGGGCGCGGCGCTGCAGGGGGAGGGCGGCGGGCGGGGACAGGAGCTGGGCGGGGGGCGGAGTCTGGAGTGGCCGCTGCAGGTGCATCTGCCGCAGGTGGCGTCGGGCAGCATGCAGCTGGAAGGACAGGTAAGCGGCGGTTTCTGTCTGAATGCGCAGCTGCGTGTGCAGCTCAGTGCTGCGGTGGCTGCGACGCTGCAGCTCCTGGAGGAAGCGTCTCTCCTCGTCTCTCAGGCTGTTGCGCAGAGCTCTCACCAGCGCCCCCTTCTGGCTCAGCTCCTTATGCAGCTCCTCCACAGTCCACTGCTCCTCCTCCAACCGCATCTCCACCTCCCGGCACCTCTCCTCCAGGTACTCCTCCTCCGCCTCCACCTCTGAAAGAAACACACACACAAACACACACACACACACATACACACACACACGGTCTGGGGTCACAGTGGCTGCAGCAGAGAAATCTAAGCCAATAGGATGAAGCTCCAGACATGCCATCTGTCACCATAGAAACCAGACAAGCAGCATAATCTGGATCAACCAGACCTAACTCAGTGATGAGGACCAGACACAGGATCCAGGCAGCTGATCCAGGATCAGCACTGCAGGGCACAGACACTGATCCAGGATCAGCACTGCAGTGCAGAAACATTGATCCAGGACAGCAGGCCTGGTGACTGAGGGCTGGCAGAGCTGGATGCTGCTGTTCTCACACACACTGAAACCATGGTGAGTTGAGGATTCCACATTCTTATCCCACTCTTTCAGTGAGGTCACCTCTGAGTCACCCCCAGTGAGACCCCGCCCAGCCTGCCACCCACCACCCACAGCGCAGGATGATGCAGAAAAGACAGAAACCCCTGGACAATATGACCTTCTCCTCTCCTTTTCCATCTCCCCCCTCTCTCTCTCTCTCTCTCTCACACACACTCCTAATTCCCCCCTTCACTGCCTGGCAGTGCTTGAGTAAGGGGAAGCTGGCTGATTCGGTTGTCTCAGATCACTGCAGTGTTATCAACACATGATGTTTAAACCCCCCACTGTTTATCCTGTCTTCCCTCAATTCCTTCATCCATGCTCCTTCATCTTCTCTTTCCCTCTCTCCATCCTTCCTTCCTTCTCTTCCTCACTCCCTCTTTCTCTGAGAACATACTGTAACTGAATCCTCCCTCTGGAAGCTCAGGAACAGATAGAAAGAGACAGAGTTAAAGAAAGAAAAAAGAAAGTGTGTGGAGGAAAAGCAGACAGTGTAAAATACTGGGAGTTTCTTCCTTTCTTTCTCTCCTTCCTGTTCCCTCTGTCTTCTTGAAGTTCCAATCAGTTCAAGGCAAAAGACAGAAGATATCTGTGAACTGGTTACAATTTTCTCTGTTTTTAAGTGTATTCACATTATAATACCAAATTACCAATTTGAAATATTTTTAAGGAGAAAGTCCCTCTGTAAATTAACAACAGTACCAATGTCTGGCAGTATTACAACATAAGAACCTTCTGTACGTAAGTGCAGGCTCTTCGGCCCAAGTTGGCCATTTAATCTTAAGAATAACCAGTACTGCAACAATGGCCTCAGCTACATTACCAAGCAAACCATTGTATGTATTGACACTTCCTTGTGTACAGTAATTCCTCTTGACAGCAGTACAGAATTTAGGCTCGTCTGCTTTCCCGGTGTGCCGTATTGTTGACTGAACTCACCCTAAAAAACTGAATCATAGTTTTCATCTTGTTGAGCCCTTTTTATAAATTAAAAACCTCTATGAAATCTCCCCTGAGTCTCCTTTCATTAACTGCATCGGTGTGTGTGGTGTTGTGCTTCGCTCCTCTCCAGCCTGTCCTTTAGGGGCTGGCAGCAGAAGCAGCTCTTCTGCATTGAGGATAGAATCTGTAGTTTGTAAAATGAGAGCAGGCACTGCAGATTGGCTCATTCCTGAATGTGAAGGTTGAGCAGAGCTGCCAACATCCCCTCCCCCGCTGTCTCTCTCACCCTCCCCCTCCCTCCCTCCCTCCCTCCCTCCTTCTGAAAAGACTCACCTGCCTGTGTCCGTCCCAGGGGTTTTACCTCCAGCTCACAGGTTAGTTCTGGGGAACAGAGCGAGAGCACTCAGTCACACAGAGTGGCCTCCTCCCTGGTGCGGCCAAAGCCTGCTCTCTCTGCCACGCTCACTCTTATTCAGCCGCACGTTTCTCAGGCCCTTTCGCTGTTTTAAACTGTTACTGGCTGCCACTGAACCATCATGTACTGATTAACCTCACTGGATAAACATAAAACTGTAAAACACTGAAATTTTGTACAAATGTGAAATGATATATCCTTGATCAGGATGATTTTTATGAGTTTATGAGTAATGATTAATAACAATGAATAACTCTCTCCTTAAAGTAGTACATGCCAAGTATGTATTGCATGGTCTTTCACCCAGTGAGGTAATACACTGAGTCCTCGCAGAGTGTGTGTGTATTGCATTGTGTCATTGCCAGTATGTGAGTCGCTGGTAGTGGGTCATGTGATCGGAGGTGGGCGTGTTCCACACGGACCGGTGCAGCGTTTCTGCAGTCGCAGTATCTCCAGGTGTAGGCCGTGCAACAGCGCCAGCTGGTCCTGTCGCAGGAACGCCACGCTCCGCTCCACCCTCTCCACCTGCGCCGCCAGCCAGCTCGTCTCCATGGCAACACTCAACCTGGCCCGTGGGAGAGGTCAGAGGTCAGTGGAATATGTCAGTACAGTGGGTCACTGTGCACCTTCTCCCTTCTTTATGTGACAGCGCCAGCTGTCACCAGACCTTCAGAAACCAACGAACACCAAATCAACCAGACCAGCACATCATTCATGATCATTCCTTCAGACCTTTGCAAGGTATTCTCTGATATAATATTTCAAAAGATGATTCCGCTGTGGGGAATCCTTTCACACAGTCCAGCCCTCTTCCTGTCTAAAGAACCCCATGACATCAGGAGGCTCATAGGACATCCTAACAGCATCCAAAAACATTGTGGCCAGTAAAGACTGGTCTTCCTGCTGTGACCAGGCTGCAGGTTAGAGCGCCTCACCACAGCAAGGACCAGCACTTCCACTGTGTGTGTATCACCACCAGAGAGGACCAGCACTCTATAAAATGTTGCCAAATATCCTGGCTGACACTGCAATATCTGGCTTTGTAATGACCACTCGCATAATTCCCATCCCTATATGTCAAAGAAGAAGAGATTATACTCAAATTAATTTAAAGTTTCAACAATTTTTTCATTAACATTAACAAGGAGCTACTGAAAATGTCTAAGGGTCTTGTCTGATAAGAAATGCAGCTGCTGTTCAAATTCGAGTTTAACTGGTGAACTATTTTGCATCATGGCAATGATGAGTTTTAAAGTTTATTATACACTATTTAAAGCGAGAGGGACTCTCCATGTCGCATTATAACGCGTCATAACGCATTACAGTGGACTGTGTTGTGGGAAGGGCCAGGCAGTCCCGACGCTTTCTCCGCACTTTTAGTTGATTGCACCATGAGGACTTCAAACCCGCGGCCTGCTTCCCCTGGCCAGTGTCACAGATTATGCACGTGAGGATTGCATAATTTTCATTTAGATTATTGCCATCCCTCTAATGCCGCCTTACTGAATCGCCTCCCATTCGTCTCTAATTTTACAACACCAGTATATTAGTTTGAATAAATGAATTAATAGCAATAAAACCATCAGTCACTTTAAACTCAAAAAAGACTAATACAGCACTCAACCCCCTTTGATAAATGGTTGGCTGATCATCGTAGCATAAACCTTTAATTGAAGCTCAAATGCAATCATCATATTACACATCATAAGTCATATCATTTTCTGTAGTATAAGGCACACAAAATAAATAATGTTGCAGACTGTTATTAGGGTTTATTCGCTCTTACCGTTTATCACTTGAAATAAGCAGTGATATTCGCACGTCTCAGAGGACAGGGCGGCCAGCACTTCACTTCAATCCAGCGAGCGCGTTCTGCTGCTCTCCCGGCTCCTCAAACCAATCACAAGCATTCCGTTCGTAACAGCGACACACGGCACGGCTGAGTACCACCGTGATTATGGGCTGAAGGCGTCGAGATCAAATCCGTGAATATTACAATTCAAATGAGAAGGAATACACGATTGACATCCCCGTGCAATAGAAAATGCCACAATTTGTCTCGATACTCTCAAATCTCTGCTTGGATGATGTATCGGTCGCCACCACAGCTGGCAACGTAAGATGTTCGCATATTTACACCATCGGAATATTTATTTTTTTTGTTAAACACAACCATTCCTTAGCAGAGAAAGAACACCCCATACTCTCTGAGTAATATTCACCTTTTGACTCCACGGATGAGGATGCCGTAATCGTGTAATAAAAAAAACGTATCGCGACCGGAACAGGCGAGATGCTCATTCCGCGGCGATGAAGCTGATTGGCAGAGGAGGCACGGTCCTCTCCCAGTTCGATCGATTCGAGCTGCCCGGATGATGAAAACGCACCCTGTACTACAAATAGACAATTATTTTCACCCTGTGGCAGAAAAAAATGTAAAACGCTTCTGGCGCCATCGTGACAGGACGCCCACGCTTTGGGATAGCAGCGTTATTTTGCTTAATCTGCAACTAGTGCTTGCCAAAATCCGGGGGAGCGGGCAGCGGCTGCGGGTTGGTTCATTGTCTTGGAAGAGTGAGGGAGGGCTGGGGGGAGCCAGAGGTCAGACGGCAGCACAACTGATGATTCTGTGGGTTTCAGTAACCACCAAGGCTACCACACTGCGTCCCTGCACACAGGCATTGGCCATTTGCGTGTAGGCCTACTGCCTACCTTTCAATGAGTGTGGGTACTGTACAACAAAGACCAATTAAGAGCCTTTAACGCCAATTCGTGATCCCTGTTGAAATGACACAGAGCAGTTACTCAGAATTACGTACATTTATTTACTTATTTTGTTTGCTTGGTGAGCCTGAAGTAAAATACCAAAACTATGACATGAATTATCAAGAGACAATAAGATCCTATTTTTGATGCGGGGCTCAAACTTGGGAGAGTCTTTTATGTTGATATTTTGAATCTGCTTGTGACGTTGTGAAAGCATAGTCCGTTGGGGGGTGTTTTAATCACGGTCAGTCACTTAAATGAAAGCCTGCCCCCTACTGGCCAACACGCAGCACTTGCAGTAGTCTCTCCCATGCGGAGATGAGCTACGGCTCCACCCTACCTTGCGTCAGCCAAATTAAGTTTAACGTTTTAATTCAGTCAGTGCAAAGTGGTCCAGTCTCTGATCTCTACACATTTGCAGTGTATTTGACAAATATGGCGAGTTAGTGGAGTTGATTCGTTCATGGATTGATGTGTTCAGTCTGAAGATGTCAGACACCTGTATGAATCTCAGAGACTCAGAGCCAGATCACATCCATAATCTGAACAGGATTTAAAAGTCTTTCACATTGAACAAATATTCACCCAACAAGCGTTATTCTTTATTTTCACATTCAGCAGTTATGTGTTGTTCCAGTATAAACAGACATCATTTTCATTAATAACAAATCAGAATTTATCTACATTTGATAAAAAATAAATCAAACATCATGTACAAATTAGGCAGGACCTCAAAAAAACAAAAAAATAAGAAAACCAATTAAGGAAATTATAATGGATTTTAATGATATTATAACTTAATTGTGGGATTAAAATCGTTTGTAATTTTTCACTGGGCATTTTCAAATGATCAAAAATATGAAATTGTGTAATATCTTCTTCCTTACCCTTATTATCATTGTACACTGTTCTAAAAAATCTCTTCATTTTTAACTAAGAGCTAAGTTCAATTAACTAATCACCTAAGGTAAGATCATCTGAGATCTGTTTGTGCATTTCATAGTCCTGAAACTCAGAGGACAGGTCGCAGGATCATGGCGCATTTGACTTTTTTGTATCTTGTTGCCGTGACGTCACCTCACTCACACAGTTTAACTCCCTGAGCGACAGCTCTCCCTGGCAAACGAGCGAAACTGCAGTGTTAGTCAGGTGTGCTTTAGAATTGACGGCGCTTTAGATACATCAGCTGGGCGAAAGCAGGTAGGCCTGCTCCACCCTGTGAAATATGGGTTTTGCCACATTCAAGGCAGAACAGTATGAGAGGGGCATGGTGTGCCTTCATACAGTAGTTCAGGTTATCTACCGCACCAAAAACGTCAGCATCCTCCCAAGACCCTTCCCTCTCTCAGTGGACAGTAGTAAAATGTATTTGGAAATCAGGCAGCTTTTCTGAAATGTTACAAAACTCTCACCTGGGAAATCAGTTACTTACCTGTACCTATGCCTATATACCGAAATACCAGGAGGGTACAGACCAACATAGTGTGTTTTAGAATGTCAGCGAAGTCACTCAAAAAAGGACAAGTCAGATGGCCTCTATACTATTGTTTGTAAAAAATTACAGTGATGTAGCTCCACCTTGTGGTCACAAATGGCTACAACAACAGTGCAGCACAATGCTCACTATTCTCCTACACTGGTTTTAACAAAGGCAAGCACAAAGTGCCATGTGCACCTGCATGAAGGCAAGGATAGCTTCTGACCTCTGGGCAAAAGGACAGAGGCTAGACTCACAAATGCTAGGCAGGTTACACTCATGACAGAAGTATAACAAAACAGCTTAAAGTTCACACCAAGTGGTGTGCATTACATTACATTACAGGCATTTGGCAGACGCTCTTATCCAGAGTGACTTACAACACAAAGGTGCAGAACTATCCCCATGCTCTATTGCCCAGAAGAAAAGCTGACCACACATGCTGTAAGTTACTCAACCATACTGTACTTAAGATGTGCTACAAACTCATACTGCACTTTACACAACTGATGGCAAAGTGAGGCTTCATGCTCCCAAAAATGGGTGCGATCAGTAACTTCCTGGTTTGAAGCAAACATTATTTGTTGCTGTGAGTGAGACAGTCCTTTTTAATTAGTCCAAACAGGTCAGTGAATGACAGCTCACTGTAGCTCCACCCTACACACTTAACCCATATTTTACACTGCACCTCACCCACTTAAACTGTACAAGAGGGACCTCCACTGTTCTCACATAAATAAACTATATCCCACACACTCATATTTTTTCTTACAAATTACCCCACATGTTCTAAGTGAACCCCACACACCCCTGCTATTTCAGCCAAACCAGGAATAATAAAAGATCAACCTTCATTTAAACCTCAGGATCACCGTCTAGTATAATCATATCCAGTATTCTGATCTTTCATTTACTGAGATCATTCCAGAAAACTGTCATTTATGGTTGATCCTTGTTTTTTTCCCATTCAGCCAACGCTATTGACAGTAATGGACTTCAAAACATATACATTACAAATATACAAAATATGAAAAAAAATACAAAAGTGAAACTATCAGAGCATGTCACAGAAGGCGTTTTATCATAACTGTTTATCATTACTATTATTATTGGTTGTTCCTGAATGACCAGCGTTTGTGGAGGTTAATATGAGGTCACAGTGTCTGCGCATGTGGAACACGTTTACACACATGCGTCTGTTCTGTCTGTGTGCATGCACAATGTGCGCAGAGCACCGGCTGACAGGCAGCAGCTCAGCAGTCTGTGTTGCGTATTTCAGATCCAAACTGAGAGACAAGTCAGAGCTGCTCTGCTCTCACTTCAGCCTTAAATCTGTTTCCTACGGTTACAAAGCATGATGGGAGATGAAGTGAAATTAGATGCACACCCGTACACACACAGACAGACACACACACAGGCCTGGACCACAGCAGACAGAAATGCTACCACACATGCCTGAGGTATTGGGTGATGCGAGCAGAACTTGGAGCCTGTTACATCTAAAGAGGAATACCTGACAAATACTCAAAATTCATACTCCTCTCCTCACTCAACCAATTCCTAACCACAAAAAGCAGGTTTGCTTTTTGCTGCACATTCATGGAGAAGGCAGAGAACAGCCTTTTTAGGGCTTATTTGATCATGGGATATCAGCCAGTAACCAACCAACAGAGCTTCGTTTAAGTGCAATCTATTTCACTGCTTTCGTCAACACGTCGTTGAGTCTAATCACTTGTGTTCGATGATGAAAGAGGACCTCATAGGCACTTTTAGTCACTGTACGATTAGAATAATATATATATATTTAAAAAATATTTGGCCAGTATTCCCCTTTAATGTTACTTTTTGAGAATAAATATCTTCATTTAACTCTTCTAAGACACAAGTTTGGCTTCAGGGATTCCTCGCATGCAGGTATCATTTGAAATGTTTTGGGATTTGAAATGGAGAGGAGCAGCCAGCGATGGAGGATCGGGGGGAGCTGGGAGTGGGGGAGGGGGCGTATATTTGGGGGCGGGGGGGTCCTATGCTTCTTTCTCCTTCCTGGCCTCACGGCCGGGCCGCAGGAAGTCACTGCGGAGAAGGCGGTAGAACAGCACGATGTTCATGACGGTGACGATGGCGAGGCCGACGCTGCCGACGGTGTAGCTGACCAGCGGGACGCGGTCGCGGTTCAGCACCAGCCAGCGGGTCATCCAGGCCAGTGTGCTGATGCGGAACACCACGTAGGTGCCCAGGTTCACCATGCTGTTCAGGCGGTAGGGCGTGGTCTGGCTCCACCCCGCCATCCGCAGCACCTGCCTCAGGTGCAGGAAGATGGAGTTAATCTCCACCAGGAGGGCCACCACCGCGAAGCCCACGTACTGGCACGTCAGGACCGAGATCCCGAAGCAGGTGATCACCTGTGCAGACAACACACACAAATCAGATCGGGCCGCTGGTTACGCAGCCAAACAATCAGTTAAACTATTAATAATATGCTGAATATTCTTCATTTATTTCACTGCATTCAAATTAATACTTAGCAATCAATACATTTCAGCCATTACTTACATAATGGAAAAAGTATATATATATAAAGTTATATGATATAGTCATGTATATATATATATGATAAAACACAAGGTCTGTATCACACAGTATCTGCTGCTCAGGAAGAAGAAGATGCAGTACCAAAGTTATCCACTGTGTGGCGCTACATGCAAGGAGTCCATAGTCTTGTTACCCAATCACCATGTGACCGCACATGTTACCAAAACATCATGACCTTGTTTATCTTACAGGATTTAAGGGAACTTCCAGTTATCTGGACAACTTGACCTGACGAACTTCCACACTTAACGCTCCACAAACGCATTATGTAAAATTAATAAACTTTACGTCGTGCTTCTCAAGCACTGTGTGAAAAAGGTTTTCACAGTGCGATCGGAAAACAATTCAGAAAAAAGGATGAAAACCAAAATCAGGTGACATTACTACGATTGCTGAGTGATATAATCCAAACCAGGTGATGTAACTATCAAGTGAAGCCACCACTGCTATGGGTGCATGTCTTTCCAGAGAAGGACAAGAAAAAGCAGTAAGGCTTTACAGACCTATTAAAAATGGGTGGTCACTAAGGAGAGGAGATGCAGAGAGAGATACAGAGTGTGTGTGTATGTACGCAAATGTGTGTGTTTTGTGTACACACTTCTGTGACCTCAGTGAAGAACAGCGATGGAAACTGTGCAAACATGCTGCCTTCACCACCCATCAGATGATGTCACTTCCTGTAAACTGATGCCGACCTCAGCACACAGAGGGACAGCGCAGCAGGTCACCTGACCCAGGTGTGAATCACATCACTATGCAGGTAAGAACAGGAGATCCACTCACCCCACAATTAGCAGGCTGTCTGACATCATTGCATACAAAGAGCCCTTCCACAAAACACACGTATGCAAATCCTTTACCTGCAGCTACACACCTGAGAATGACCACGATACAGACCCCTCCCATGTGTGCAGTGCAGGTACCGTGAGGGTCCTTAAATAACCTGCCCTGCGCTACCTGAATCAGCAGGTAAGTGCATCTCGTAACATCACCACCTTTAACCCCAAAGACTTACAAAACAGCCCTTATAAAACAGAGCTTTCATAATGTATAATATAAACCTGTAAACAGCGTGGGTGTGTGAAAGGTGAAAATGAGAATGTGTGTGTGTGTGTGTGTGTGTGTGTGTGTGTGTGTGTGTGTGTGTGTGTGTGCTGGGCTTGTATAAAGGTTATGAGGCTGGGCTTGTGGCTCAGAGGTTACAGTGTAGTGTAATGGTTAGTCCTGTCATGAGGGTGAATGTGTGTGCATCACACAGTTCACACCAGTATGTTGTGTATATCTCTCTTCCCTTTGACACAGTGCAGCACAGTGCTAACGCCCCTGCCTCAATGGCGGGCTCAGGGCTGATCAGAATGGCAGTAATCCCGCCGCAGCTCGGCCTGCAGACACCAGCCAGATGAATCAGCAGCTCCACACACCCTCTAATCCCTGCAAAGACCTGCCTCAGACATCCAGCCACACGGCCACACAAAGGCACAGGAACCTGCGCTCCCGCTGCTCCGTTTCCCTGGGGACTGTGTAATTGTGTGGGACTCATTTCCTTACAGCTGTAGAGAGCACTAGCTCATCATTGCTATGGAAAACACATGGGACTCCATTACAAAATATGTCACAGAATAAATATGACCCCACGAAGAGATGTTTCATGAGCTTAGCACCACACCCATATTGCACTCTCTGTTCTGCACATGGCACTTTACCGCATACGTTCTGGGAATGCCAGGACGTTAAGACATTTTGGGTCAAGGTAGTCGACAAGATTCCATCCCTTGTTGGGAAACCGATTCCTCTCGATCCTGTCCTTCTCCTTGGTGATGATTCCGAGCTCACAATGTTAGAGAGGGAACGCAAGCTGTGGCTGGCAGGTATGACAGCAGCACAGACAGTCATTGTACAATGCTGGCTCCCACCACAAACTCTCTCTATACCGCATTGGTTGCAAATGCTTTAGATATTACATGTTCGGTCTGCCAGAATTAACTGTGCTAAATCCTCTACCTTACAAATGTGGAAAAATGCAATTGCTTTAATCAAAGACCTGTTCCTGTCCATTTGGTTATTCATATGCTTGTGTATTTTCCAATTGCATGTTTCGTGTCCCATGTAGGGGTGGGTGGGGTTGGGGGTGGGAGGGTTTAATGGGAGAATCACATGGTTCTATGTACCGTACGCTTAATGATTATCCTCAGTAAACACTTAATTACACAAAAAGGAAGCACATGGGATCAGGTCAAAATAGAACCACATAGGAACAGGAACATGCTGCTAATGGTGGTTGAAATGACTTTCAAGCACCCAGTTAGGGTTGAACTACACTCATCTGTCAATCATTTTCAGCTTGTTTGAACAAATCAAAAATGTTTTCTCTCCACATCCTATCCTGTCATTTGTCAAAACCACTTCTCCCATGTTTGATAAAAAGAAAACTCACTCCTCCATCACTTTTGCTTTCCCCAGCGCAATTAGTAGATGTCCTCCCACATACAGAGCAGAGCCCCTCCCACTGAATGTGGCTCCTCCCACACATAGAGCAGGGCTCCTCCCACATACAGTGTGGCTCCTCCTACACACATAGCAGGGCTCCTCCCACACAGAGCAGAGCTCCTCCCATACACAGTGTGGCTCCTCCCACACAGAGCAGATCAGAGCTCCTCCCACTCAATATGGCTCCTCCCACATACCGAGCAGGGCTCCTCCCACACACAGATCAGAGCTCCTCCCACTCAATGTGGCTCCTCCCACACAGAGAAGAGCTCCTCCCACACACTGTCTGGCTCCTCCCACACACAGAGCAGAGATCCGCTCTGATATTTGGGCCCCACAGAGTTAAACAGCAGAGCCCCATGTGAGCTCCAGATGTGTTCCGGTGATTTTGGGGAGAGGGGCTTTTCCGTGCATTCCACACACATTTCCACCTCTCTCTCTCTCCACTCCCCTCCCGCCCTCCCTCCCTCCAAAAACACTAAAAATAACATGACTAATGGCAAACATTCGTGTTCTCATGAACTTGAACTTAATTCACACTCGGTAGTCAGCTTTCCCGAAAGCTTGCTCAATAAGAGGTGCAGCACCCATAAAATAAAAAAGACATTTTCACACATAGCTGGTAAAGCCATTGTGCGCCACAGCACTCCCACCCTCCCGCCTCCAGATTTCCACCCCAGAGAGAGAACGGCTGTGCACTGCACTGCACCCCCAGCCCCCAATGTCCACCCGTTCTTGGAAAACTTCTGTCTTGGAGTCATCTGCATTATGACCTCACAAAATGTTTCCTGCTGCAGCGTTCCAGCATGTGAGAGATGTTTCTCCCCTTCACAGGGAGCCAGGGACTCCTTCAGTAGTGCTAAACCAACAGCACACAACTGCATTCTGGGATACAGTATCCCCTGAAAACCTCACTCAGGTCAACCAACACGGAGAGGAGTGGGAGCTCCAGTCAGGAACACATATGTGCAGGCCAGCTGCAGCTGCTATGATGCACAGCAATGCGCAGATATGCAACAGCTACAATGATGCGCAGTGATGCGCAGATATGTAACATCTGCAATGATGCGCAGCGATGTAAACTGTCAGGCTGGGGCTGCAGAGTGTGGCTTCTCCAGTGAGCCCAGACTTACTTTTCCATCACAGCGTCACTCCTGCAGACCAGCATGTCTGCAAGAACAGACCAGCCTACTGCATTCCCTCGGACTAACAAACTACATTAACTCTCAATCATACGGATGACAGAAAGAACAGGCAAAAACATGATGTCAATCTCTGCCCTGTGAACAGCAAAACTGAAACTATGAGAACATTCTGTCCCCTTCAGGACTCTGACACAAAACCCAGCAGAATCAAATCTAATGTAGCATGTAGTGTGACACAGCATCCCGTTTTGCACACCATCTACTTTCACAGTTTACTGACGATTCTGGAAATGAACACCTCAGAATGTCCTCAGTTTTTCCAGATGTAAGAGCTGACGGGTTTTCCAGTTTCTCTGGAGACCACTTTTACTAGAACAGTTAGTCGTCCGGTTTTTTTTTTTTTTTTTTGCACCAAGCCATTTTAAAACAGCCACAATAATTCCACAGAAACCGCCACAAAAAGATGAGTCTGAGCAGGAAGCCTTTTGTGAGACTTGGCAGTTAAAGAAGATGTGTTATTTACGCAGTTACAAACATGTTATAAACACGTCAAATCTCAAATGAACCGGAATGAACCGGTCCATGGGGGGCCTGTCTGCCCCTCACTCCCTGCTTGTGCCTGAGAGAGACTTCCTGTTTCTCAGAGGATGGTTAGGGGCACTGTTGGGGTACAGAGAGCTGTTCTCCAGCGCAGTCACTGCGCAACTCAGCCAGAAAGCTGTTCTCCAGCGCAGTCACTGCGCAGCTCTGCTTTACTCCCCCCCTGCATGTGATTAAAGACTGTATGTGAAGTGTGTGTACGTGTGTGCATACGCTTTGCGTGTGTGCTTTGTGTGTGTGCTTATGTATGTGTGGTCAAACAAATAGTTTATTTAACACATTCTCCATCTGTTGAATTTAAATAACTGTCAGCAGCACAACAGAAAGGGGCAGGTCTGCTTACAGAGAGCATGCCAGTGTTTTCATCAGAAACACAGGACCAAAGATCCCCCTTAATCAGCACCCCACTCTCGCCCTAAACACACCAGCACCTCATTCTCACCCTAAACACACCAGCACCTCACTCTCACCCTAAACACACCAGCACCTCACTCTCACCCTAAACACACCAGAACCCCACTCTCACCCTAAACACACCAGCACCTCACTCTCACCCTAAACACATAGAGGAGTCACTATGGAGCAGAGAGAAGGGAGGGAGAGACCGAGGAAAACAGAGTGAGAGAGAGATGGAGGGAGGGAGAGACCGAGGAAGACAGAGTGAGAGAGGGAGGGAGGGAGAAGAAAGTTTCGAAGTTCCAGCTTCTCACTTGGTCATTGAGAGGCTGACGGCACTCTGGAGTGAATGAAGTCTCCGGAAAAGAGGAGAGAATGTCAAAACAGCACAGAAAAGAAACAAAAAGTAAAGAACTGAATATAAAAGGCAGAGCTGACGTAATTCAGGGCTCACAGCCAAGGCAGAGCTGGGGCACACGTCTCCCCCTCTCCCTTTCTCCAACCCACTCCATCTCTCTCCCTCTACATCCCTTGCTCTCTCCCCTTCTCCCTCTCTCCCTCCCTCCCTCTCCTGCTCCCTCTCCCTCTAAATCTTTCCGAGTTCTGTCTCCCCTGGATATAATAAATATAACTATTATTATAACCAATCACTTACAATGTAAATACAGAACAAAGTAAAATACACAATTTGGATGAAACCTGATATTAATAAAATAAATGTAACAAAAAACAGATAGAAAAGTTTTCTCTTTCACTGTCTGTTACATGTTCTTGTTGTAAGCATTTTTAGCCGCTCAGCACATGCACTGATATTTCTACATGACCTGCGGAGCGTGGGGGTCACAGAAAGGTCAGATGTGCTTTCCACCAATGAGAATTATGGACAGAGAGGCTGCTCTCTAGGAATGGAGGTCGGATCGCAAGCATCACTCAATCCCATAATGCTGTGCTCAGGGTTCTCAAAAGTGCAGGTCACTATACTGTACAGAGCTCAGTTACAGGCTGGGCAAAATGCCAGACCTGTTCCTGCCAATAACACACAGGAACATACAGAAAACATACATTTCATTTCCCATGGTGTGATCCCTAAACAGGACGTACAGGTATTCCTTAAACATATTTACCTATGGAACATGAGGCAACCTGCTTCATGTAAACAAGCCCCAGTATTTTAGAAAAAGTGTCCCATTTTCATGCTGCCTGGCTTGCTCTGTACTGTCAGTCTGGAGGGTGACGTTTCATTGATAATTTATGTTAAGTCACTCCTCCTGACATTTACTCCTTAAAAACCCAAAAATCTCCAACTAGACATTTTATTTTGAAATTTTATTCCACCAGAAAGTCACTAGGCAGCTGCTGTACTCATCTCATGTGCATGTACAGTTGTAACGTGGGCGCTGTTCGAACGCGTTCACACTACTATTTTAGTATTTACTCGGAAGGCACTGCTGCCTTTCCTCTCAATGAGATCAACGAGCAGACGGACGACAGAGAGCACAACATAGTACTGTGGAAAAACAAAGCCCTGTTGTTTCCCGAAACTGTTTGTCAGAGCTGAACTTTTGACAAAGCCACTCTGACGCAGTGGAGCCCCAGCCAATAAGAGACAGTCTAAGATGGTTTGTATTTTCAAACAAAATGGCGGATAAAATCTTGCATGCTCACCCAGACAAGACAAGCTAATCTATGAGAGCACATGATGGCAGCTCAGAACATGCTTTGACCGGCCACACTGTCAGAGTGCGTGTTTGACCTCTGCCATTTGCCATTCATAAGGCTGATAGGGCTAGCAAGATACCGCACTCCAAGACATAAAAACAATTAGGCAACAATGCATACCTATACACCAGGCTTTGGCTGCTATGACCATGATTGGTGTGGGTGTGGTCATTTTTGGGTGTGGTTGCTATGACGAAGCGCTTAAATGATATGGCCGTGGTTATTGAAAGTGTGGTTGCCATGGCTGTGATTACTGTAGTTGCTATGGGTGTGGTTTCTGTAGGTATGGGTGCTGTTTGCGGCTTCGTAATGGGTGTGGTCACCGAGGGCGTGTCAATGCTTACCACCACATGGTGAAACAAGAGCTCCCAGGACTGGCTGAGCTTCTGGTTGTGGACCATGTCAAAGAAGTCATAGATGAAGTAGCCTGGGGGAAAAAAGGAGAAATTTGTTTTTTTTTTTTTTTAATGCCTTCTTAGCCATTTCAGCTAGTCACTTGATCCTGGCTACCATGACAACACTTGCCACGGTTACCAAGATGTCAGTTCCAGTAGGCTATTTATATCCATCTCTTCTATGAATGTATCCATGGAGACGGTGTTTTAGAATGGGGGGCAGAGTGTTGTTTGAGAGTTTGTGTGAAAGGGCAGGAGAGGAGGGATAACCCAGATAAACAGAGCAGCGTTCCCCTTTACCAACTTAGCATGTAAACGACAGGACTGCAAACAAGCACACACAAAGACATACACATACACACACACATTCAAAGACATACACACATATACACACACATACATACACACTTGCATGCTTGTGACAGGATTTTTTGGTCTGTTCTGCATAATGAAATTTCTGTGCTTTGTTAGAGGAATCTGAAAATATGGGGCAGGCTGGAGTCTAGTGGCTAGGTATATGACTGGGACCCCTGAGGCTGGTGGCTCATGCCCCAGTCTAGCCACAGCACAAACACCACCGCTGCTGGGCCCCTGAGCAAGGCCTCTAACCCCAGGAGGTTCTCCCAGGGGGATTGGCCCCTGGTTAGTCAAATAAACTATAAGTTGCTTTGGATAAAAGCATCCGCTAAATGACTATAATGTAATGTAAAGCCTTAATGCGGAGGAGTTGGGGAGGCGGCTCCTGACCTGCAACCAGAAAGGTGTTTGCTCAAATCCCTGTTGGGGCAACGATAGTGAAATGCCAGGCTGTCTCTTTGGAAGTGAAGTCGCTGCCTTGTGCTCTCTGAGTAAACAATCGGCTGTATACATTAATAATGAGCTTAATGCAGGCTAATGATGGTGCTAACGAAGGTGGTGTGACTCAGAGACTCTCCCGACAGAATGAGCAGAATTAGAGGCATTCAGGACACAACTCAGCTCCACATAGTGTACAGCCCTCCCCATCCCATTCCCCTTGCTATCTGGGATTCACAGAGGTGTAGTAGTGAGTGACTGAGGTTTATAAACAGTGTGACGTGCACCTCTGCTAACAGCATTAGCTCTGTGTTTATCTGCTACACTCTGCTAACAGCATTGGCGCTGTGCTATCTGTTGCACTAGCATTAGCCCTGTGTTTGTCTGCTACAATCTGCCAACAGCATTAGCGCTGTGCTATCTTTCGGACTAGCATTAGCCCTGTGTTTGTCTGCTACAATCTGCCAACAGCATTGGCGCTGTGCTATCTGTTGGACTAGCATTAGCCCTGTGTTTGTCTGCTACAATCTGCCAACAGCATTAGCGCTGTGCTATCTGTTGGACTAGCATTAGCCCTGTGTTTGTCTGCTACAATCTGCTAACAGCGTTAGTGCTGTGCTATCTGTTGCACTACCATTAGCCCTGTGTTGCTCTGCTACACTCTGCTTATGGCATTAGCCTTATGTGGGCAATTCTCCAACACTCATTTCAAACTCCATATCTGAGGCCAGGCTTTGAAAATCAGCCTTTTCCAATATCTGGTTTGCTAGCTGGCAAGACCATCCAGTCAACAGCTTCCAAACAAATGTGTTTGAATTTCTTTACACCTGAGATGAGCACTGAAGATGTGAGCGACAGTAGACTCAAAAAAGGGTCCTTATTGTCCACTGATACTAGCAGTGTCCGGTGGGAAGAGGTCTAAGCAGACAGAAGTCTTGGGGTGGATGCAGGAGATGATTACTCCCAGCCGACCCAAATCAGCCTCAGATATCTCAGATCAGATATCTCATCAATCATTCTGCAGGAAACCCGGGTCAGAAAAGTTAAAGTTTACCAGACTCTCTACTGCAAACTGTGCATCTCGTATGAAGACTTGTGTACTATCGCTGCACATCTACAGGTAGCAGAGTTAAAGGGGTTAAAGTTCACAACTATCCCCAAATTCTGATACATTGTTACGACTGGAAAGAAGGGCGAGGCTGAAGAATAGCAGTCCCAATAGGACACATCTGACCAATCAGAGCGCAGAACCTCTGACCCTCATTCTCTTTCTTAGCTCAGTGGACTGAGCGCAGTTCTGTACGCACACAGGAAACACTACGTCCCTCAGAGTCTTCTTTGAGTTCAGCTCAGTCTGTAAACTAACAAACACTTAAGCTCCTTCAGTAGCATATGTTGTTTCTGAGGATGAATTACCTAAGCAATGCACATGTTTATTTCTAGTTCATTCCTGCTAGAGAGAGATGGGTCTAACAATTTTTATTACCCCTGTCGGTTACCCGTGTCTTGCCCCAGCAAGGCCAGGTCAACTGTTGCTTCACCAATGTGGACCTCCAGCTATAGCTGGTGATGTTGCAGCTAGGACTCGGTGCCAGAGTGTATGGCTGCCTCCTGAATGCACATCTTACTGTGTGACACACTTGGCGACCCGGTCATGAGGAAATCAATGTGGAAGTTCCCACAGCGTGTGACTGACTCTCACAGCTCCTGAGTCCCTCTCATTCCCACTGATTCCATCTCCATGTCTCACCCTTTCACCCTATATCAGCCTCAACTCCTCCAGCTTCCGTCTTCACTGCAGTCCCAGGACGGCTCTTTCTTATGGCAGCAATATCTGTGCTTTTGGCCTGCTGCACATATCCATGGCAACCAGGGCACAACACACACATGAGGGAGTGTGGACATTGTTAATTGGTTATGAAGGACAGACAAATAAAGAACAGGGGATGGATGGATTGGACATGGGAGCATTGTATGGTACAGGGGTTCAATACTGCTGTGGATACAAGAATAATATTCTGCAATTTCTTTGGCTTTAAAGTCACTTGCAAAGCAGCACTCTGCAGCCCACAATCACTTTGGCTGCATGCTGTACAGGGAATCTCCTGAACAAACACGCGCAGGCTGGTCTCCATTGTATCAGTGTCTGCGCAGGCTGAAACTCAGCAGGGAGAGAATGGGGAGGCACGCGTGGACAAAGGCCGCCACTGACTCCACATCGCGCGATCACGGAGGAAGGCCGGTCCCGGGACGCGCTATCTGCGCCGTCCCTCGGGCAGCCAATCGGAGGCCGTCATTCAGCTGCGCAGATGAATGAAGATATGTGTGCGGGGCGGTCACGTGACGCGCGGGGGCAGACGATAATGCCCCCCATTGATGGTGCAGTGGAGTGGGGGTGGGATTCCTCCAGGAATGTACGGACGCTCTGGAATCCAGAGAGCTCGCTGCCCGCCACAGATTCAATAAATTAGAGGTTTAGTGGGGACAGCAGGCTATCGGTTAACTGTGCCGAGTTTCACGTGGGCTCTGACATGCGGAGGACACAGAGAGTGCAGAAACCTGCCAGATCCTATTCTGAGCCTCTCTCTGCTGCTCTATAACTCACTTCCCAGAGAAACCCACCGCCATGGCAGCTCTGTTTCTTATCCAGAGAGAGAAGGAGAGAGGAAACGGTTTCCCAGCTTCTCAGGGTGAGGCAAGTTCAGCTCACTGTCTGTAAGGGGCCATAAATCAGTTATGTTATCTGCCCTTCTGATAACTGATCTGAACTAGTGTTTGCCTTTCCTGAATAAAACACGTTTAGTGCCTCACATTAAGACACTTAGTTTATAATAAACAGGTCTGACATCAGTTCAAGTGTACAGGATTCCACTGCCGTTGGGTGATCCTCTTTTAGCCTCAGCTTGTAAATCACATAAAAAACACGAGTAATTCTGGAGTATCGATCATGTTACTGTAAACCACGCCTCTCTGACTCAACAACCACCAGCTGCCCCTGACCACTGCTACCATGTGCTTCACATTACTTATAACATTTGAGTTTTATCAGAGCTAATATTATCCCTAAAACATAAAGTAAATATAAAAGTGAGCTCAATAGAACAGAATAGAATAGAATTTTCCAGAGAGAAAAACTAACTGTCCACCTGATGTGGTCAGTCTGAAGTCTACAAGCCAGAGCCGTTTCTGACCTTATCAGATATACTGACGGTTAAAAGAAGAGTTTCCCCAAATGGAGTTTCATAGATTCAGGAATCCATAAATTGGTCTCAGCAAGTACTCAGCAAAATGGAAACAGTTTTCCTTTTTAAGAATATTTTACTCATATTTCAATTTTGATTTTTAGATCAAATAAACCTGGTTTGATTGCTCCAATTTATTATGCATTTGTGTCGTAACAACAACAAGCCTAATATATATAAATGATGTGCTAATCTGCAGGTTCACGCATAGTTTCCTCAAGTGTACTGATCAGGTACGGCATTGCAGCCACTTCTAAGAGTTGGATACGAGGATGTCAACGTTACCATTTGTGATGGGGCCCTCAGCCGAAGAGATGTAATTAAGGGACATCGATTAAAACTGGTTTGGGATCGTAGGTTTAAGGCATGAGTGAAACCGCATGAGTGTAAATTCAGTGGAACACTTTGACAGGTCGAGACTCAGATGCCGTAGATCCATTGGGTCAGCTCCACAAGAGCGCACTGATCCATGTGCGATACTCTGAGCACAGTTGCAGTCTGCCACACAGTTTCTTATACTTCACTTATCAGAAAGAGCTTTCCCATTTGGAAAACAAAGCACTGGCGTAATTGTGCGGGCTTATTAACGCGCCCACACGTGCGCACTCCACGCGCGTGTCGCCCTTCGCTGTAGTTCAAACTTACCGATTGACACCGACACCAGCGCGTGGGAGAAAACTGAATGGGTGGCGATCAGATCCTCCGCCATCTGCGGGTGCAGGTAAAAGCTGCGGGAGAGAGCGAGACTGTCACCGACTACTCTGTCATACCCATTTGATCAACAGAAAACCGATAACCAGAGAAACCTATAGGCTTCATGTGGGTCTACATTACTCTATCTTGCATTTTTTTTTGTGATGACTGTCATGTGAATGTCAATGAGAAATATGTGTCACCTCTTTCCATTCGCTTAACAGTAGGTGTGCTAAGGAGTACTTTAAATAACAATTCATTGTAAATCGTTAAAACGTGACCGTTAGAGTAATGGCTAATTTCACATTCTCATCAGGCCTGTCCTTATTCTAGATGCATTTTAAGACAATATTTCCTCAATTACACAATTTTCTCAATGGACTCACAAGTAAAAATAACCCGAGAGAAATAGCCCATTCACAACTACATTCCAACAGACATCCAGCCGAGGGGTAGATTCAAATGATCGAGGTTGAGACACTCACCAAAGCACAGACCAAACCCCAGTGATGAGACTGTGAACCAAAGAGGTGGATATGTTTCTCCATTTCCACGCGTTTCTGCGAGCACTCTCCGGCGCTGCGAGACTGTCCAGCCCACAGTTCACAAGCTTGAAGAATCCCACGGAGCCACTCACGGTCCAAACAACCGAACTCAAATCCATGCTTTCGCACAGCAGGTCCGACGTCCTTAACCACCAGTTGTAAAATTTTAGAAATAACGCGCCTGAGCTGTCTAAAGTGCCTTCTCGCCTCAGATCTCCTCTACTCCGTAATTATCATAACATGCAGCTTTTTCTCCGTCGTGCTACTTATTTTCAGGAAATGGTTGGGTATTATACACAAGAATCCATCTCATCTGTTTTAAACCATGCAACACATGCTTGTGTCTGTTGGGAGAAGAATGCTGAGGATAGGTGGTTAAAGGGTGTTACTATCTGTTTGAATGAAATTCAGGAGCGAGAGGAAGTAATCATGAGGTTGCAGCCATCTGACTGGCCACGGTAGTGTCACGGTTGTGAAACAGTTCTTGCTATTATAAAAGCTTCGCTTCAGCTTGTGTAACTTTTCGCTTTCAGTGTAACCAAACAACAGAATCCCGCCCTACTACTTACAGGGAGGCGTGGCTAGCCTGCCACAAATCTGAAAGACTGTCGTCACGTTTCCCTCACCACTGGAAGCCCCGCCCCCAGCCCCCGTTGATCACTGAGACTATGAGAATGATTGTCTTTTGCATTAAATTCTTCGAAAATACATTCTTGGAAATAACGATTAAGTACTCTACAGAGTACGTCGTACTCTGTGTGTTAGGAGAAACATAGATGCTAATAAAATTTCGCTACATTTAAATTGTTGAAATAAGGCATATGAGACATTGCAGTTATCCTATTTAAAACGTAGGGTATTCAGAATGTATTTTCGTGTCAGTTTTTATACCTAAACACTCGGACAAAAACACTTATAAAGTTGAAGCAGTAGTCCTATGAATACGCTGCCTGGACCACAGTGACATCGTGTGGTCACTCATGTGAACTCCATACAGAAATATTTTTGAAGTCAGTCTCGGAGGTAGATGAACAGAAATCGGGTTACCAGGTTAAATCTATCAAATGATTTAATACCGATCACAAATTATTGTTGTGGTATATCTTCAATAATTTCAAGAAGGAGTCTGTTCCAGACATCTTATAATTTGAAGGAATTTACGACGCTTGTGAAATGTTTTAAACAGGAAAATACAGCAAGTGGAATGCTCATTAACAAGTTCGCTTTTAACCTACTCTACATTGATAAGAGTTGTATTTGATTAAGCAATATTATTCATTTGGGAATTATTTGTTCCCCAACCTCACAAGAAAAGAGAAACAATCTACACCAATTGATTAAATATGTATTTAATCTCAAAGCATATCTGAGGTGGAGACCGGCTTGCCTGGGCATTGCAGGGGGCGTGGTGGTTTCCACGGTTACGAAATCTTATTTTATATCTATTGGTCCCTTGGATTTTACGGCTCGAACGCAGCCTATCTGAAAGAGCTGCACTGAATACCGGCTAAGGCAGCATTCAACCACCGCACGATAGAGTAAGATACTACCGGCAAAGTGTCAAACCTCAGATACAGGATCGTGTTGTTTCTTTAGCAGAAGTGGAATGTCTACAAGAGAAACGAGTAAGTACCTCAAAATGCTTTCAGAGATAAAGCCTGCAATTTCCCCAGTGCCCTCCACAGCTTGCTAACACGGGTTTATCAGCTTATCTGTACTTGACATCCTCATCAGTGTACGTCTGGTAAGGATGCACTAAAGATCAGATTTAACGAACAATGTGCAAAGGAACGATTCTGATGTTTAACGTTGTACAGTAGGATAGCTAACGGAGCACTGTGATCCTTATGTAAGAGCCCTGGGGGGTGCAGGATCTACTGGGTGTTCTGGGAACATGATCTGTTTCTCTATTTATGTAAATGCATTTTGTCCCGGCATATGTGCTGTCTGTTTAATACTTAGCTCAGTCTGTGTTATTTAATCACGGGTTTGGTAAGGCCGCCATCGCGGAATGCCTCTTATCCTCAATAAAATGCTGACGTCATGATGAATCGACGTATTTACCACCGGACTGTCAGCCGCCTCCTGTGCTATGATGCTAGCATAATGTAATGTAGCATGTGTGTCTGCAACCAAACGTGCAGAAGCTAAGAATAAAGTAATCCGCTTATTAAATCTATGCTGCATTATTTTAAGTGCCAAAAGATTATTAAAGGTTTCTCAAGCTGTGAATAGATGGCGCTCAAACAACTAGTAGCGATCAAGGAGATTCTGCGTCGAACAGCTTTGATTAGCCACCGGTTCAGAGAGCGGACGGAGCTTAGACTGGACCTTCTGATTTCCACAGGCACAGGCTCTCGGGGCAATGCGGCGGACCAGGATGCAGTCACAGCGGAAGTGTGCAGCGCGTCCGATCTGCAGGACGGACAGTAAGAAAAACAGAAACCAGTGACACACTAATCAAATTAGTAGAGTTTGCCGTTAGTAGGCTGAGTTGTATGTGAAATATGCCTGGTAACTGCTAGGTACAATGCATACGTTCATGCATGATGAATCTTTTTTTGTTTTTGTGTGTGTGTGTGTGTGTGTGTGTGTGTGTGTGTGTGTGTGTGTGTGTGTGTGTGTGTGTGTGTGTGTGCTAAAACAAATCAATTTAGCGAGTATGATTTTGTGCTGGTCTCTAAGATATATACTGGCTTATCTGTGGATATGCTCTTGTAGTGACATGTGATCGTACATTTACCATGGCGATTTTTCCTTCAAGCACGCCAGTCAATACAGTCTATGATACAAATATGTTAATTGTTGTAAGTTCCTGTTCGCTTAATCTACAGTACAAGGTGGAAAAGCCCAGCCTCGGAAAGCAGCATATATTTGTTAGCCAAACACGCACAAAACCAGCCACCTCTCGTTATCGCAATTCTTGTGCCTGTTAAGGGCTGGTACACTGTTGAGAAGGAGGAGAGGCACATGCACAACTGCATTACGTTGATCTCATGACAACTGATGCGTAAAATGCAACAGGATTTGGTGTGTGTAAGTGTCCTTAGGGAGCTAAATAGTGAAATAGTCTGCTTTAGTGCATGAGGGAACAAATGCATTGCCATACTTCTGCTTTGTGAAGCCCTGGTTTCCACCTCTGCCTATTGTACAGGTGGCATTAGACTGTATTGTGTGAGTTAAGCTCTGCTAGACAACACACCCTCAAGAGTGGGGCTCAAATATAATAAAGCTATATGATGAGGCAGATTTAGTGTGTGTGGGTGGGTGGTTGTGTCCAAACAGGTACTGTCAGGTCTGTTTGCATTGAGAGGGTTGGAGTGTCAGATGTATGTTGATGTGGTCAGGCAGGTACATTTGTGTGTGTGTGTGTGTGTGTGTGTGTGTGTGTGTGTGTGTGAGAGAGTGTGTGTGTGTGTGTGTGTGTGTGTGTGTGTGAGAGAGTGTGTGTGTGTGTGTGTGTGTGTGTGTGTGTGTGTGTGTGAGTGTGTGTGTGTGTGTGTGTGAGAGAGTGTGTGTGTGTGTGTGTGTGTGTGTGTGTGTGTGTGTGTGTGTGTGTGTGTGAGAGTGTGTGTGTGTGTGTGTGTGTGTGTGTGTGTGTGTGTGTGTGTGTGATGTGTGTGTGTGTGTGTGTGTGAGAGAGTGTGTGTGTGTGTGTGTGTGTGTGTGTATATCAGGCTCAGTCAGGTGTGTGTTTTCGCTGCAGGATGATGGAGGTGGAGGTGGGAGGACAGAGGGTGCTGCTGGTTCGTAATGGGGGGGAGTTCAGTGCTGTGGGGAACCTCTGCACTCACTTTGGAGCTCCGCTCAATAAAGGTAGGAGACCTGAACCCCCTGCAGCTCACACACCCCACCCCTCACCTCCTGCACCTCACACACCCCACCCCTCACCTCCTGCACCTCACACACCCCACCCCTCACCTCCTCACCTCCTGCACCCCCACCCTTCACACCTCACGCACCCCACCCCTCACCTCCTGCACCTCCTGCACCTCACACCCCACCCCACCCCTCACCTCCCTCCTGCACCTCACACACCCCACCCCTCACCTCCTGCACCTCACACACCCCACCCCACCTCACCTCCTGCACCTCACACACCTTACCTCCTCACCTCATTTTGTTCATGCACAGAACACCCTAATGCTGCATTGTGTCTTGTGGAATTCTTGATGTGTTTCCTGTGGAACTGGTGATGTGTTTCCTGTGCAACTGATGATGCATTTCCTGTGGCAGGTGCATTATTGGGAAACAAGGTGCGGTGTCCCTGGCATGGAGCTTGCTTCAATATCAAGACCGGAGATATAGAGGAATATCCAGGTCTGGACAGTTTGCCCTGCCACAAGGTAACAGCATTTTAACAAAGCTCTGTGTCTCTTTGTGTTAACAGAGCTCTGTTCCGCCTGGTGGCATTACAGTGACCTGCATGTTTTTGTTTTAAAAGGTGACCATTGAAAACAACAAAGTTTTTGTGTCAGTTAACAAAGAGGTAAGCAACAGTTTGAATTTTTGATGCTTAACCTTTGGATTTTGTAAAATGTTTGTCGTATAAAAAGCCCAAGAGTCTGCATAGCTGTAAGGTGGGAGTATTCTGATACCATTGCCTTCACACAGTCACTGAAGTCGGCCAAACGTGTCAAACCAATGGGCTGCAGGGTGCCAGGGGTCAACCACACCGTGCTGCTGATCGGAGGAGGTGAGGAGGGGGAAGCGTCACTCAGGAAAGTGGGAGGCTATGACAGAAAGTGTAGGCCCTGTCTCTCGAAACACATAACTCAACTTCTTTAACAGTTTTGATTGTGAAAGTCACTCCCACCATATACATTTTACAAAAGTACAAATACAGAAGATAGGTAATAATGCATTGTGTTTGTTTTGTTTGTGGGCGCAGGCCCCGCTTCCTTGCTGTGTGCTGAGACTCTGCGGCAGGAAAACTATGAAGGCAGAATCGTCATGGTGACCAAAGATGAACTGTTGCCCTATGACAGGACCAAGCTTAGCAAGGTATGGGCGGGGAAACCCACGCTCTGCTCTGCCCCCCACGCTCAGCTCCGCCCAGTCACGTCCCATTCAAACCAACTCATATGGTGCTTTTACAGCTGCATTATCACAAAGTAGCTTCACAGAGAAGCTTGGCCAGAGCTCAACCCCGTCCAGAAAAATCTCCCTGACTGAAGGGAAGAGACCCTGAGCAGAACCCAGGCCAAGGGGAGCCCATTTGCCCCTGGGGGTTGTGGGCTGGTCTGAATGAGTTTATATATACAGCTGCTGTTGTGTATTTCGTGTTGAAGTTGACACATTTCACTGTGGATGTGGAAAGACCCCTTTCTCACGCCAGGTGTGTCTACCTGTCTCACTGTCAGGTGATGAACGTGGACTGGAACAACATCCTGCTGCGACAGAGAGAGTTCTTCCAGCAGCACGACATCGAGGTGTGGACCCAGAAACAGGTGAGTCACGCTGACTAAGCACTCACCTACACCTGCAGAGCCAGGTACAGTCTGGCACAGTCCTTTAGACCGCAAAACTAGGTACAAGTGCATGTCGACAGCCAGTCAGAGCTACTGAAGAGAGAAATTCATTCTTAGAGTTAGCAGTGAAAACAGCAGAATTAAGATTTTTTTGGTGAAAAATCTCCAAATGGGTTGCAGAGTGTGGACTGTGAACAATGGTTTATATTTGTAAGAATGAGAAATAAGCCAAATAGACACTGTATGACCAGTACAGTGAGTGGGTCCTGGCTGATGGTGTGTTTGTGATTGGTTGCTGTGTAGGTGGTATCCGTGGATACAGAACAGGGGGCAGTCACACTGAGCGATGGCTCTGTGCAACGCTATGACCAGCTCCTCATCGCCACAGGCTGCAGGTCTGCTTTTATAGCTCTATCTCTCTCTCTCTGTCTCTCTCTCTCTCTCTCTTTCATTCCATCACTCTCTTACTCCATCTCTTTCATTCCTCCCCAGAACTTCCTTGTAAGAATCTTATTTATTCAGCAGCAGGAAAATGTTTCCATATAAATGTTTCCCCCTGTTGAAGTGCAGCGTAATGCTGTTGGATTGTAAAATTCCTCAGTGGTGTAGTACTATTATAGCTTGGTTCCGTCAGTCTGTTTGTGTCTGACTCTGCCTGCTGCTCCACACTGCCCCCAAGGCCCCGGCTGTTGGATTGCCCTGGGGCAGACCTGGAAGGAGTCAGATCACTGCAGACACCAGATGACGCCATGAAGATCCACCAGGCCTGTGCAGGCCGTAAGGCCGTCATCATTGGCACTTCCTTCATCGGTAATTCAGCACCCAGCCAATAGGCTTCCAGTTGTTTTCGGTAACCCCACCCTCAGTGCCAGCTACATTTCACTGATTTGGTTTTGGACCTTAAAGCTGTCATCCTTCCTCTCGCTCTCTGCCCAACCCGCCTCTCCCCGTCTCGCTCTGCGCAGGTATGGAGGCGGCCGCCTACCTGTCGGATAAAGCGGCCAGCGTGGCAGTGGTAGGCAGCAGTGAGGTCCCCTATCAGCGGACACTGGGCCCCGAGATCGGCAAAATGACCATGCAGGTAAGACATTGACCTCTGACCTCCCACATTTCACCTTTGACCCCTCTCTTCCATAACCACTCATGTCTCTTTACTGTGACCTCAGAACACTGTGAATTTGAGTATCTTACAGTCTGTCCTTACTGTGGTCAGACCTCAGTATTTCCCTGTACTGGGGTAGATATTAAAATTGCTCTGTAGTCTAAGTGGACAGTGACATTGTGTTATGGGCCAAGTAAATGGTGATGTCACATATTTAAGATTTTGTGGTTGATTCCCTTGGCACTGGGTGTCTTTTTCTCTTTTGTTGCAGATGCTGAAAGAAAAGAAGGTGGAGTTCTACATGAGCGACAGCGTGGCAGAGATCAGGGGAGAAAATGGGCAGGTAATGGGAACAGTGGAAGTGTGTTTACTGTGGAAAAAAAAGAAAACTAAGTTAAATAAGGTTTTGTACATTTTTAGAAAAGTGAATTTTAATAATTTGAAATGCATTTGAGGATTCCCATAGAGCAGTGATTTTCAATAGCCAGCCTTCGAGCGTTTCACATGCTCCCCGTAGTTGAGTAGCCTCTTTTCCTTCAATTATTGTGAAACTTGCTGTATAAATTCGGTGATTGCGAGCGCTACCACAACAGAGTGGTAACGAGCAGCGCATACACACACGGACTGAATAAACTTTTGTTTTGACAGTGAAAATCACATTTAAGTAATTGCTAGTTAGTGCAAACACACAGCGGCACTCTGAGACCAGACCGACAGGTTTCAATGCCAACTTCCCGCCCACGTCTGCGGTACCTAAAGATAAAACAGAGACTCTGTTCCAACCAATCAGTGCTCACCATCCACAGAACCTCATCTGCTCAGGAGAACACGACGGCTGCGTCTCTCCGGGTGGTTCGGCACCTCGCCAAAAGCAAAAAGTCTTATGTTGACTCAGAGTTGGAAAAGGCGTGTACAACCGATATAAGTGAAGTGCTTAGTCATGACCCCAAAACAAAAAACGCAGTCACAGAACTTATCAGTCAAATACCATAGTCAGATTAAGACAAGATAAAATGTCCTGTTTTCTCAATCATGATGCACACATCTCATTATATGAACCTGATGGCAAGTTGTAAAATATAAGCCCACCTTTACTATAGTTTATGGCCTACTAATGAAAATGTCTATATTATATTATATTATATTATATTATATTATATTATATTATATTATATTATGTTATATTATATTATATTATATTATATTATATTATATTATATTATATTATATTATATTATATTATTATGGTCCACCAACAATATGAATTGAAAACCCCTGCCTTAGAGGCTGGGATTAAGAGGGTGGTGATTTCAACTGCACCCAGTAGGGGGCAGTAGCAGCTGTTGTATTTGCTAAAGAAAGGGGTGCGGTCTCCTTAGGTCAGAGAGGTGGTGCTGAAGAGTGGGGCGGTCCTACCAGCTGATGTGGTTGTCGCAGGGATCGGTATGTTTTCTTGTCCTTACAAGACACAATACATTATTAACATTGTATTAACTCATAAAAAGTCTTGCACACTGTTTTACTTTTGTAATACTTTTAATGCAGTGTTGTAAAATCCACAGCTTTACATTTAAATGAGTGCAGATATCACACTGTAAATATCTTACAGTCTTACCTGTGTATAAGTGTTAATACTTTGCTGCTCATTGCTCCAGGTGTCATCCCCAATACTGAATTCCTGGTAGGGGGCGCTGTGGAGCTGGATTCCAGGAAGGCTGTGATTGCGGACAAGGTAAGACAAGGTTTAATATCATAGATTTGTTTTGACTAACTGGATGCTCAGCTCTGAATTTTAAGCATTAAAAGTTCTGTCTGGCTGCTGACACTAAAACATTTTGATTTGGCAAGTCTTATGGGCAAATGTAAAGAACAGTGAGGATGTTCTGTGTGACCAAGAAACTGTTAACAGCCATAATTTGCTGTGTTAAAGAGACAGGAGCTTGTGGTGAAATGGATATCCATGGCTCTCATTAGGGGAGTTCAAGGCATTAAGGTTTTAAATTGCAATGCTATTTCAACAGCCAACTTTCAGAAAGAGTCAAGGAAAGCTGAATGGCAAATAAAAGCTCAGATGTCTGAAATTGTGGTCATGTGATCATTACAGTGTCTGAGATTTGTTGTGTCTCTCCTGTAGTCCATGAGGACCACTGTCCCTAACGTCTTCTGTGCTGGTGATGTCACTTCCTTCCCTCTCAGCCTACGCAGGAACCAAAGGGTTAACATCGGCCACTGGCAGCTGGCACAGTCCCAGGGTATCGCCATAACCCCACACCATCACCATAGAGATGACAAAACAAAGCTGTTACCATAGAAGCAGCACCATAGAGTAAACATTGTATGGTCAACAACAGACCATCATCTCATAGCCAACGCCATAGACCTTTACTGCCATAGAGGTAAACCATACACCCAACACCACAGAGATAACAGCATGGACCATAGAGTTCTGGAGTCAGCACCTTAAGTTAAGGCCACAGAGTCAACATAGCACAGCTAACACCATAGAGTGCATAGCGCTTCAGACCAGGCAGAGTTGGTTCAGATGAAAATGGCAGCGCGGCTCTCACACACCCCCGTCCTGTTCGCTATTTCAGGGAGGGTGGCTGCCCTAAGCATGCTGAACCGAGGGGCTGAGCTGGACTCCATCCCGTACTTCTGGACTGTGCAGCTGGGGAAAAGCCTCCGATACACAGGTGAGATGGTTGAACGGCCATGTTGATCCAGCAGATACGAGCAGTGGCTTTGATAATGACAGTGATGACTTTATCTGGGAGTGGAGGGGAGAGAAATAATGCTCTCATATTTGCTCCATCTCCTGCAGGCTACGGTGAAGGCTATACAGATATCATACTGAAAGGAAAAATCGAAGAACTGAAGTTCCTGGCATTCTATGTCAAGTAAGAAAATATGCACATTCTGTAAGAATCTAATTCAGATGTTCAAACCACTAGCAGCCTGAGTCTGGTTTCTGTGTTCAGTCTGTGCTGAGCTCTTTTTCTTATGAACAGGGATGATGAAGTGGTGGCCGCTGCCAGCCTGAACTTTGACCCCATGGTGTCCCAGGTAGCACTGAGGATGGCAGCGAGGAAGACGATCACAAGGGCCCAGGCAGAGTGAGTGGAGTGGGAGGTGTGGCCAGGGTGATGATTCTGTGTGAGGGGTGTGGCCAGGGTGATAATTCTGTGTGAGGGGTGTGGCCAGGCTGATGATTCTGTGTGAGGGGTGTGGCCAGAGTAATAAAACCGAGTGAGGGAGTGGCCAGAGTGATGATGCTGTTTAGGGGTGTGGTCTGATTGACACTGTCTGGAAGGGGGTGTTGTCATAGCGATGAGTCTGAGTAGGGGTGTGGTCAGAATGGTGACACTGAGTGGGGGTGTGGTTTTGGTGGTGACTGAAACTCAGCCTGTTTCTCCTTTTTGTCTCACAGATCTGAAGACCTGAGCTGGCTGACGATGCCCTGATGCACAGACATGGGAATGGAGCTTCGCTGCTCCATTTCATTCTCTTTCATTCCTTTTCTTTGTTGATCTGGTAGTGCTGGCAGCGCTGCAATGCTAAGGGCGTGGTCATCCCTAGAAAGGTGATGTCATCATGGTCACATGCATAAAACTGCAGATTTTCTTGAACTTTTCTGTCTCTCATGTCTATCAAACCAAAGCTTTCTGGTGGAAGGGTAGCAGTCATGGTTATCATTGTTTTTTTCTTATGTCTGTATAGTAATCACATGATCACATGATAGTATCACATGATCTTGGCAAAGCTGACACAGCAGAGACCAAAAGATGAAAAATGATCAGGTGAAGGTGAAAGCCCCCCAGCCAATTTTACTTCCTGGTTTTGTCATCCAAACAGCAAATGCCGTGGATGATGTCATAGCAGATAAGAGAATGAGTGGGTAAATCCCCACTATTGTTTGATAACTCATATACATTTTAGGAGGAAGACATTTTATTCTGTAGCCATACTAGCAAGTCTCCATACTTTCACTGAAATACCAATTTTTGGATACAGATCATGGTGCCACAGCATTTCCAAACTACATATCAGCTGAAAAACTTATAAATGAGTCAAAAAGGCCTTTTGAGTCACCATTCTGAAGAACGGGCCTTCCATGTTCTAATGTTATGTCAGCCATTCTGAAGAACATTTCAGTCATGGAACAGGCTTATGGGAAGGAGAAAACAGTGGGATACAAATAAGAGACTGAACCACGCTGAAAAACATGATTGACTCAACAGTTTTGTTCAAAACTTTTTAAAAATAATCCCTTGCCATGTGATGTAATTTATGGTACGTTGGATAGTTAATGAACTACCTCCTGAAGTTCACATCTATAATTCAGGTTCATGTTTACTTTTGCTCTGAGGAAAGGACATTTTGTGGAATAAAACCCAAAGAGAGTGATGAAGTCTGCCTCTGTTCAGAAAAACTGAAAAACTGCAGAGTTTAGGTGCAGATTTAGTGTGCATTCGCAATGTGATGTAGCCAAAGCACATACAATGCCATTTGCAATTTTTCATTTAAGCTGTATATTGTCCTAATTCTAAATTGATTTCCATGCAAAACAGTTTAATGGTGATTAGTATGCAAAGTATAGAAAAGTAAACATTTTGGACAAAAATATTTATACAGTATATTTTCTGGTAGTTATATTTAATATGTGATTTGTTGCCATATTTTATCTTGTCTTAAAGGCAGTTTATACATAAGTGTATGAGTGAAGATCGAACAGTATTGAAAAAAACAGGTAGTTCTTAAGCCGAACTATAAAATTGCTGTTTAGCTGGTATGGTTGCTGCTGGCTCTGGCCTTCTTCAATCCCACAATGCCATGCACATAGCTGGGCAAATATGGCGGCCAAATCAGCTCCTCTGTCAATCACCACCTTCTAATCAGCCCAACTCCTTCTCATTTAACTAGACTGGATTATTTATTTTTATTCCCTAATAGAATTTGTAATTTGCACCATTGTTTATGTCAAACTACAGCAAGCTGCAAATGAATGTGAGTTTGATCTCTCAGGGAATATGTGATAGATTCTGTCCATCATTGAGGCTTTTGTGTGTTTAAATGCTGCTCTTATGTAAAGTGTAGACATGGAGGAGTTTAGAGAAACATGGAGGGTGAGGGCTGTGCATCGTAACCTGCAGCAGATTTTCCTCCGTTGCCATGGTGCTGTAACTCCAATAATGTGACTGGTGTCTCTCAATGGGTCAGAGTTTGGGGGTGGGGTGTACCTGAGCTCAGAGACATCAGTGAGCATGTGACGGTCTGCGGCAGAAGGTAACATCACCCCTTGGACCTACAGTAACTATATGGATAGTCCCCTTGGCTGGGGACCTTTACTCTTTGTACGGCCAAACGTATCTCTTATTGTGCCAAACATACAGAGAGGCAGCGGGCCTGTCCCCATTACACTACCACAGTCACAATGATTAGGGCTGTTTGAGAGGTGTTGATATGCCCTTTAGAGCGAACCTTAATCAGTGTGTGTGTCAGTGACTCTGAGCAAAGTGTGTGTCAGTGCCAGGATAATCCCCTGTGCCTCATGTCTACGGTCATCTCTGAGTCTGTTTCATGTGTGCTCTGTGAGAATGTTGAATAAACAACAAATAAAGAACCTTGTCCAAATGTCTTGTTTGTTCATTTTTATATAATTTTAGTTATGTTGCAGTTTGTAACATGAAGGGGTATAAAATAACTTTTTGAAATCACAAAGTGTTCATTGTTTCAAAATGTTTCAATACACAGTACAAATATGTACCTGAAAAAGTATTTGTGTGGGTTGGAGCTTACAGTAGCCAAAATAATGGCAGTGATGTCAGATATAATGACACATCATTCTGGTAACGCCTTGTTTGCATTAACCCATTTGTACAGGCTACCTTCCAATTTAAGTGATCAAGCGCATTTTGAGTCTCACAGTCGAGAACTACTCCGTGACGTCAAGCAAGATGCCCCACCCCGCGCTCACCCGGGTCCTCCAGGATCCCAGAATCCTCGTGTTTGAGGAAGTAAGGCGTTTAGCTGCCTGCTTGATCAGCGGCTGTGTGTTTTGTTATCATGTCAGTGATGGAGGACGAAGAATTGGAATTTGCCGATGATTTAGAGGCGATCCTGCACCTCACGCCCGAGGTGCAGCTGGCAATTGAACAGGTAAGAATCGGGCAGTCACCACTGCAGAGACGGTAATGCAAAAATATTTTTCTTGGCTAGCTTGGCGTTAGCCTACCCAGCTCTAGCTGAATGTGTATGAATCGTAACCATCGTTGGTGCGGCAAATCATATTTTTCAACGAGAACAGTATACCGGTATGATGAGCTGAAACATGTTGTAGAACTTCAGGGTATTGTCGATGCATATTTACCCCGATCAGTGTGCAGTACCTGTGTTCCATCAGAAATGACAACGCCGAGCTGGTAGCCGGTTACCGAACCATTGAAATTTTAGCAGCAGAACACATTTACGGTCGGTTGTAGTTCTTGATTGTTCCGGCTGTTACGGGGCTCCATATTTTTGTCGCTGGAGTGTGTAACCTTGAATGTCAAATGTCAATGTTTGTAGGAACACGACAGAAGCGGTAGATAAGGTATCAGCAAAGCCGTGCAAGGCCCTACCTAGGACCATAGTCTGGGTGTAAAATACGACTACATCGGGGTGGAGCTAACGCTGTGAAATGCAGTCATCAAGCAAACTGACACAGAGTATATGTTGCTTTTTAACATTGTCAGCTGTAATTTGTGACGAATATATGTTTTGTTCACATTTCTCTAAATGAACGATTTTTGTTTTAGGTGTTTCCCAGTCAGGATCCGTTGGACAGAGCGGATTTCAATGCCGTGGAATATATCAACACCTTGTTTCCCACCGAGCAGGTAGGGCGCATGACAACCAATGCACACACCAAATGAACTTGAACAAATTAACACGAAATTGAATTCATTACCAATAGTACTAGTGTAAATAGCTCGGAAGTACTGTCATAATATATAGCAGGGTGATGATGATTGAATTAGGTGTCAGGAACCCCGTAATGGGTGGAGCTGCACTGACTTGTCAGTCATTGACTTATTTGAACCAATCAAAATGGTTTTGCCCTCTTAAAGCAAAACAATGATTGGCTCATTTCAGTCAGACTATTGGTGTAAGTACTCTTGAAGTCTTTGCTTTGTGTGTCTTAATATTTATGAATGCAATTTAAAATTTAAATGTCAGAGTTGTTTTATTGGTGTGAAAAGCGTACATCAGATACCAAGGACACGAAACCACAATAGCATAAACCACATGAAACACTGGGAGGAACACAGTAAAATGTTGCAAACTGTAATTGACAGTAGTAAGAAAAAAGCACTGGAAGAGTTGAAGTAAAATAAAGTCAAACAGCGAGTCAAGGAAATTACAATACAAAAGTCATAATAACAATAATTGATCAAATACACTGCTTATGAGGGTGTCAGTGTGAGTTTTTGTCACCATCCTTCCCCTCATGGCAGATAATAGTAAACTATCCAGCCAGTACTGCACATCTCAGACACACTCTGTGCCCTGCTGGACTGGAAATTCTGGATTTATTTGATGGAAATGATATGATTTGAAAAAGTGTTTTTTTTTTTTTTCTTCCAGTTTTCCAGCTTTCTTTTGTAATTTGGCTGTATATTTTCTATGTGTCCACTGAATGGCAGTATTGCGCTGGTTTAGAGCATGACACTGCAGCCTCACAGTATGGTTGCATTACTAACCTGATCTCGATAAGTGAAATGTGCATAACTTTGTTTGCAGCAAACTATGACAACAAAAACATACAGCACAAATCAAACACATGGTTGGACAATTGAGTAACATATAGCACAGCTAGGGTAGTGGTTAAGTGGAAACAGAGTCTTATCTATGCTAATTAAGCACACTGGGCTCATGGTTTGGGAGTTGTACTGTGCTGTTTATCTAAAAACACCCATGTGACCTCTCACAGTCCCTGGCCAACATTGATGATGTGGTGAACAAGATTCGTCTGAAAATCAGGTGAGTTGGGAGTGGGAGTGTATGTGTGAAAGAGAGTGATCTGCAGTCGGTGTGTGTGAGAAAACCTGAAGAAAGGAATTGTGTAAACCAGGTGTAAAGGAGGACTTTGTTTGAAAATGTGTGTATAGTGTACTGTATGTTGTCTGTTTCTCAGGCGTTTAGATGACAACATCAGGACTGTGGTGAGGGGACAGACCAATGTGGGACAAGATGGCCGACAGGTGGGTCCCCCTCCTTTGCTGTGACATCATCAAAATCACACAGGAGAATGGCACAGCCCCGCCAAATAGTTATGATTCAGAAGAGTCCTCTCGCTGTCATTAAAAATATCCTTCAGTCACAGTAAAGCTAAGCAGTGGGGCTGTGTAAGAGATAAACCCAGATACTGGGAGACTTCCAGCCATACACACCCTGTGAGACTCAGAAATGCAGTCTGCCTCAGCCTCTGTCTCTCTCTCCTTCTATCTCTCTCTCTCTCTCTCTCTCTCTCTCTCTCTCTCTCTCTTCCTCTCTCCCCCTTCCCTCCCCTCTCCCCTATCTCTGTGGAAACTGACTGGATGACTCAGGCTCTCTCCCGCTGGAAACTCAGGGCATTATTTCCCTGTTCCTGCTAGAATTCCATTTCACGTTGTGGTCGGAGTGGTCTGGTTTTCCCTCGGCATTGTGGAATGCTCTGGAATGTCAGCTTTAGCACAGATCTGCTCTCAGCAGGGCTCAGTGAAATCTGACTCTTCAGCCCAGACAGACAGACAGACAGACAGACAGGGGTCTGGCTGTCCTTCCGCCTCATGCAGATGGAATATTCTGGACGCTCTCAGGCACTGTCGATAGATGTGTTTCTGTAGTTCACCCATGGGACTCTGGGAAGGGTGGAGATGTTGGGTGGGGATGTGGGGGTGGGGGTGGTGGAAAAATCCAGTGTCTCCCTTTTTGTTTAGTCTGTGCAGAACTTATCAACTGCTCAGGGGTACAAACCTCTGAATGTGTGTCTCCACACAGAGCGTGAGTGTGTTTTCTGTTGGGGAATTGGACACCGTTGCTCTGAAGTTGACTTGTTATTTCTAATGCTAATGCTAATGAGTACAGCAAACCCACGGTGCTATTTATGCTAATGCTAATGAGTACAGCAAACCCACAGTGCTATTTATGCTAATGCTAATGAGTACAGCAAACCCACAGTCCTATTTATGCTAATGCTAATGGACTGCTAATGCTAATGCTAATGTTTAAATCATACCCTAAGGACTGCTAATGCTTATAGCAAACTCAGGGCTGTTCCTGCAAATGCTAATTTACACAGCCAACCACATGACTGTTACCATGAATGCTAATGGTTCAGCAAGCCTGCACTAGTCCTATTGTGTTAATCTACCCAGCAATCTCGCAGTATTGTTGATGCTAATGTATATTTCCAACCCTGCAGCTATTCAATGTATACAGCAAACCTTTAGTATTGCAAATATTAGTGTGTGCAATGATGCTGTCATTGCTAATGCTAAAGCACACAACTAAGACTGCAGTGCTACCAAAGCTACTGTGACAGAGATGTGTGGTCTGTGTGTGTTGTAAGGCGGTAAATGTCTGATGACCTCAGTACAGCCCCTGGACCCTTTACTGAATTGGTGTTGAGGCAGTGCTGTTTGTCTGATCTGAGGTCTGGCTGGTCTGAGTAATCTGGGCTCGCTCTCTCTCTCCCAGGCGCTGGAGGAGGCGCAGAAGTCCATACAGCAGCTTTTCGGCAAAATCAAGGACATCAAAGACAAGGCAGAGAAGTCGGAGCAGATGGTGGGTGTGGCTCTGTGACTGTTTGACCAACAGACTGGACTACGGACCCTCGTCCGGCAGGCCGTCTGACCAAATGACCAGTAGATCATATGACTCACCATTGACAGACCAACTGACTGACAGCTATCTGACATACTGAATGACCACCTGACCGACCGACCCTACTTCGCAGTCTCCGTGGGGAGGTTCACAGCAACACAGAATGCTGTTTTTTTTGTGTGTTTCAGAAGAGACATCACACTTATTTTCCAAGGCTAAACTGGCTTCTTAGTTAAAGGAAACACCAGCAGACACGGTGACTTCACGGTGCCGGAGCTGTGCGCTCTGCTGCAGCCCGTGGGGAGCACTGAGTGGGTGGGGGGCGTTTGGGGGTCATGGGGAAGGACAGAGGAACAGTAGGCTGCAGGGTCTGCTGCAGTAATCAGGATGGGTGTGTCCCCCAGGTCAAAGAGATCACACGCGACATCAAGCAGCTGGACCACGCCAAGCGCCACCTGACCACCTCAATCACCACCCTCAACCACCTGCACATGCTGGCCGGCGGCGTGGACTCGCTGGAGTGGGTACCCCTGCTGAGGGAGTGTGTGTGTGTGAGTGTGTGTGTGAGTGTGTGTGAGTGTGTGCGTGTGTGTGTGTGTGTGTGTGAGTATGTGTGTGCATGAGTGTGTGTTTATGAACGTGTGAGTGAGTTGCACATTAACTCTTACTGTTTACACAGTGGACAGTAACTTGAGCTGTGTGCGTGTGTGCGCGTGCGTGTGTATGTGTGTGCTGCAGGGCCATGACGAGGCGACGGCAGTACGGGGAGGTGGCTAACCTGCTGCAGGGCGTGGTTAACGTGCTGGAGCACTTTCACAAGTACATGAGCATCCCGCAGATACGGCAGCTGTCTGAGAGGTGAAAGCTGAACTCTGTTTCTACACACACATTTTATCATACTGTACAGAAGGGACTTAGATGCAGATGTCAGGACTTTTAAACAGCATGTGTGTCAGTACAGAAGTAAGGACACACAAAATACCCTGTGCTCTGTGAGGCCTTGCAAGGGGCTGTAGGGAGTATTGCATTATCAGTATATCTGAAAGCGTCAGACGCTCTATAAGTAACACACTGCCCTCCTAATGGCGCCCCCTGCTGGTGTTTCAGATGACGGTTTTGTAGATAGCGCTCCCTGTTGGTGGCTAAGATGAGTGTTTTTCTGTTCTGCAGGGTGAAAGCAGCACAGAGCGAATTGGGGACACAGATACTGGCTGATTTTGAGGAGGCGTTCCCCTCTCAGGGGTCAAAGGTCAGAGCCTTTTTCTTTTTCTTACAATCAGCTGAAAGAATTTCACACACAGATGCTGATGATTCTCTGTCTAGGATTAAATTAGAGATTCCCCACCCCTGACCCTTGTGTCCCTCTGTGTGTGTGTGTGTGTGTGTGTGTGTGTGTGTGTGTGTGTGTGTGTGTGTGTGTGTGTACGTACAGAGGCCTGGTGGACCCAGTAATGTGCTGAGGGATGCCTGCCTGGTGGCCAATGTCCTGGACCCCCGAATCAAGCAGGAGATCATGAAGAAGTTCATCCGGCAGCACCTGTCAGAGTACCTGCTCCTGTTCCAGGAGAACCAGGACGTGAGTACCACAACCACAACCACATCCACAATCACTGCCCCCTCGCTGCTGAAGAACTAGCGTTCAGTTCCCCACGCCGCAGCAGAACTAGCGTTCAGCTTCCCCACCGCAGCAGAACTAGCGTTCGGCTCCCCACGCCACAGCAGAACTAACAATTGGCTTTAGCATTGACTGAGATGTGGATCTGGCTGCAGGTGGCCTGGCTGGACCGGATCGACCGGCGCTACGCCTGGATCAAACGGCAGCTGGTGGACTACGAGGAGAAGTACGGGCGCATGTTTCCCGCTGAGTGGTGCATGACCGAGCGCATCGCCGTGGAGTTCTGCCACATCACCAGGTACCAGGGACACACCCACCATCACTACGGCAACGGGTCACTGTAAAAACTGTGTGATGCCCTGGGGATTTTTCTGGAGTCATTTTTCCCTGACTGGTGATTAGTCGTGAATTCAGTGATGGTTATCACAAGCAGATGTTTTTTCAGTTGAGGTTTCAGGCAGATTAAGGGTTAATGTGGAAGGGGTTGTGTGTCTTCTGTTAGCGGAAGTCTGGACTTCCTGTAAATCTGCAAGCTCCATCTCGGCAGGAGGAAAAACAGCCAGAACTCCTGCCACACCTTAATTCCACTGGAATCTGTGTGTGTGTGTGTGTGTGTGTGTGTGTGTGTGTGTGTGTGTGTGTGTGTGTGTGTGTGTGTGTAATATATCTGTGTGCGTATGTGTGTGCATCATTTGCATGTGTGTGTGTAGTATGTGCGTGTGTGTGTGTATAATGTGTGTGTGTGTATAATATGTGTGTGTATGTGCGTGTATGTGTGTGTAATGTTTGTGTCTGTGTGTGTATTAGGGGGGAGTTGGCCAGGATCATGAGGACTCGGGTTCGGGAGATTGAAGTGAAGCTGCTGCTGTTCGCCATCCAAAGGACCACCAACTTTGAGGGGCTGCTGGCCAAGCGCTTCTCCGGCTGCACCCTGAGCGACGGGCCTGGGGTAAGGGGGGGGACACAGGGCGGGAACGGGTGTAGATGGGCGGGAACGGGTGGCGATGGGATGGAGATGGGCAGGGCAGGGTGTAGATGGGCTTGGCCGGTGGCAATGGGTGAGGCAGGGTGGAGGTGGTTGGGCCCTGGGTATGGGGGTATGGGGGTTTGAGGGTTTGAGGGTTTGAGGGTATGGGGGTTTGAGGGTTTGAGGGTATGGGGGTATGAGGGTATGGGGGTATGGGGGGGTGTATGAGGGTATGAGGGTATGAGGGTATGGGGGTATGAGGGTATGGGGGTATGAGGGTAGGGGGTATGAGGGTATGGGGGTATGAGGGTATGGGGGTATGGGGGTAGGGGGTATGGGGATATGGGGTATGGGGGTATGAGGGTATGGGGGTATGGGTATGAGGGTATGGGGGTATGGGGGTATGAGGGTATGGGGGTATGGGGTATGGGGATATGGGGTATGGGGGTATGGGGGTATGGGGGTATGAGGGTATGGGGGAGGGCATGGGGGTATGGGGGTATGTATGGGGGTATGAGGGTATGGGGGTATGAGGGTATGGGGGTATGGGGGCATGGGGGTATGAGGGGGGGTATGGGGGTATGGGGTCGGGCCAGGCTGCTGATGGGTGGGGTAAAGAAGGGATAGGATAAGAGCAGTGACCTGGTGATTTATTTAAAGTATTGATAGTTGGAAAGATGGAGAGGTTGATGGTTGGATTGACAGTTAGAGCAGGGGCTTGACTGAGATGGAGAGAGTGGAGTTGTGGAGAGATGGAGTGTTTGAAGGATGGAGCAGTTGGAGGTGAGATGGATGGATTGGAGGTGTGGAGAGATGTTAACTCTTTGTGGTTCTGTTGTTTTCAGCAGAAGCCGGTGGAAACGCCCCTGGAGCCCACAAACCCCTTCCTGGAGGACGAGCCGGGAGACGACTGCATCTCTGAGAAAGACGAGGAGCTGGACAGGGTATGACCACTGTGGGACCTGGTTATGACCCGGTCCTCCTGTGCTCAGACTGTAGACAGTGAGTGAAAGTGGTTTCATGGTAGCGTGATGTAGAAGTTCCTGAGTGAGGGATTCAGTGAAACTGCACAGTTTGCGGCCTCTGAGTGGTTCACAGGGTAAGAGGTTTGCCTGCGAGCCCTGAGGGTTGGGTTAGTCTGTGGGTTTGAGGGTTGGGTTAGTTGTGTGTTTTATACAGTCAGGATTTATCAGTGTTCTCCTGCTTCAGCCGAAGAAGCCGAAGGCCCCAGACAACCCGTTCCATGGAATCGTGTCCAAGTGCTTTGAGCCTCATCTTTATGTGTACATAGAGTCGCAGGACAAGTGAGTCACACACACACACACACACAGACTCTCTCACACACACACACACACACACACACACACACACACACACACACACAGACTCTCTAACACACACATAAATATATGGTCCACTCATGCACATGTATAGACATGCAAGCTGAAATACACACACACACACACACACACCCAAACACACACACTCTGATAGTCTGATACTCACATGCATGTACATTAACAAACACACACACACACACATTTGCCATGTTTGTATGGAGGGCTGTACATGGTCGGGCTGATGGTCGCTGATGTGTGACGGTGTCTGTCGCTACAGGAATCTGGGGGAACTGATCGAGCGTTTTGTGGCGGACGTGCGGACTCAGGGCCCCCCCCAGGGCGGGAGCGAGGAGGGGGGCGCGGTGCTGCCCAGCTGTGCGGATCTGTTTGTGTACTATAAGAAGTGCATGGTGCAGTGCTCCCAACTCAGCACTGGAGAGCCCATGATCGCGCTTACCACCATCTTCCAGAAGTACCTGCGCGAGTACGCCTGGAAGATCCTGTCCGGAAACCTGCCCAAGTGAGTGCGCTGCTACTGCCCCCTGCTGGCCGGGTGCTGGGGCAGCTGTGACTGGGTGCTGTGAGGATGGGGGCAGGGTATGACTGTATTGTGATTGGCTGGTGAGGGGGTGGAAATGGGGATGTGCGCATGTGATTGGTTGGTTGCTGATGGGGTGGGAATGGGGATGTACGCATGTGATTGGTTGCTGACAGGGTGGGAATGGGGATGTACGTATGTGATTGGTTGCTGATGGGTTAGTGGCTGTGATGTCACAGGACCAGCAGCGGCAGCGGCGGTTTGACGATCAGCAGCCTGCTGAAGGAGAAGGAGGGCTCAGAAACGGCCAAGTTCACCCCAGAGGAGCTCTGCTTGATCTGCAGCATCCTCAGCACCGCAGAGTACTGCCTGGCAACCACGCAGCAGGTCAGCCAGGCCACTGACCACTCACCACTGACCGCTCACTGCAGAGTACTGCCTAGCAACCACGCAGCAGGTCAGCCAGGCCACTGACCACTCACTACTGACTGCTCGCTGCAGAGTACTGCCTAGCAACCACGCGGCAGGTCAGCCAGGCCACTGACCACTCATTACTGACCGCTCACTGCAGAGTACTGCCTAGCAACCACGCAGCAGGTCAGCCAGGCCATTGACCACTCACTACTGACCACTCACTGCAGAGTATTGCTTAGCATGCAGACCACTGATTCCCAGCCACTGACCACTACTGACCAGTAACACCTATCTGCTCACCGCAGACAACTGACCACAGACACCATCCACTAAATCTCTGAGCACAGGCCATAAGCCTGAGCACTGCAGTCTGCAGATGCCGTCTGTGATGCCGTTACCTGTGTTTCCCTCTGCTGCAGCTGGAGGAGAAGCTGAAGGAGAAGGTGGACAGGGCCCTGGTGGAGCGGATCAACCTGACCGGAGAGATGGACACTTTCAGCACGTAAGCGCCCGTCTGTGCCTGGGCTACAGTTTGTGTGTGAGGCAGTGATTTGTGGGTCAGTTCCTCGGCCGCTGTGCCTCTGTGCTGCAGTGTCTGTGTTGCTGCGTCGGTGGCAGTGCCATAATCTCTGCTCTGTGTTCCTCAGGGTGATCTCAAACAGCATCCAGCTACTGGTGCAGGACCTGGACTCTGCCTGTGACCCTGCGCTCACTGCCATGAGCAAGGTACCCAACCACCAACCCTGCAATCACTGCCATGAGCAAATACCCCCTAACCCCGATCAATCACTGCCAGGCAAGTGTCCCTTCAGACTGCAGTACATCTGTCTTGCAATCTGCGTTAACCCCGGCAATCACTGCCATGAACAGGACTGTTTGAAGGTGTGTGGGGGTGCCTTGGGGTGCTTTAAAGTGTGTTAGGATATAGTATGGCGTGTTATTGTGTTAGGTTGAGTTAAGGAATCTGAGGTTCTGTGAAGGTGTGTTACGGGTGTGCAATTGTGTGGAAGGGTGCAGTAATGTAGATTACATAAAGGTGCACAGGTAGGTTATGTTAAGGTGCACAGGCAGGTTGTGTTAAGGTGCACAGGTAGGTTGTGTTAAGGTGCACAGGTGGGTTGTGTTAAGGTGCACAGGTAGGTTGTGTTAAGGTGCACAGGTAGGTTGTGTTAAGGTGCACAGGTAGGTTGTGTTATGGTGCACAGGTAGGTTATGTTACGGTGCACAGGTAGGTTGTGTTACGGTGCACAGGTAGGTTGTGTTACGGTGCACAGGTAGGTTATGTTACGGTGCACAGGTAGGTTGTGTTAAGGTGCACAGGTAGGTTATGTTAAGGTGTACAGGTAGGTTGTGTTAAGGTGCGTTCGGGCTCTGTTGGTCTCACGGTGCTGGGACTGCCTCCACAGATGCCGTGGCAGAATGTGGAGCATGTGGGGGACCAGAGTCCGTATGTGACCTCTGTCATCATGCACATCAAACAGAACGTCCCCATCATCCGCGACAACCTGGCCTCCACCCGCAAGTACTTCACCCAGTTCTGCATCAAGTTCACCAAGTGAGTGTCCCTTTAGCCCCGCCCACACCTTCACTACTGTAACCTATCACTGAATGTCACATGTTTACCTGACCCTCTCTCTGTCTCCCAGCTCCTTCATCCCCAAATTCATCACTCACCTGTTCAGGTGTAAGCCTATCAGCATGGTGGGAGCAGAACAGGTATGTGCTTACTGGAACTCAGGCCTCACCTGTATAAATGTGTGCACCAGTCATTTGTGACCTGAAATGCTTTCCTGTGCTGTTACAGAGGAAGCCATGTTCTGTGTGTGTGTGTGTGTGTGCGTGCGTGCGTGCGTGCATGTGTGTGTGCGTATGTAATGAGGGAGTGTGTGAGTATGTGTATGCAATGTGTTTGCGCTTGTGCATGCATGTGTATGTGAGTGTGTGTGTATGTGCATGTGTGTATGTGAGTCATACGTGTGTAACATTTTCTTACACAGCTGCTGCTGGACACACACTCCCTGAAGACGGTTCTGCTGGACCTGCCCTCCATCGGCTCCCAGGTGGTGCGGAAAGCCCCGGCCAGCTACACTAAGATCATAGTGAAGGGAATGACCCGAGCAGAGATGATCCTGAAGGTGAGAAACCAGCACACACACACACTCTCACATGAGCACACACACACATACTTGCTGGTCCTGGGAAGTGAAGAATGCAGGAGTTTTGGCCCGTGGCCTGACCCCGCCCACCCCGCCCTGCCCTCCCATCCAGTCAGGACTGTCCCCGAGGCTTTCCTGTTGTTGTTTTTAACTGGCTGTAATTTGGTCATTATCTCCCTAATAGCCAAACTGGGAGCCCTGCTAATCACACCACACCGTGCAAGTGCAGTCTGGCACGAACACTAAAACTACAATCGCCATTTCCTGTCTGTGAGGGCCTTCCTCTAGCCATATGGGCCAAATATCAAACAATGCTGGCTCAAAGCTCAGATGCAGCTGTGTTCCATTACGTTCAGTTCCAAAAACATAAATATCCCAAAATAAAAATCCCTCTATGAAATCAAGTCAAAATATTCAATGCTTTGCAGACAAAAATCTCATAAACAAAGAGACCAAAACTCAGAATTCCCACAGGCATCTGACAGCTTGTGTTGATTGGCTCTTAGCAGCTCCCAGGTGTACACAGGCTGCCTCCCAGGTGTGTTGTCAGGTAACAGAACCTTCAGGTGGTCTGGATACGCAGAATCAGTGGCTACCATGACAACCGTAATACTTCTCCTGCTGCCAGCTGGCTCAGAGTGGCTCGTTATACCATCCCATAATTACAAGCGTGGCTAATACTGAATCAGTCGAGCATGGAGTAACAGCCCTGTAAAATGAGTTGCTAAATATAGTCATTAAGTGCTAGTCTGACTCCTAACATACACACTGTCTGAGTTTCCTGTGTGGAGCCATATGCATGTGAGTGTGGAGGTGCGACTGAGTGCGCCATGCTGTGTTCACTTGGATGGAGGCACAATATTTGGCCCAGTGAGGGTAGACCACAAAACAGGAAGGTCGACACCCTGTTTTAGGGTGTTGTTGCCATAGGGAAACATTTCCAATCATGTTCACAGTAAAATGTACTTGTTTAAAATCATTTGTGTTTGTTTATTTTGATTATTGATAGCAATGATCAATAGGCCAACTAATACATTCTTACAAATTTGGACTCAGATAGAAATACATAGCTTTTTTGTTATCCACCATGTTTTCTTGAAACATCAGAATCTGGTTTAGCTGAACCGTGATGGGAGATAGCAAGAGTAAAAAGGAAAATGTGACTTGGCAGAAAGAACCATTGACCACCATAGTAGACAGTATATTCACATGACCTCAAAGGAATTTGCCATCATTCTCCCACTGAAAACAGGAACATCCAGTTTGCCATGTACTGTCTACCACCCTCCATGTGATTATAGCAGGGGTGAAGGTCAGTGCATTAGAAGTGAGGCTCAGTGCGTTACAGGTGAAGCTCGGTGCGTTAGAGGTGAAGGTCAGTGCATTAGAGGTGAAGCTCGGTGCGTTAGAGGTGAAGCTCGGTGCGTTAGGTGAAGCTCGGTGCGTTAGGTGAAGCTCGGTGGTGAACCTCGGTGCGTTCGAGGTGAAGCTTGGTGCGTTAGAGGTGAAGCTCGGTGCGTTAGAGGTGAACCTCGGTGCGTTAGAGGTGAAGCAGGTGAAGCTTGCGTTACAGGTGAAGCTTGGTGCGTTAGAGGTGAAGCTCGGTGCGTTAGAGGTGAAGCTCGGTGCGTTACAGGTGAAGCTCGGTGCGTTACAGGTGAACCTCGGTGCGTTAGAGGTGAAGCTCGGTGCGTTAGAGGTGAAGCTCGGTGCGTTAGAGGTGAAGCTCGGTGCTCCTGCTGACTTTGATGAAGCTCCTCCTCCAGGTGGTCATGGCTCGCCAGGTGAAGCTCGGTGCTCCTGCTGACTTTGATTCCTCCTCCAGGTGGTCATGGCGCCACACGAGCCCTCCGTGGTGTTTGTGGACAACTACATCAAGCTGCTCGCCGACGGAAACCCTGACACGTTCCAGAAGATTCTGGACATGAAGGTGAGCCAGAGCAGATATCTCCAGTGCTCCTATTGTACCCCACCACTGAGCATACAGTGCACCCCAGAAAAGATTTCACCCCATTACAGATACTTTTATTTAAGTCACCCCCCTCTCTATGGCCCCTGTCCATCTCTCTTTCCCTTCTTCTGTCTGCTCTGAATTTATGATCTATGACCACACATCAGCATAATATTGCCACAGCAATCTTATACATAGTCTGTAGCTACAGAACCACCTCTGTAACACCTCTATTTGTCTCAGGGTCTGAAGCGCAGTGATAGTCTGTAACTACAGTAACACCTCTGTAACACTCTGTTTGTCTCAGGGTCTGAAGCACAGTGAAAGTGCAGTGATAGTCTGTAGCTACAGAACCACCTCTGTAACACTCTGTTTGTCTCAGGGTCTGAAGCACAGTGACAGTCTGTAGCTACAGTAACACCTCTGTAACACTCTGTTTGTCTCAGGGTCTGAAGCACAGTGAAAGTCTGTAGCTACAGTAACACCTCTGTAACACCTCTGTTTGTCTCAGGGTCTGAAGCACAGTGATAGTCTATAGCTACAGTAACACCTCTGTAACACTCTGTTTGTCTCAGGGTCTGAAGCACAGTGACAGTCTGTAGCTACAGTAACACCTCTGTAACACTCTGTTTGTCTCAGGGTCTGAAGCACAGTGATAGTCTGTAGCTACAGTAACACCTCTGTAACACCTCTGTTTGTCTCAGGGTCTGAAGCACAGTGACAGTCTGTAGCTACAGTAACACCTCTGTAACACCTCTTTGTCTCAGGGTCTGAAGCGCAGTGAAAGTCTGTAGCTACAGTAACACCTCTGTAACACTCTGTTTGTCTCAGGGTCTGAAGCGCAGTGAGCAGAGCAGCATGCTAGAGCTCTTCAGGCAGCGGTTACCCACCCCTCCATCAGGGGGCGACAGCGTTCCCTCCCTGTCCTTCAGTGCCCCCACCCCAGAACAAGAGTCCTCCCGCATCCGAAAATTGGAGAAGCTCATCAAAAAGAGACTGTGAGGCCAGAGGTCGCCCCCCTCAAACACCTCCATCGCCCCTACATCAATCCATCCTCTCCACCACCCCCAACCCCCCAGTCCCTCTGTTTCTCCCTCTCGCCTCCTGCTTTCCTCTCTGCGCAGCCCCCTGACGGCAGAGCGCCGCCCTGTCTGTGGAGGACTGCCACTGCTCTTCTGTCAGACTGTGAGAGAGCTGGACACAGAAGCGTCGCTCTTTCTTATTTTCTGTGGTGTTAATCGATCTGCTCTCACAGATCTGCTCCCCCCAGACCACCCGGCGGGAAACCCTGCCGTTTCTCCCGGCATGAATATGCTGAAGCTGATGAACATGAGGCTGAACAGCTGACTAATATGAAGTTGTTTATTTTGACATTTCTGTTGTAACGTATGAGGAAGTGTCCTCACCTGCATGGCCTGGCTAGCACGCATGAGTCAGGCTGTGCCCCTGGTGAACACAACAGGCTGATCAGATCTGTAGAGAGATTGCCTGGATGTTTGCAGCTGAAACTGAAGCGAGTGTGTGTGTCTGCGTGTGTGTGTGTGTGTGTGTGTGTGTGTGATAAACCTCCTTGGTAACATACCCTGCTGAGACGGTACAGGAAGAACACACAGTGTTCTGCTCTCTCTGTATTGGAGGAAATTGCGAAAATCCTCCAGGTTTCATTTCACAATGCTCCGATCAGCCTGGTCTGTGCCCAGCCGTGACGCTCCTTCTGGCCCAAACAGGCCTCCGTACGCAGCAGCCTGAGTGACTGTGGCTTTGTCTGTAATTGGCCAGAAAGGGCAGGGCAGGGGGAGGAGTCTGACTGACTGGCAGGAACACGGGTGAAGTCTGTGGCTGGAATGGAAACTTGTTTGGATCCTCACAGTGTGGAGAGAAAGACAGTGCGATTCTCCAGCATACTGAAGGTGTTCATACCTTCATGCCCAAGACCAGGGGCACTGACCCTGAGGACAACTAAGACAACACTACATAACAGTAGTATAGAAAGGTTACTGTCTGTCCGTCTGTCCGTCTGTGTCTGTGTCTGTGTCTGTGTGTGTGTGTGTGTGTGTGTGTGTGTGTGTGTGTCTTCGTCTACATGGGGGAGTGAATCTGTCAGGAGTTAAATATTGGCTGAGCCCTGCACTCCATTGAGCCCTGCATTTTAATGAATGAATATTAATATCTGTCCAGTGCGATTGCTGTACACATTCCTGCCTTCTGTTTTTAAATATATAGCTTTATGAATTTTCAATTTAGTACTGTAAAGGCTATTGGTGACATTACACTAATAAAATGCATTTACCAGCAGAAGTTTGTGTCTGTTTTTTAAAGATACTGGGGTGGGGTTTGTGATGAGCCAGGATGTTTGTTAAATCGTGTAAACCGCATGTAAGCAAATAAGATTGATGAAATGATGGCGTTTGAATGGGGCGTGGCAGTCCGATAGAAAGGGCGTGTTCTGCCCCTGGTGCGCGTTGAATAATGCGCGTCTTCGGACGCTGAGAAGTTAAACCGGCAAGCGAGCAGGCAGGCAGCCTCGCCGACCCGCGCCGGCCAGGAAACTTCAGCTTCAAAGTGAAAAGGATTCGCAACCCTGAACCGCACCGCTTGGATATTTTTTGGTCTGGACCGAGAACAAAGTTCCTACGGCTTTCAAGGCGGGGAGTAAATAACAGTATAATTTGCACTCATATTTTTCCCTGTGTTTCTTGGAAACGTTGCTATATGTTGCGGAATCCTAATACCAGTTTCCAAACAGAAGACGTTGATGTAGGCTAGCCTGCTTCCGACACAAACTGTAATTTCATAATTCCATTCACAACGCGCGACCCCGAAGACATATTACCCGTTGTTACTTTTTAAAGTGCTGATTCACATGCTTAAACTGTTGGTGGGGAAATCTATATATAAAAAACCAAGGCGCATAACAGTATATTTACCCTGGAGACGGAAATATACAAGTTTAACAGTATAAGCCCTGGACTGTAGTATTCCATCAGGTGTATTTCAGAAAAGCGATGTTGGGCAGACTAAACTTGCCGAGTGTGTCTGAGGACGAGCTCCAGTACACAAGCTGTAAATCCGGGCGCCCGCTCGACAGTCCGGACTCCGGTCTGCCTCCCAGCCCGAGTCCGAGTTGCTGGCTGCATCCAGCCGGTCCTGAGAAAGGAGGGAACAGCCCGGGTACGGAGGAGGAGAGAAAGAGAAAGCCAGAGGTACGTATGCCTCCCAAATCCACACCTAGTGGATGTTAATAGGTAGTTGCTCTCATTACTTTTTCCTATCGATTGAACACAATCAGTCTTGGATCCTGCCAACAAGCAATTGTTCTGTAACTGTGAACTAAGAACACAAATATCACACAAAGCGATCCTTTTTTAAAACCAAATGTCAGAAACTACAGTACAGTGCCGAGTTCTAGAAGTTTGCTACAAGCCAAGTATTCTGAGTTTGAGGAGGGAATATGTTGTAGCTCATCCTTTTTGGAAGCCCGCTTGATCCTGACACCTAATGAACAAATCTGGGGCTGTATTTTTTTTAAAAAAACTTTGTAGGCTGAAGCTGTCGCTGTATTTGCGCCACAGTTATATCCTCGGTCCTACGGGGAAGGAATCGAGCTAGATCCACTACCACCGAAAGAAGTCCGGTAACTACTTTTTTCTTGGTTTTTCTTAATAGTTTGTTTTTCCAGTATGTGCCAGGGTAGCATAGCTATCTTCCAGTGTTGCCTGAGTGCTTATTTATTTGATAGCTGGAAACTTTAAAATGAATCCAATGTCAACCCATTTTAAAGTTGATAAACTGGAAAATGCTATGGACACATGCCTCGACCGCTGGCATCTGACCCGGAGAGTGTGTATCTAATTACCTTGTCTGTCTGCTCCTAGATTCACATCCTCTGTGCGCTTTGACTCCGATCGCCATTTCATCCATGACGTGTCGCTGCAGCCGCGCGGTTTGGGTCTGGATTCGTGCAGCCAGACAGTCGTGGCATTGTCTGACAGCACTTGGCGGCACTATCGGACCCAGCTGTTTTTGGAGCCCCGGCAACGGGTCCAGCGATACCAGAGCACCACCATCGTGTACCCCAAGTACACGCGCGCTGTCTACTGCACGCACCTGCGCTATGACTGCCGCAGGCAAGCCAAGCGCTTCCTCTCCAGCGTGGAGCTGCAGGCCGCTCAGCTGGGCTGATTCTGCCTCGACACCGTCACTGTCCCAAACCCTTTCATCTCCATCCACTTTGACTACATTTCCAACACCACTGTTTCCCTGGCAGATCCATAACCAAGAATGCTAAGCCCACAGCACAGCCTTCTGACTTGTCAGCAGACATTCTGAGTAGTCTCACAGTTTTTAAGGACCAAACGATTGATGCTTGTTAATGGGTGTTGTTTCTGCTGTTACCTGGTGTACGTGTTGCATGTGTGTGGTTTGTGGAGAGACAGTGGTTTGATGGGAACTGGGGGAAGGGGCTTTGTGCATTGGATGTTTGCTGTGTGTAGAATTCTAACTGTAAGAATCTACGCAACATGCAGTGTTACTCTCCCAGGGTGAAGAGCCAGTGTGTGTTTTACAGTGTTATGGTGCCAGCAGTAGCCATCCACCCGGTGAGATGCACATGTAAAATGGGGGAACATGGTGACGTCGGTTTGAAGCAGGAATCCAAGCAGTACTCGTTGGTTTCTGTTGTCCTTTATTTCCTGTATATCACGGTTGGCACACACGCATACAGCTCATGTAAACACATAAAGCTGGCCATAGATGTTTGACCAGTGGAAATACTTTTAAGTCCGGGGGATCTGGTCTTTGTCACATGGTGTTTCCTTTGTTTAGTTTCACCGTTTTTCACATTTTAATAGTAAATTTAAGTGGATATTCTCCAGCACAGTGAATAACACCGCTTTTATGTTAACTGATTTATTTCGTGCGCATACCGGTGGTTTTTAACACATACCTGTGGTTTTTAACATGCAGCGAATGAAGCGGAAATGGACAACATGTTTCCTGTTTGATTGCTTGAACTTGTTAGCTCAGGGGTCAGTGCAGTCTTAGTTGCGACAGAGCTGAAAGCTTTTGTAATATCTCTATAGAGCCCCGTGCCGATTTGCAGCTATATTTAATGTTACCGGGTTCACCCCAAATACTGGCTTTGGTTTTCTTCTACCGCCTCCCTCAGGTTAAAATGGTGAACTGCAGTATTTTATCCCACCTTTCATGCGAACGTTGTACTTAGTTGTGTTTCCATGTGAGAGGCTAAAGGCTAATTTGCCCCTCCTGAGCTGAGCACAGTGAGCTGCTCCGTCTTTATGCACATTCTATCGCAGTTCAGCGCAAAGGTGTTTCTGGCTGTATGCTCACAGGTAAGCTAGGCAGGTATTTATCAGGTAAGACTCACTCTAAGGGTGATGTGAGGGAGAAGGAGGTCTGTGTCTGTCTGTCTGTCTGTCTGTCTCTGTTTGTGCTATTTTGTGTGTGCTACTTTGAAGCCTTATTTTTTAGATCTGTTATGTTATACCAATTGCGTTTCAGAAACAATTGTAAAGAATTTTAGACAGTTTTGTGAATATAAATTTGAATTGTTTAATAAAATGTATAACGTACAACAGTCTCTCATCATTTTAAGTATTCCTCCTCTAGTAAGATTCTGATACATTTGTATTTATGCACTAAGTAATTGAGGCGTTTCTGTTTGCCAGTGTAGTCACATTGCGCTTGTGAAGATGAGGACTGAAGTTCAGTGGAATCTTTCTGCATTGTTGTGCATTGTTTCGAAGTTGGTCCCTGAAAATTCTGCATCATGTCACATGACCTTAGGAATTAATGTATTTAACAGTAGGACAAGTAGCTAATTAAAAAAAGAAGGGAAACAGTACAAAAAGAATTAGAGAAAGTCCTTGGTAATATGATATACGGCATGCCGTAGTTTTATTGTTTGTAACACAGCGCCCTCTGCAGGCGATATACTGATTGAAATACTGAAGAAAGAAAGAATAAATACAGCTACGCGTTTTCACACATGAAAAGCAACGCATTATCCAGTGGCAAGTGTCCACAGATTGTTCTCAGAACCGAGCTGTAGCTGAGTAATATTAGGCACATATTAGTATAACATTTTGAACTCCACTGTTCAAGGCTTCCATTCAAGAACCAGCGTGATAACGTAAGTAGTTTTAGTGTGATTCTCGCCCAGCCGGAGTCCCGTTTAAACTGTAACGTCACAGTAGGCGTGGCTTATGGAAGGCATGTTCGGGCAACAAAATCGTTGTTGCCGGAAAGTGAAATAATAAATTAAGTCAGGTCGTACAGGAACTCCGTTCCGTCAGCAACACCGTACAGGTGTACAGGACAGCAGCTCCGGTGAGAGAAACTGTAGTAATAAATGTACGACATCAGAATAAACTGGATCCGGGGACTGGTCGTGCCTTTTAAAAGTTGCAACAAACAATTTAACAATGAACTCATCGGCAACTGAACTCGCGGGCGAGTGGGGAGATATCAGTGATGCAGAATTACTAAACATTAAGTCCGAGCATCTGGGTACGGGTAAGTAGAAATTTTGTTGCCTTACATTAATTAGATATAGACTATATGTCACAGTCGTGTGACATGATGTGATAGGTGTGTTAAAGCATTACTCACAACAATGGGCGATTCAAAGACAATTTCAAGATATTCCCAAACCAGCAATATCTCGCAACTTGTTTTTTAGCAGTATCTGTTTTATGTTATAATTTGAAATTGAACACTGAATTTCAGCGTCCCCTCCCATGAACTCAGGGTCCAAAGTCACGGAGAAACTGGACGTTGCCGGGAAACGGTAGGTTCAATGTGTTCAGCTCTGTTAACGCAAAACAGCGGTAAGCCACTTCCACATTCAGACGAAACGCTACAGTCAAAATCAGCTTTACAAATACTGTTGCAGATACATTTTACTCACATGTATGCACATAAAACCAAACAAACAAAGAAATTCTTCACCTTGTAAAATAAAATATAAATATATATATATATGTGTGTGTGTGTGTGTGTGTGTGTGTGTGTGTGAGTGAGTGACAGTACTGACTGTGTCTAACTGTACTGGGTGTGTGTGTGTCTGTCTGTGTGTGTGCGTGACAGTACTGACTGTGTCTAACTGTACTGGGTGTGTGTCTGTCTGTCTGTGTGTGTGTGTGTGTGTGTGTGTGTGTGTGTGTGTGTGTGTGTGTGTGTGTGTGTGTGTGAGAGTGTGTGACAGTACTGACTGTGTCTAACTGTACTGGGTGTGTGTGACAGTACTGACTGTGTCTAACTGTACTGGGTGTGTGTGACAGTACTGACTGTGTCTAACTGTACTGTGTGTGTGTGTGTGTGTGTCTGTCTGTCTGTGTGTGTGTGAGACAGTACTGACTGTGTCTAACTGTACTGGGTGTGTGTGTGTGTGTGTGTGTGTGTGTGTGTGTGTGTGTGTGTGAGACAGTACTGACTGTGTCTACCTGTACTGGGTGTGTGTGTGTGTGTGTGTGTGTGTGTGTGTGTGTGTGTGTGTGTGTGTGTGTGTGTGTGTGTGTGAGACAGTACTGACTGTGTCTAACTGTACTGGGTGTGTGTGTGAGTGTGTGACAGTACTGACTGTGTCTAACTGTACTGGGTGTGTGTGTGTGTGTGTGTGTGTGTGTGACAGTACTGACTGTGTCTAACTGTACTGTGTGTAACAGTGATGGCCAGAGGCTCAGTGCAGTATGCGCCGTTGAGCCGAATCTCACCGGTTCCCCCCGAAAGCGGAGGAGACCAGGCCTGGGACGCAGTCCGATGGAGCGGTTCTGGCGCACTCACCTGGCCGTCACACAGGTGTGCAGCCAGACCTGGTGTGAGCTGCAGGTGATGTATGGGTTCGAGCTCCCTTACGTGGTGACCAGACAGGAGGTGAGCGAGAAGGTGAAGACAGGAGCAACTATTCACCTGAACAGAGGTAAACACACACTGCTGGACGCTGTGCCTTAACCTGCACAGCTAATGGGGTGAGGAGTGCCACTCTGCATGTGTTACGCATGTCAAAAAGCTGGAAACACAGAAACTCCCAGGCCATCTTTACTACTCATTATGTGTGTAAAACAGCTACAGCAGTGCCAGCCTGTGGCCAGCAATACCTGTGTGTGTGTGTGTGTGTGTGTGTGTGTGTGTGTGTGTGTGTGTGTGTGTGTGTGTGTGTGTGTGTGTGTGTGTGTGTGTGTGTGTGTGTGTGTAAAACAGCTACAGCAGTACCAGCCTGTGGCCAGCAATACCAGTGGGAGGGGGTTAATGGTGTCAGCCCCTTAATCACAAGCCATGCCCACTTTTGAAAGGGTCTCAAGCCCTACAACCTCAAAGATGGAAGAACAGGCTTTATTAATAATTCAAATTTATGTGCATTTTATAGCAATGCAAAGGAAATGATAGGGTAGAAATAGGATCACAAGATAAACTGTTGCTTCCTCTTTTCAGATCGGGGCATGATTTGGTGGAACAAATCTCTGAGAAAATGAATTCTTTATCCACCAGCATGAGACAGAACCTGTCAGCTGTGGCTGAGTCACAGTCATTAGATGGCTGAACAGTGCTGACGCATTAATATCACAATGCCCTCCTTCTCATAAACCGTGCTGACAGCACGACCGTGACAGTTCCCACGCGTCTGTGATGTGTGTGGCCGCCCCTGTCCTCATCCAGAGACAGAGAGACAAAGGTCAAAAGGCACGAATATCAGAGAGCAAGTAATGAACTGGTGTTATCAACCAGACACTGATAAAGAAAACTATCAGTATATAAAATAAAAAATAAAGTATATAATAAATAATTTTATAAAATAAAAAATAAAGTAAACTTCCTGAAATTTCCTCTTCCTTCTACCTCCTGTTGCCTGCATGGCGCTAGGATGTTATGCAGTCGGCTGGCTTCATCGCTCAGTGTAAAGGCACTCTGTGTGATTTGTCTGTCATTTGGCTCGTTTGCCGAGTAATCTAAATCTGTCAGGGCCAAGATCTGCAGTCCATAAACATTTTTGCAGTTTTTCAAATGGGTTTTTAATAGAACATCTACACTGTTAGACAAAGCAGGTGCAGCAGCACTGATCTCCATTTCTGCAGTAGTCTGAACCCATGGGAACTGTGCTGTTCTGTGACCACAAGGGGCAGTAGTGATTCTGCCTGTGGAAGCACTTTCCCACCTTTCCATTTGAACAGGGCACACCTGCCCAATACTACTGTTAAAGACTCGTGTTGAAAATAAAATTAATTCTCAATAAAATCGTATTTAAAGCATGAAGCATTTGGCTCATTAGTGCCAGCAAAAAGTCAGAAGAGAGACCCCCAGTAGGCGTGGTCTTTTTCAGCACACTGTGTGGGCGTGGCTAAGTGGTAATGTGAAGTGGGCGGGGCTGAGGCAGGTAACATGTCGTGTTTCGTGTTTCTGGCCCTCAGAGCTGGAGGTGCATGATGTCGTGGCAGTGCCTGTGATGACCAGAGAGGACCGACACGCCCTCACCTTCCTCAACCTGCTCAGCCTCATCCCCCCTCTGCAGGCAGGTAAGGCCAGGTAAAGGGGGAGCTCTACCTGACCCCTACCTGCACTCTCCTGCCATGGTAACCATGGGCTCATTCCACACACAAACTCTGAGGAATCACACCCAGGCCTCTCACAGTAGTAGGGAGGACCAAAGCTGGCAAAATCAAAAATAAATACATAAATAAATCAATGACTCGAAAAATACTTTTCCTTTTATATTTCTTTGCACATTTCTTCTTCATTATGCAAATGAGGGGGCTGTCCTTCAAAGTGTGTCATGGGGTCAACTTTTCCCCTATTGGCTGATCAACAGAGTGCATAGATGGACTACATGCCTTGCTCCTACTCCCGTGGTCAGGCTCAGTACAGAAATGGCTGACTCCATTCAGGAGATTGCTTGACCGTGGATTTGAGAAAATGAGAAAGCAGAAGTGAAAGTTGGATATTTAACCAGATTAAATGTCCTTTTTCACATTTTAAACGCACACACTTCTGCTTTCGCGTTTTTCAAAACCATACAAAGCCATCCTCCACACAGTGGCAGCATGAAGATCAGTGTCAGTGTTAGTCACAACGTAAATCATTCAGTGAAGATGCCCTCTCCCTTACAGTATGAATTATGGAAGGTGTTGTCCTGGCAACAGACAGACTTACCCCTTACTTAGCCTGGCTCTGCTCACAGTCAGTCAGAGGTGGGTAGTGGTGTGTGAGGGCAGAGGTTTGTGTCGCGTGGTTGTGAGGATACAGATGCGATGTGGGAGTGATTTAATGACCCCCCCCAGGGCAGCGGGTGAGAGAGCTCCCTGTGTTCGGCCTGCTGGAAGGCGTGTTCCTGATGGGCGTGATAGATGAGCTGTACTACAGCGAGAGAGGCGAGCTGGTGCTGAGCGACCTGAAGACCCGCGCGACCAACACCCTGCCAGGCCCCGCGCAGGGCAAAGGGCACAGCCTGCAGGTGTGCTTACACCTTCATCACAGACACATTCACCACCACCACCATCATCATCATCATCATCATCATCATCATCATCCCAGGCGTGCTGCTTTCATACACACATATTCATATTCCACTCCACATTCATAACACGCAGTGCTCTGTGCTGCACTGATTCTGGCTCCTCTCCATAAGTTTAAGGTGCAGGATACAGGCCCACAGTATCATCAGGTTAAATTATGTCAGTGAAATAAAACTTTCCCCAGGTGTCTGAGAGCAGGTGAGTGGGCCAAAGGTCGCCCATTGCATGTGTGGTGTCTCCGTGGAGATGTGCTGACGTGGGCTGATTTGTGCTGCAGGTGGGGCTGTACAAACTCCTGTTTGATTGGCTGGTCCAGGGGAATCTGAGGAGCGAGCACGTGATCACTCACCTGAGGCTCCGCCCAGAACGCACGCTCACAGCAGGGGTGCAGGAGCATGCTGGGAAACTGGGTTTTCAGGTGTCTACGTTTGGGGAGGTGCTGGACCTGCTCGTACTGAACCTGAGCTACTGTGAGCTGCCCGCGGTCGACCGGCTGCAGCTGGAGTACTGTCACCAGGACTCGGGCAGCACCATCGGAGTCCAGGATGTTCCTTTCGCCGAGGCACAGCTGAGGGCCGATCTTCGCCACTATCTGTCCTACTGGACGGGCCATCGGGAGCCCAGGGGGGTGGACATCGAGGAGGCCTGGAAGTGCAACAGCTGCGCATACAGGCAGCACTGCGAGTGGAAATGGGAGGGGTCAATGGGCACGCCAATCACACCCACCAAGATACACTCTGACCACGCCCACCGGCAAGACACAATCACACACTCCATTACTGCCCCCAGTGACCAAACACTCAGCAAAAACTGCCAGTGACCACACACTCACCACGCCCAGTAAACACACCTGGTGACATCACACCGCTACAGCCAGTGACTGAATGGGAAACCTGGTTGTGTTGAATGGCCTGTGCTCATCATAGTGTGCTGTTATGCATTACATTATATTAGAGTCATTTAGCTGACACTTTTTATCCAAAGCGACTTACAGTTGATTAGGCTAACCAAGGGTCAATCCCCCTGGGAGCAATGTGGGGTTGAGGGCCTTGCTCAAGGGCCCAACAGCAACGGTGTTCTTGCTGTGGCTGGACTGGGGCTTGGGCCACCAACCTCAGGGTCCCAGTCATTTACCTTAGCCACGAGACTACAGGCTGCCCAATGCACATTACGCTCTCCGATCCCTGGGTGCACTGGCTTGTGGTTTTAAGGCCTTAGTTAGGTATTAATAGGTCTGGAGGGTTCACTTATAGTGATGTAAAAAGGGCTTAGAAAAGGATTGTAGGCCCTTAAATTAAAAAAAAAAAAAGTAGTTTTATCGTGATTTTACACAAGCTGTGTATCTGACAACTACAGTCAATATTTTTTATATTTTAACATTTTAAATATACTGTGTATTTATAATTGTGTAGGTTTGAACTAAAGAATTGTTCTTCTGAACTTAGGTACTTGAGTTCTGCACTGTGCGATTGCTAGCTAAACATGCAGCCCATTCCCTGTTTATCAGGAAACCATGCTGTGTGTACCTCATAACTTAAATTATGCAACATGTCTCATGTAGGAAAATGTTAACTGTTAATGTTAGCTTAACCAAAATATATATATTGTAGTTGCATACAGTTCTGACTATGCCCTAAAAAGTAATGCCTGAAACATAGTTGACATCATGTACATTGACTCGTTTACGTACGGGGAGAGCCACTCAATGTTCTGTCCAGTTTCATAAGAGTTCTGTAGAACTCGCTCATTAAAGAGGTGATGGAATCTGTTCATCAGAGATGGTATGATTTGTCAACTGTTCTGATTATTCTCTGTTTGCAAAGACATTTCTGTGTTGATTTTGTATAATTACATCATGTATTGAAATATTTTAAGCTGTGTGATGCATGTACTATTGTAATGAATGTGAAATTACACAGAGAAAGTGTGAATTGGCATAAGGTCTTAAAGAAAGGTGTGATTTTTCAAATTATTTTAACCTGTTAGAGGGGATGCAATGTTATATTACAATGTGTGAATGCACTGAAATGTGGAGAACACTAGGAAAATAAAAACTGAAATAGAAGCTGTCTAATTCTGTTGTGCTGTAGTATGTCCACCAGGCGGTGCTGTAGTGCGAAAACAGCGTTTTTATTTTGCGCCCTGGTCATAAGGAGATGTGTGTTTTTACACTTGGGCTACATTACAGCCACACCAGAGTAATATGTGAAGTGCAGTTTAATGTCAGGGCCATGTGAAATAATGGGTAGAGTTTCTCACACACACAGCCAAGGACACTAGGGACCTGTGAAAACAAATGTAGGCCATTTCTAAACCAGACTTCGGTCTTCCTGCCGAAACACTCCCTTCTTTTCCCCCTCTTCATCCACCGGGCAGAGGAGCTGCAGACGCAGTGACAGAGAAGTGTCAGACTGGTTTGGGCAAACATTTTTTGGGTGTTTGATGTTGTAGTTCTAACCAGGTCGGTCAAAAGTTTGCCCACATTTCTGGTCAGTTTGCTCAGTTGCCCCTATCAATAATTCAGTTCTCAGATCAGCAACTTTGTGCTTTATTTACACATTTCTGTCATGCATTGCTGATCTAAATCACATCAGACTGGAAGTGCTTTGTAAAGGAACTATTGTGAGTTTAAAGAAATTCTAAGATGACTCTGTTACTGGAAAAACTGTCTGGGTGAATCCCACTGCCTCTATGTGGCCCCCAAACGGCCAGCGACCCGCACACTGTGGCCTGCAGTCTCAGGCTGTGTATTGGCTCATTGGCTTCCATCTGAAGCCAATCAGAGTGGAGCGCTGGCGTGGGCTGTGGAGGGTGGTGTGTTTGCTCTTGTGTGGTGAAACCCCTGGGTGAGAGATAATGCACCTCCCCACTGAAATGATGCTCTCTGAGACTCTTAAGAGCTCTCAGCCTCAGAGAACAAAGTGCTCTCTCACCACCACCACCCCCCACTCACCTGCAGGGCCCTGACCCACAGCACCACCCCCCACACCCCCCACTCACCTGCAGGGCCCTGACCCACAGCACCACCCCCACACCCCCACACCCCCACTCACCTGCAGGGCCCTGACCCACAGCACCACCCCCACACCCCCCAAGCGTAACTAGGGGCACACTATGGGCTGATTCCAGTGTGTTACAGTGTGTTACAGTGATTTACTCTGGTACAGTGCATTACAATGTGTTACAGTGAGTTACTCTGGTACAGTGGGTTACAGTGTATTACAGTGAGTTACTGGTACCGTGCATTACAATGTGTAACAGTAAGTTACTCTGGTACAGTGTGTTATAGTGAGTTGTTTTTAGTTACATTGTGTTACAGTATTGGACTGTGTTACAATGTTGCAGTGTGACAATGTTTCAGGCAAGTTGTTGTGAGTTACAGTGTGTCAGTGTTACTGTGGGTAACATGCAGTGGGTGACAGTGTTACAGAGAATTACTATGTTACTGTGAGTGGTGGTGAGTTACAGTGTGTCACGGTGTTACTGTGTGTTATTTGCATGTGAGTTGTTGTGAGTTACAGTGTGTCACAGTGTTACTGTGTGTTATTTGCATGTGAGTTGTGGTGAGTTACAGTGTGTCAGTGTTACTGTGGGTTACGTGCAGTGGGTGACAGTGTTACAGAGAATTACTATGTTACTGTGAGTGGTGGTGAGTTACAGTGTGTCACGGTGTTACTGTGTGTTATTTGCATGTGAGTTGTGGTGAGTTACAGTGTGTCACAGTGTTACTGTGTGTTATTTGCATGTGAGTTGTGGTGAGTTACAGTGTGTCACGGTGTTACTGTGTGTTATTTGCATGTGAGTTGTGATGAGTTACAGTGTGTCACGGTGTTACTGTGTGTTATTTGCATGTGAGTTGTGGTGAGTTACAGTGTGTCACAGTGTTACTGTGTGTTATTTGCATGTGAGTTGTGGTGAGTTACAGTGTGTCACGGTGTTACTGTGTGGGTTACATGCAGTGGGTGACAGTGTTACAGAGAATTACTATGTTACTGTGAGTTGTGGTGAGTTACAGTGTGTCACGGTGTTACTGTGTGTTATTTGCATGTGAGTTGTGGTGAGTTACAGTGTGTCACGGTGTTACTGTGTGGGTTACATGCAGTGGGTGACAGTGTTACAGAGAATTACTATGTTACTGTGTGGTGAGTTGTGGTGAGTTTACTGTGTGTTATTTGCATGTGAGTTGTGATGAGTTACAGTGTCACGGTGTTACTGTGTGGTGAGTTACAGTGCATGTGAGTTGTGGTGAGTTACAGTGTGTCAGGGTGTTACTGTGTGTTATTTGCATGTGAGTTGTGGTGAGTTACAGTGTGTCACGGTGTTACTGTGTGTTATTTGCATGTGAGTTGTGGTGAGTTACAGTGTGTCACGGTGTTACTGTGTGTTATTTGCATGTGAGTTGTGGTGAGTTACAGTGTGTCACGCTGTTACTGTGTGTGTTACATGCGGTGGCGGAGGGAGCCACTGCAGAGGTGTGAGACCACAGTGTGACTGATGAGAGGAAAAGACACATGCAAATCAGGATGAGCGCATCTGCACTGAACTCAGATCAGCTTCCTCCTTTCTCTCCTGTCAGTGAAAGAGCAGTTAACAGGCAGGAGATGACAGGCTGTTTGCGTGCTGGGTGCGACGTTGGGCCGAGGCTGAGTGCTTTTCCTGCATTAAGCCACAGAGGTCTGCGAGCTGAGTGGCTCTGTGCATTAAGCCCCGGGACGCTGCGAGAGACTCACTTTAATTCCTTTTCTGTTGGAGCTGCATGTTCTTGTGATCCTGGTGGTGCTCTAATTACTGTGAATGTGCTGTCCTTGGTTGCGTGGAGCTTTTGAAACACCCTGAAGCTAAACACGCCAAAGTGTTATTACCTGGATGACAGGGATGGCAGGCTAATGTACACCTGATTATCCTCAATGTTCTGTCCTAATGCTGTAATTACAGCACAAAGCCAAGTGCACTCTGTCCATCAGAGACTGTCCCCCTCCATCTGCTGCTTCCTTTGATTAGCTGGGGAGGGGTGTGTGTGTGTGTGTATCTGTACAAGGGTCCATAACTCACCTGTAAAGGGCCGTAACTCAGCTGTAATGGGCTGAAACTCAAAACCTGAAGAGATCATGAGCTGCTACTGCTGTCAGTCACAATGGAAACAAACCGTGCCTCTGAAGACAATTAGGTCACAACATGAACGATGGTGCACCAACAAAGGATATCAAAGCAGATTTCAGTTTAAAACATTCTCAGCAGTAAGTTCAGATGCTGATATTTAAAAAGGGCTGGTTAAAGATGTCAAATCTGACATGTTGCAGTATGTGTGCAGTGTGAAAGGTGTGTGTGCGTTAGGGTGATGTTGCTAATGATCCGAGTGTAGGCCTGTCTACTCAGGTGAGACCTTCTGTGTCATGGGATCTCTGCCCCTGGCACCTGATTTTTCCATTGCTTACTGTTTATTTCTGCTGAAAACCTACGAGGGTCACATGAGCCATTTGTGAATCTGAGAAGTTGTGTGTGAATCACAAAAACTTTCTGTGTTTGGATTAGGGGTGTCACTGTACTATTACATTATGTATTTTTAGAAATGGTATCATTTTTAGAAATTGTATTTTGTGCTTTACATAAAGGAATATAAAGCACAAAATACAACGATGCCCCTCATGAACCCAGTCAATACACTGTGAAATATTAAGCTCCCATAAAAGCTATAATGTGATAATGGTGTGACAACAGCGTACTGCATGCGCCTCAGGTTAAACCTGCACGCCCTCTGCTCTGTCCCACCGGCTCACTGCACACTCCTGTATATACACTGACAAATGGCTTTAATAAAGCACCGTGCATGACAGGGCAGGTCATTACAGTGATTTAGGACTTGGAGCTAAGTTCAAAGTCCTGGCATTAATTTAATTCCACACGGTTTTATTTTATTACCCTGTATTTGACGTTTCGGTAACAGACAGGAGGAATGTTTCTGTGCCCAACATATCCAGCGTGCGCTCTGGCCGATGGCCGGTGCCTGTGGCGGGCGCGGCTCAGAGGAAGGCCACTGCCCCGCAACCTGTGTGGCTGAAGGGGGAGGAGCTCGTATGTCTTTGAAGTGACCCACTGCATTGTGACTCAGTGGGATGGTACCGAAAGAGGATGCTGGGAGTTGGAGTTGTTTGAACATAACCTTGAAAGAAGTGCTAATAACCACAATGAAGCATTCCACTGATGCAGGGTGAACATCATTCGAGGATGGAGGCACAAACTTCACCCCATTAACATTATTCAACATTATTCAAGGTTTTCTATCACACACTGTTTTCCTCTGTAGAACAAGCTTTTTTACTCCATCATGCACTTCTGACTCACCTTCTGAACTAAGTGACGTGTCAGTTTTCTTCCATTTGTGGAGCAAATTTTAGAGTGCAAAAGGATGCATAACCTCCACCCACTCCAGCAGCTATAGCCCCACCCACTCCAGCAGCTATAGGTCCACCCACTCTAGCAGCTATAGCCCCACCCACTCCAGCAGCTATAGCCCCACCCATTCCAGGAGCTATTGCTCCACCCATTCCAGCAGCTATAGCTCCACCCACTCCCGCAGCTATAGCCCCACCCATTCCAGGAGCTATTGCCCACCCATTCCAGGAGCTATTGCTCCACCCACTCCCGCAGCTATAGCCCCACCCACTCCAGCAGCGATAGCTCCATTGATAATGCAAAGAGATGAATGTATTCCAGCCATTACAGCTCTGACTTCCACTGTTTAACTGAGTCAGCAATGCTGCTGAAACTGTCAGCAGGATGGAGATGAGGTCAAAGGTGAGAATATACCCCCTCCATTTGCATATGTGTATGTCTGTGAGTGCATGTTTGCAGTATTGTATTGTAATCTATCTGGGTGTGTGGGTGTGGGTGGGGGGGACGGGATCATTTATCTTCATATAGTCAAGCAGCTGCACAAAAACAGCTAATCTGCGCTCATGAGGTCCGGGGTCTGCTTACTGTCTGCTAGGAGACAGGGAAGAGAGGACCAGAGGGTTAGTGTGTGTGTGTGTGTGTGTGTGTGTGTGTGTGTGTGTGTGTGTGTGTGGAGGGTGGAGTGTGTGTGTGTGTGTGTGTGTGTGTGTGTGTGAGTGGAGGGTTGTGTTTGTGTGTGGGGGTGTGTCTGTGGGGGGGTGTGTATATGTGTGAGTGTGTGCGTGTGTGTGTGTGAGTGAGTGAGCGTGTGTGTGTGCGTGTGTGAGTGAGCGTGTGTGTGTGTGTGTGAGTGAGTGAGCGTGTGTGTGTGTGTGACTGTGTGTAAGAGTGTGCGTGCGTGTGTGCGTGTGAGTGACTCTGTTGTTACTCTGTGTAAAAAGCTGTCAGCATGGTGCTAACAGCAGAGCAGTGGCAGCCGTGATATTTATTACACTAAACACTCAACACGAGTTTCCACAGCAGTCAGCACCTTGAGCCAGAGTCCTTCACCTCAGCAAACTCACACACACTCACACACAGTGCCAGCCTACCGACAGTTTCAAAGCACACACTCCTGTACTTATCCCCACCCTTCTGACCAAGACTTCAACATAAGGGATATTCTCTTTTTAAAACAAGATGGTGGTGTTGATTCTCTCAGCTTTTAATTTTTCTATTTCCCTGTCTGACTATAGCTGTGTAAGAATATGGTGGCTCTTCCCACCCAAATCCACAACAAACCAGGAGGAAAAGAACAGTCTCTGCACCAGTGCTTGCAGACATTTTCTGCAATGGGTGTACACCTTAACTCTCTGACACATGGAGACTTAACTTACAACTGGGAATAAGAGGACATGCATTTGAAAGTAGAAATTTGCTTTTAAGGGGGTTTCACTGCTGACACTAGATAAAGATTTGAGAGAATCGAGTGCCCAGGAGACATCCAGGAGATGGGCTCTCCTGATAGATACGGGAGGATCCTAAAAACATGTGCACACTCCTGTAGTCAAGTACCCAGAGTACATATTCCCACATACACATGCACTCTCCTCTACATACATCCACACATATACACATGCACTCTCCTCTACATACATCCACACTTATACACGTGCACGCTCCTCTACATATATCCTCACATATATATACATGCACGCTCCTCTCCATATATCCTCACATATATACATGTGCACGCTCCTCTCCATATATCCTCACATATATATACGTGCACGCTCCTCTACATATATCCTCACATATATATACATGCACGCTCCTCTACATATATCCTCACATATATATACATGCACGCTCCTCTACATATATCCTCACATATATACATGTGCATGCTCCTCTACATATATCCTCACATATATACATGTGCATGCACCTCATATATACATGTGCATGCTCCTCTACATATATCCTCACATATATACATATATATATCCTCACATATATATACGTGCACGCTCCTCTACATATATCCTCACATATATACATGTGCACACTCCTCTACATATATCCTCACATATATATACGTGCACGCTCCTCTACATATATCCTCACATATATATACGTGCACGCTCCTCTACATATATCCTCACATATATACATGTGCATGCTCCTCTACATATATCCTCACATATATATACGTGCATACTCCTCTACATATATCCTCACATATATACATGTGCATGCTCCTCTCCATACATCCACACTTATACATGTGCATGCTCCTCTACATATATCCTCACATATATATACATGCACGCTCCTCTACATACATCCACACTTATACATGTGCATGCTCCTCTACATATATCCTCACATATATACATATATATATATACTGTGTATATCCTCATACACACGTGCACATGGAATTGTTTCTTTCTGAGTAATCTGAGTATTCTGTTCGTGTTTACCTGTAAACGTGTGATCTTAATGTGTTGCTCGTGTTTACCTCTACACATGTGGCCTTTGTGTGCCTTTTGTGTTCCTCAAACAGATGCATGTTTTGCACATGTGCGGTCCTTCAGTGTGTTCAGGGGAGGCAGGAGGGTTTATGGTGACTGTAAATGTGAGGAACTCTGAGCCACACATTGGACCACATTAACAGACTATCCTGCTTTTGTACCCTCTCAGTGCATGGTCATATGTTATCGTCCCTTTTGCCCACATGCTGTTTTTTATTGCCAGCAGTAATGCACCAGCACACCTATATTTAGAATGAATCCATGATATCAGTATTTTAGAGGCAGTCATTACTGAGGACACGGTGATTACTCCTGGCCTTTCTCTGGTCTGCAAGGATCACAGACTCTTTGTGTAAGTCACCATCACTTTGCATTCACATAGATTTACCTTAAATATGCTTTCACCACTGATATTGTTCAATAGAAAGGAGAGCCTTAATTCCTGCCATCTAACTCAAATATAGTGTATGAAATTTTAAGCAGAATATTGCCACATGTTGAACATCAGAATCTCTATGAGATTAATGTAACACAATGTAGCGCACAACCCAATAATCAATGCGCGCCTTCATTTCACTTGCTCAATGATGCTTAAAAGGTTTCAAAATTCACCCACCTCGTCTTCACACGTGACTTACCAAATATAAACAAATTGTTGAACTGTGAAAGTACAAAACGGTTTACATGTTTTAAAGGGGTAAAATATGGTTCTGAAAACTTTCACATTTTATCAGACTGTTAGTGTACCCGCTGTACCAGCCTAACTCAGTGTTTGCAAGCGCTCTGCAGGGTAGTGGGCTGAGGTGATGGTTCGGCTGCTGTGGTTTTACTCCGCAGGTGCAGCGCGATGAAAACAAAAGCAAAACTGATGAAGGATGCTTAAGCTCTTACTTTTTCTAATTTTGAAGTTCAAGAAAGGAGCAGGAGGACAGATTGATCAAAAGATTACCAAAGGTAATCTTCAAACCCGAGCCCCCTGAAGCGTGACCCACAGGGCTGGCAGAGGAAGCGCGGTTAATTTACTCCATGGATGTATCGCCACAATCTTCGCCAACCAGGAGCCGGGCGACCAGCGCCCGTGGTTAACACAATGCATCGGTACCAGGAACATTATTAATGTGTGCTATTCTGGACGACCTGATGTCAGCATGCGTTTTCACTGCCGTGCAATATAAACGCGTGCGCTCTCTCTCTCTTGAATATGTCAAAAGAAGAGGACCTGGGTATCAATTCTAATATCATATTTGTGTCTCGCTACCTTTGACCAGACCTAATTACTTTGACTCGCTGTAAGCGTAAGCGAGATTGACGACTAGAGTTGTAGGGAGTGGATTTCTTTTTTCGTGCACCCTACTGCCGCTAACCTTTCTCCAAGTGAGGTGGGTGGGTGTGAGACCTGAGGAACCTCTCGCACGGGTGGCTTGTTGAACACTTTTTTTTCCAAGAGCAAACTTTAAATGTCTTCATGACTTGGGACCTGTTCTGACAAGACAGAATAAGCAAAGAGATTTCGCAAGGAAAACGTTTTGACTGGTAGTGGCTGTACACTCTTATGCTCAGTGAGGGAGATGAAGAATATGCTATGAGTTCGTTTTAAGTTGTTAAAGCTTTAGGATTGTTTTGCAGTTTTTTTGCAAAACAAAACAAAACTTAATCCGATTTAACAATAAGTACGCAGTGTAGCCGGTGTCCAGGTTTTTCAAACCGACTCGGTTTTGCGATGCTAGAATGGTTCGTTGCTGTTTGCATGCTCATAGGGTTGGCATTCGTATGGCCAGCATCGCGCTGCCTCGGATTGGGAAGCCAGCCTTCTAAACTCCTGCGTGGGATCGGAAGGGATGTCTCTCGGCGCCGAGCGAAAGATGGTATGCCCGACAGGTGTCATCCTGATCACTGCACTGACGAGGTCCCCGTCGAGGAGGACGTCGCCGTCGCGCTGATTTGCAAGCCGTCCGCGCTGGCCAGCTACCTCCTCAAGCACTGTGTTTCTTTCTGCAATTTTTCTCCGGGTTCGTCATGGAGCTGGCGGGCGAGCCCGTTGCTGCAGACGCTTTTCGGCACTTGTCTGCCCGCGGAGAGCGCCGTGCACTTCGTGCGTGACCACCTGCAGATGAACGACGACGGTCTGGTGGCGCTGGACTGGGCTGTAGCCCGGACTGGCGTCCCATGCCACAAACGGCGGAGGACTTCGAGTAATTCCACGAACCCTGTTCTCTTAATAATTCCAAATTCCTTTGGGAAAATCACCAGGAGTGTCTTGAAGGTAATGCTAATTACTGCACAACATCAGATCAAGCGCGCGTGTGTGGTGGCGCATAATGTCTCTAGTAGCATTGCCTGTGACAACTATGGTACATGTGTCTTATACGGGTCTAGTAGATAAACTGAGAACCACATATTTTGAAATATTTGAATTTACTAAAACTGTAACAGTTAATCACAGTTTTAAAAAAAACTGAAAATAGTTTGGTAATTGATTAAATGAGACATGAAGGAAGGTTATTTTATGTGTGTTCAGTGGTAAAACTTTTTGGAAACGGCAGGTCATTATCTGGGGGGGGGGTTCATCATTGATTTGTTGCACATCGTATTCTTGCACTGACCTCAGATCAGTGTACACATGGCCCTTCAATGTAAATGACTGAGTTTGAGAAACTCAGGCTGAAACTAGTCCTCAACCTCAACATCCAAAACAATGGTGCACACACAAACATAAGCACACACACATCCACATGAATACACACACATACAGACAAAAATGCTCACATACTCACTGGCATGTACAAATGCACACAGCTCAGAATGATACTGGATTCTGTGGTAATATTTTTCATATTTATCATAAATGTAATGGCTACATTTACTTCCCCCTTCATTTTAATTCCCCCCATTAAATAAGACGTTTTTCCTGCGACACACAGCTTAGCGACAGGCACAGAGATTATGGTGGCAAAGTGGCCGTGCTGGGCGTTCTCCTGCCTGCTGTTTCGCATGGTTGTGTTTGGTGTGAGCGCTGGCTGCGTGCCGACTCAACGGATCCAGTTTCCCTAATGACTCACTCCGTTCTCCCCTCCCAGCTGTGTGTTAAACCACTGTGTGCCTGTGTTATCGCATTGGTCCTCACAGGCCTATACAATTGCACTGTGATCACAGGTCTGTGTAATTACACTGGTCCTCACAGGTCTGTGTTATCACACCGGCACTCACAGGCCTGTGTAATTACACTTTGGTTGTATTATGATGCTAGATGCTTGAAGATCTTTTTTATTGTGCTGTTGTTCGCAGCCCTTAATTATTGAAGTTTATTCTCATGCCAGTGCACCATTACATTGGTTCACACGGTTCTTGTGAATGTGTGTGTCTTGTGAGAGAGAGAGAGAGAGAGAGAGAGAGAATAAGAGAGAGAGGAGAGAGAAAGACAGAAAGCGTGTGGTTTTGATCTGAAGGAAATGTCACAGAGAGAGGTAGGTGCTCTCTCTGAGCTGCAGTGTTTTCTGGGTCAGCCTGGAGCCTGAATGAGGACAGAAGCTCATCGCTGTGTGAGGTGCAGGGGCGGATGTGTCAGTCTGATTCCATCTCCTGTCACAGACGCAGGCCTCCTCTCGGGGCGAGGGAGCCTCCTCTGTCTCTCCTCCACGGCTCACAGCTGAAACGAGAAAAATCGCCAGCGTTTTGTTCCAAAAGGCCTCACTGCAGCAAGACTGTGAGGTGGATTTGCTAGTTATTTTCCGGGATGACATTGCTGTGGCACAGTGACATCTAGCATTGTGACATCACACGCTGTGTGTGACATAAACAGGTGTATAGCATGTTATTCCTCACACTGTGTGTCGCAGATGATGACATCAGTATTGGGAACAGCTGTGAGTGAAGTTGTGTGATGAATCGGTCTGCAGAGTGGCTACAGCTCTTGGACTCACTGAACTGATTAGAACTGCACTGCGAGAGGGGCCAGTACACTGTGGTTTAAACCACAGGGTGGGGTGCTGAGTGGGACATACAGAACGGGGCGTACACTTTCTGCAGTATGGACTACCCTTAGTGGATAGCTGTGTTGAGACCCTTTAAGTGTTCAAGTCCAGGCTTGATGCAGTGCTGGATACTCTGTAGACTGTAGGTAAATGGGCTTGATGCAGTGCTGGATAAATGGGCTTGATGCAGACTGTACTGGTAAATGGGCTTGATGCAGTGCTGGATACACTGTAGACTGTAGGTAAATGGGCTTGATGCAGTGCTGGATACTCTGTAGACTGTAGGTAAATGGGCTTGATGCAGAGCTGGATACTCTGTAGGCTGTAGGTAAATGTGCTTGATTTGAGCTGAACCGCCTGCTCTCGTCATACTGTTCTGTGGTCTGACTCAGACTGCAGGGCTGCCTGTTATACAGGAAGTACTGCTCTGCAGTCAGTGGGACACCTGACCTCAGCAGCCTGCCCTTCAGACCTGCTCCCTCCACATCCTGTGTGTTTGTGTGTGTGTTTGTGTGTGTGTGTGTGTGTGTGTGTGTGTGTGTGCAGTGCAGTGTGTGTATATGTGTGCAGTATGTGTGAGGAGGATATAGTGTGTGTGTGTGTTTGCACAGTGTGAGTGTGGGCTGTATTTCAGGGTAAATCTGTAATGTTAGGAGAGGGGCTGTATTTCAGGGTAAATCTGTAATGTTAGGAGAGGGGCTGTATTTCAGGGTAAATCTGTAATGTTAGGAGAGGGGCTGTATTTCAGGGTAAATGTGTAACATTAGGAGAGGGGCTGTATTTCAGGGTAAATCTGTAATGTTAGGAGAGGGGCTGTATTTCAGGGTAAATCTGTAATGTTAGGAGAGGGGCTGTATTTCAGGGTAAATCTGTAATGTTAGGAGAGGGGGTAAATCTGTATTTAGGAGAGGGCTGTATTTCAGGGTAAATCTGTAATGTTAGGAGAGGGGCTGTATTTCAGGGTAAATCTGTAATGTTAGGAGAGGGGCTGTATTTCAGGGTAAATCTGTAATGTTAGGAGAGGGGCTGTATTTCAGGGTAAATCTGTAATGTTAGGAGAGGGGCTGTATTTCAGGAGTAAATCTGTAATGTTAGGAGAGGGGCTGTATTTCTGTAGGGTTAAATCTGTAATGTTAGGAGAGGGGCTGTATTTCAGGGTAAATCTGTAATGTTAGGAGAGGGGCTGTATTTCAGGGTAAATCTGTAATGTTAGGAGAGGGGCTGTATTTCAGGGTAAATCTGTAACGTTAGGAGAGGGGCTGTATTTCAGGGTAAATCTGTAATGTTAGGAGAGGGGCTGTATTTCAGGGTAAATCTGTAACATTAGGAGAGGGGCTGTATTTCAGGGTAAATCTGTAATGTTAGGAGAGGGGCTGTATTTCAGGGTAAATCTGTAATGTTAGGAGAGGGGCTGTATTTCAGGGTAAATCTGTAATGTTAGAGAGGGCTGTATTTCAGGGTAAATCTGTAACATTAGGAGAGGGGCTGTATTTCAGGGTAAATCTGTAATGTTAGGAGAGGGGCTGTATTTCAGGGTAAATCTGTAATGTTAGGAGAGGGGCTGTATTTCAGGGTAAATCTGTAATGTTAGGAGAGGGGCTGTATTTCAGGGTAAATCTGTAACATTAGGAGAGGGGCTGTATTTCAGGGTAAATCTGTAATGTTAGGAGAGGGGCTGTATTTCAGGGTAAATCTGTAATGTTAGGAGAGGGGCTGTATTTCAGGGTAAATCTGTAATGTTAGGAGAGGGGCTGTATTTCAGGGTAAATGTATTTCAGGGTAAATCTGTAATGTTAGGAGAGGGGCTGTATTTCAGGGTAAATCTGTAACATTAGGAGAGGGGCTGTATTTCAGGGTAAATCTGTAATGTTAGGAGAGGGCTGTATTTCAGGGTAAATCTGTAATGTTAGGAGAGGGGCTGTATTTCAGGGTAAATCTGTAATGTTAGGAGAGGGGCTGTTTTCAGGGTAAATCTGTAATGTTAGGAGAGGGGCTGTATTTCAGGGTAAATCTGTAATGTTAGGAGAGGGGCTGTATTTCAGGGTAAATCTGTAATGTTAGGAGAGGGGCTGTATTTCAGGGTAAATCTGTAATGTTAGGAGAGGGGCTGTATTTCAGGGTAAATCTGTAACATTAGGAGAGGGGCTGTATTTCAGGGTAAAAATCTGTAATGTTAGGAGAGGGGCTGTATTTCAGGGTAAATCTGTAATGTTAGGAGAGGGGCTGTATTTCAGGGTAAATCTGTAATGTTAGTATTTCAGGGTAAATCTGTAATGTTAGGAGATTTCAGGGTAAATCTGGTTAGGAGAGGGCTGTATTTCAGGGTAAATCTGTAACATTAGGAGAGGGGCTGTATTTCTGTATTTCAGGTAAATCTGTAAATTAGGAGAGGGGCTGTATTTCACTGTATTAGGAGAGGGGGCTGTATTTCAGGGTAAATCTGTAATGTTAGGAGAGGGGCTGTATTTCAGGGTAAATCTGTAATGTTAGGAGAGGGGCTGTATTTCAGGGTAAATCTGTAATGTTAGGAGAGGGGCTGTATTTCAGGGTAAATCTGTAATGTTAGGAGAGGGGCTGTATTTCAGGGTAAATCTGTAATGTTAGGAGAGGGGCTGTATTTCAGGGTAAATCTGTAATGTTAGGAGAGGGGCTGTATTTCAGGGTAAATCTGTAACATTAGGAGAGGGGCTGTATTTCAGGGTAAATCTGTAATGTTAGGAGAGGGGGCTGTATTTCAGGGTAAATCTGTAATGTTAGGAGGGTAACATTAGGAGAGGGGCTGTATTTCAGGGTAAATCTGTAATGTTAGGAGAGGGGCTGTATTTCAGGGTAAATCTGTAATGTTAGGAGAGGGGCTGTATTTCAGGGTAAATCTGTAATGTTAGGAGAGGGCTGTATTTCAGGGTAAATCTGTAATGTTAGGAGAGGGGCTGTATTTCAGGGTAAATCTGTAATTAGGAGAGGGCTGTATTTCAGAAATCTGAGGGAGAGGGGCTGTATTTCAGGGTAAATCTGTAATGTTAGAGAGGGGCTGTATTTCAGGGTAAATCTGTAATGTTAGGAGAGGGGCTGTATTTCAGGGTAAATCTGTAATGTTAGGAGAGGGGCTGTATTTCAGGGTAAATCTGTAATGTTAGGAGAGGGGCTGTATTTCAGGGTAAATCTGTAATGTTAGGAGAGGGGCTGTATTTCAGGGTAAATCTGTAATGTTAGGAGAGGGGCTGTATTTCAGGGTAAATCTGTAATGTTAGGAGAGGGGCTGTATTTCAGGGTAAATCTGTAATGTTAGGAGAGGGGCTGTATTTCAGGGTAAATCTGTAATGTTAGGAGAGGGGCTGTATTTCAGGGTAAATGTGTAACATTAGGAGAGGGGCTGTATTTCAGGGTAAATCTGTAGCGTTATGGGAGGGGCTGTATTTCCGGGTAAATCTTTGGTTGATGGTTTTTCTCTTTGCAGCTGTGTGAGGTGGCCCTGGTTCATGGCTATCTCCCGGTGGTCTTTAACCGACGTGGGCAGAATGGCACCCCCCTGGGTACGCCGCGGCTGCAGCAGTTTGGCGACCCGGCGGACCTGCGCGAGGCAGTGCGCTACATCCGCTACCGGAGACCGGGGGGCCGGCTGTACGCGGTGAGCGAGAGCACGGGCTCTGGCCTGCTCCTGTCCTACCTGGGCGAGTGCGGGAGCTCCAGCTACCTGACGGCCGCCGCCTGCCTCTCCCCTGTGCTGCGCTGCCAGGCCTGGTTCGAAAGCGCCCCCTGCTGGCCGTACCACTGGATCCTGCTGCTCTACCAGAAGATCCTCCTCAGCAGGTGTGCAGCTCCACTGCTCCGTGCTGTTTATATGGCTTTACTGAGCCTTATTGCTGCATCACACCCTGGGCCAACCAGAGGAGGATGCGCTCCCCTCCGAAGCCTGGTTCCTCCAAGGTTTCTCCCCATGTTCCACATCAGGGGCCTCCTTGGCACTGTGGCTGCATGTTTGCTCTAGTGGGAGTTAAGGCAATGGTCTGCTGTGAAATGAAATGACTCGAATGTATGTGAAATGCACTATACAGATAAATGTGATTTGATGGTGATGATGACAGTGATGAAGGTTTAGGTGATGATGATGAAGGTGATGGTAACAGAGAAATGACTGATTCTGGCGCAGGTACCGGACGGCTTTGAGGGAGGTGGTTCCTACAGACGTGGTGTTCTCCTGCAGTTCCCTGCGAGGCCTGGAGGAGGCGCTGTTCTGTGGGGCGGCGGGGGGCGGGACCAGCTGGGACGCATACTGGGAGCGTAACGAGCCTCTGAGAGATGTGGATGAGGTGGCGGTGCCTGTGCTGTGTGTGTGTAGCCAGGACGACCCGGTGAGAGGAGAGCCAATCAGCACGCTTCCGCTGGAGCTCTTCCACAGCAACCCCCACCTCTTCCTGCTGCTGACCACCAGGGGCGGGCACTGCGGCTTCGCCACACCCAGCGACGGTGAGGCCACCGCCCCCTGGAGCCACCGGGCCCTGCTTGAGTTCTTCCACGCTGCTACAGACTTCTGCACCAGCGAAGAGAGGGCCAGACCGCCCCCCCGCCGCAGGGGCCAGGGGGGTGGGGCCAGGGGCCCGGGGACCGGGGCTAACGGCAGGGCCTTCCGCCATCACAGCGTCAGCACCGGCAAAAAGCCCCTGACCTGCTCTCACAACATCCACGCCATCTATAGCTGGCAGCGCTCCTACACGCGGTGACAGCGTCTGCAGTCACACCTTAGGGACTGCCACTATATCCCCATACATCACTGTAAGGCCACGCCCTCGGCCCTGTCGTTATATGGACACGCCTTTCATTCCAGTCACTGTAAACCCATGCCCTCCTGTCAAGCCACTGTAAGTCCACAGCCTCTCGGCTGGGGGCTCAGGCCCTCTCAGTTTGAATGAGCCCACTTGTTCGGCCCCCATACTGAGTCACTATGGCCAGTCTGTGGAGGGGCACTTAGCACATAGACCAACATGATGGATGAACACTGTGGGACTGAGATTACGCATTTCAGGAGGGGTGCTGGAGACAAACAGGGCCCAGTAAAGTCGGCCTGGTGCGTGAGTGCCACCCCCCAGTATCACCATGACAACGGCCCAGCCGGCCCTCTGGGGTAGTGTTTACAAATTAAGATTTTAGTGAATGTGTTCACACCCCAGTTTGATTGTTTCAAAGCTAAAACACACTCTCAAAAACACACACACACTGAACACACTGGTATAGGGTTCCTGATTCTGCATCATGTCACTGGTATTGTTATGACACTTCCTCCATGATGAATTATTCACATTGTAAATGTGTTATAAGTTATATTATGATTGCATTATAAGCCACGTTGTGAGTGTGTTATAAGTCATGTTGTGAATGTGTTATAAGTTATATCATGATTGTGTTATATGTCATATTATGAATGTGTTATAAGTCATGTTGTGAATGTATTTTCTGGCAGTGTGCTCACAGCAGGCTTGGTCTACTCTCTGCTCCTCATGTTATTGATATTTAGAGTGCTGGATTTGGTCGTCTGAGCGCTGTGTCTCTTTGAGAGGGTAGGACATATCGAGCTCCTCGCTTTATGGAAGCGTGTTACTACTCCAGTATGTGACCACATCCAAACCACACTGGTCCCATGTTTGAGTGTTCTCATGCTTTTACCCGCTGGTTTTTGTTCCCATCTGGTCACACTCTGCCTGTCACTGTCAAACCTTTCCACCCTCTTCAGGTTGTTTGATTAATACTAGCTTTGTAATAAATTTGTGATATATGATAAACTGTGTTTTGATGAAGCTAACCCTCCAGTACATTAACTGAGCTAAACATATTTTAAAATCCTGAAATATACACAAACAAAAATGACCTCTATTTAAATCTTGCCTTCAATTCATATCATATATAATCTGTGGTCTCAGTATGAATGTGAGCCGATCCAGTGAGTCATGTTTCTCCACAGATGCTGATACCTGCAGGGTGTGTTTTAGATGTACCTCTCTCAGGACTCAGCGCACCCCATCACTGCAGGGTGTGTTTTAGCTGTACCTCTCTCAGGACTCAGCCCCCATCACTGCAGGGTGTGTTTTAGCTGTACCTCTCTCAGGACTCAGCTCAGCACCCCATCACTGCAGGGTGTGTTTTAGCTG
>CM040751.1:37724377-37761877 GCA_022829145.1 Albula goreensis
AGCCGTTCTGCTGTCACAGCGCTGCCCTTTGCCTCAGCCCCGCACTCCTGTCTCAGTCTAGAGTCTACTCTGCCTGACCTTCTGGAAGTTTCCTCATGGGCCCCAATACCGGAGGTCACGATCACAGGAGAATGTCACAGCCTGTCAGAGTGTTTACCTACCTGTGTGTGTGTGTGTGAGTGTGTGAGTGTGTATGTGTGTGTGAGTGTGTGTGTGTGTGTGTGTGTGTGTGTGTGTAGTGTGTGTGTGTGTGTGTGACAGATGTATGTGTGTATATATGTATATATATTTATGTATGTGTGTATGTACATGTGCTTGTTTGTATGAGTGTGTGTATATATGTATGTGTGTTTGTGTGAGTATATGCATGTATATGTATGAATGTAAATGGGTGTAAGCATATATGCGTACATGCATGTATGTCTGTGTGTTCTTACTTTATTTGTTAGTCAGAATGAGTCTCTGAGCCTGGCAGCTGTGCAGATTCCCAGCGCCGGCCCTTTAAATCTCTCTAAGTGTCATCTCGCACGCACCCCTCTCTGCTGAGTCACTGAGTTCAGCCTGGTTTTGTAACCTCCGCCCAGCGGGACATATCATTGGCTCCAGGATCCACACATTGACTCCCGTGGTTGGCTGCCAGCTCCACTAAACAGCTCTCTGTGGCTGAAGGCGATTCTTAAAGTGACAGCATCTGAAGCTGCACACACAGACACACACACACATACAAACATATACTCACGAATATTCACAAATACAATCACACACACGTACAAACATATGCATGCATTCACACATACTTCCACATGGCCACACACACATTCTGAAATCACATACACTCAAACGCATACGCCGTTATACTCATCGGCTTGCTGCCTCACTGGGTGCGATGCGAACAGACACTAGCAGACAAAGCAGGGGCACAGAGACCTGCTATCCTCGGATGTGATTGATGAACACATGTAGTGTGCTGTCATTATCAGGGGCAGAGCGTTCTGCAGTTTCCCTCGATTGGATGGCCGTGGCAGGCTGAGCTGCACTTCCTGTCCCTGTCTGAGGGGGTTTCTGAGCTGACTTCCTGCAGGTCCCAGCAGAGGGCCGCGTCACAGTGCAGCTATTTTCTGCCATCAGACGCATCCATTAGGCCTCCTTCTGAACCCTCCACCAGGGCAACATCCCCGGCTCTGCTCCTTATTTACACAGCGCACTAAATACAGAGCTGTATGCGTCCTCTGTAATGCACACTATGCTGTGCCAGTCCTGTCTGTACATTGTGCTTATGGCACCGCATAGCTCTGTGTGACACAGGTGTCTCTGAATGTCCTCTGTAAATGGTTGTGCCCACCCTTCACTGTGAAAAACAGGCCCCAACCTTCAGCTTCAGAGCCAGACTGCACTACACTACACACTGTGTATGTGTGTGTTTGCATATGTTTGTCATTGAAGATTTGTTGAGTTTACATAGTGTCCGCTGGTAGTGTGTCATTAAGGCGTGACTGACCAACAGCAGAAGCTTTTCTGGTCTGTGGGATTTGTGTCCTCTGAGATGCTGCATTCAGGGGGTGGTATTTTCAGGGAGCGGCTGGTTCCTGGGTGTTCCTGGATGGTAGCAGAGATGGGATGTGGTTGTGTGAGTGTGGAATGGACCTTAGTGTAGTGGAATGCTGGGTAATGTGTGCAGTGATCAGGCAGAAGCATGCCTAACCATGGCCTCAGGAACCTCCCCTCCCCCTCAGAGCTGCTGCTTCCCCATAGCTCTCAGCTCCATAGCAAATTCCTCTCGTACTTTGCCATGTTAAAAAAGGAACAAACTGTTGCTGCACTGCAGTACTCTTGTTTCAATGCCTGCTTCATGTTTCCTTTATGGTTTCTCTCTGCCTTCCCTCCATGCTGTGGCAAGTGTCCTCTGTGTGACATCATAATGACAACCGTTCCTGCCCTCTATGTGATGTCATAATGGCAGCTCCTTTAACACATTAGACACTGTCGCAGATTATTTAATCTGCTTGCCTGGTTTTTGATAACGCTTATTCATGATGTGGTGCACACAAAATTTGACTAGGCATACATTACAGTGTACCAATCTAAACTGGGGTAACATGAAGCTTCATATTGTGTACCATACATACTTGAGTAATGACATTTGTGTAAAATATATAAAAAAATATATGAACAGAAAAAATACTTCTTCATTGTTTGGATTGTCCATAAAAAGTCTCTCAGCCTTTTGGGGGATACACAAAGCTGAAAACATTTCGTCAAGGTAAGATGATTTTAGGGCACACTGAACTTATATTTAAGATGTCTTATGAAATAATTAATGTCTTATGAATGCCGTAGGGCTGTGTGCTTGATAATGCTACACTGTGATCACGGAGGTTAGAATTTCCTGCAGTCAGACAGGGAAGCGTCAGGCGACTGTCTCGCGCAACATGTTTCCCAGTTGCATTACTGACGTCAACATGCGTCAGCATAACCACTCTTAGTTTCCGTCAACCCTCTGAATACCACCAGCTCACCTCAGTGCAACCTGTGCGCCTCCGTTTCCTTCCGAAAAAGATCTTACAAAAGATTGACTATTCGCAAAAGCGAGTCAAGTTATTTTTGCTGCAACAATAAATGTATATTTTTCATCAATTGACAGTATGTCCATGATAACAAAGAAATTGCCTTAAGTCTAATTTCCTACCGGACGTTAATCTCTTCATTCCTTAAATAATAACAGTGAAAGAAAGATAACTCAGCTGTTATACCTGTTTTATTAAATCAAGGACGAAACATGTTGTCTCAGTTACAGCGTGCTCAATAATTATTATGAGTTGAGTTTCAGATCTAATGTTGTGGTCCCATATGCATTCCTAGGACGACTAGGACACTCATAAAAATACTGACTATTCTGGAAATCTAAAAACTGTAAAACCTTAAGTAATAGTAGATGAAGCAAAATAATTTATTTTCATTGGGCAACATCATAAACGCAACACAGAGGCGTTTTGCTTCACGACATGCAATTGGTTAAAAGTAAACCGTCTCTGGTATGTGCATTATTTTTCATTTGGTGAATGTACATGTTCCCTGCCTAGTTACTTGTAAGTTGATTTGAACCATTGGTTAGGAAATATGTCAATCATCTTCTATACGTAATGGGCGTCATAGATACTCTTTGACGTTAGAGTTTGATTGGCCAGCTGTTGGTGATCTCGTCATTGCGCTGCCAGCTGATCGGAGTGAGAAGCCGGTTTGAAGGAGTTGGAAGTGAGACGAGAGAGGTGACGAGTCGTACTGTAAATTATTAGAAATTGAGAAAAAAGTGAAATGGGGCAGTCGCGCTGAATCACCGTACATGAACTGACTAGAACTGGAAGCTGCTAAACCACACGCTGTGGGTAATCGGAAGATTAAAAATCAAAATAAATTATTGAAAATTGAGGGTTAGTGGAAGGGATTTTGTGCCGTACTCGGCTTAGCTACATTGATTGGAGGGTAAGGTGGGGCGTCCCAGAAAAACTGTCCTCTGAATGATCGTCTCATCAGTGTTTGTTAAACCATTAACTTGAGCTTTGAGGCCGTGGAAAGGGTGCTGACCGGTTTGATTTTAATCTGTTGGATTTTCGCCTCTTTAAAAAAAACAACCACGAGACGCAACATTTTCTTACACAACAGTCGTCTTGCTAGGCTACAAAAGTTGCTTTGCCAGAAAAGGCTCGTAGTTTCACACAACCAATTGCGTAACGTTTTTGGGCATTCTTTTGATAGGCTGGTGATTCACAATCACAATCTGAAAAGGACCAAGTATCTCTGACACAGTATGCTATGACTGCGCTTATAACCAAGTAACATTACACAGGAGTTGCATGACTGTTAGCTGCGCTTGCATGAGGGAAGTGGCGATCTCTCCCTCTCCCTCTCCCTCTCCCCCTCTCTCTGTGACGCTGGTAAAAGCTCTACTTCAGTCACGCAGGACGTCTGCATTCTGAGCCACATGAAGCACGAAACAGTGTTCAGTGGGCAGCGCAGGCAACGGGTGCAGAGACGGTTTTTGTTGGATTGTACTCAAAAGGTAAGTTAGCTCCTAGCCTGTCTTGATAACTTGTCTTGGGCATTATAGGCCGTGGCACTTTCTGACTTGCGAGAAGAAATGCGAGGTGTAACCTAATTTTTGAAGTTGGTCATATGCTGTTTTAATACACTCTCGAATGGAGTATTTATGTCTTTCCGACTTGTATGGATCAACGTTGTAGGCCTGCTCTAGTGTATGTGTTCGTAAAGTACATAAATGATATGTTTTATAACCTGTAGTTATGATTTTAAAAAAGAGTATTAATATGTATTTGCACCGCATTCGACTTGGAAACACCCTCCTCCAGCACAGATTTCAGCTGACGGTGGGCGTTGCTTTAGGTTAGCCACCGTTCAGTTAATTATGTTAAGTTTCTTAATACATTAAAACATTCTGGCCATTGAGCCGAAATGGGCAGGTCTGGAAATGAGGTTTAACTCAATGTCCTGGACGAGCGTAATCACGCCAAGCTCTGACAATTCATTCATTCATTCAGGTGAGAGCGTTATCCTTGGGCCTAAACTGCTGGGTGGTTTACCTTCATTCAGTACGTGATGGCATCAAGACTCGGATTTATCCAGATTTAAAACTCTAATGATTTGTTTGTTTATTTAGTTGGCATTAGCAAATATGTATTGATGGCATAGCCGCGTGTTTTTACTAGCAATTCATATGTTGTTAGTGTTAAACAACACAGCGATAATTGGTAACTTAAACTCTCGCTACATACATCGCATCGCTTTGGTCGGAAGTCATATTTTACCTTTGAAGCGAATCTGAAAGGACACAGCGCAACCAGCGGATTCCACGCGGCCGCACCCTGCTCAACGCGGATTCCTTTTTTCAAGAAGTTTGTTTCCATTTCTCAGTTACATTTCTGGGGAGATTACTCAAATTTGGCAACATACTAAAAGACACCCGGTTTATCGACATTCATAGCTTAAACATGATTGGATCACATGAGAGTACTGGAGAGAAAGAAGAAAAGAGACGCTTTTGTGAAGCTGCGGGTGTTAAAATGCTTCCCCTTTCTGAATCATGCTTGTATAACTGGGACAGAGAAAAACAAGTGGCACCACTGCGTGAATGGTGGAAATGTCCTGTTGATAATCATCACATGCAAATCGTCCTAAGAGTTCACCACTTTCATTTGGATAAAGTTTCTACACTTTTTTTTTATTTTACAAAAAACTATGCTGGTATACAAACCTTACCTCAAATTTGTTTATTGAACGTCAAATGTCGTCAGTTGTTTCTTGTGTAATTAAATTTTTCCTTGGGCATGGGAGGTGGTGAAATTCCTTCATATTTAGGTCGCCGTACAATTTATGAATCTTGTGCTTAATACATTCAACTTAAAATATGTTTCTAGTCTTTTTTTTATCCTTTTGCTGCCTTTGCTGTTATCTCTCCGAGGCCTGAAATTATGTAAGTTTAACCAAATGTTTACCTGTTCTCCAGCGCTTGCTTATGCAACCTGGCAGTTGAGGGATTTCGACACTGGAGAGGCTGTGCGGAGTTAAAGTGTGACTGCACCCTGCCTGGGCCCTGATCGTTCTGTGCCTGATAAGAGCTGAGCACAGTCCGGTGTCCTCTGAGCTCACGTGCAGCACGGCTGTGTTGAGCTGCTCCAGAGGACATGGCCATGCCCAGACCCAGGGCAACAGGCCCCCTGCTCTGCAGGGCCTCGTCTGGGCCAGGCTGATTCCCGGCTCCGGCAGAGCGTTTCTGTTCCCGGCCCCAGCAGAGCATTTCTGTTCCCGGCCCCGGCAGAGCGTTTCTGTTCCCGGCCCCGGCAGAGCGTTTCTGTTCCCGGCCCCGGCAGAGCGTTTCTGTTCCCGGCTCCGGCAGAGCGTTTCTGTTCCCGGTGACTCAGTCTGTGTGATTCACAGTCCTTATACCTTCCTGAACACTTTCATCGCTGGGTGAATCTGCAGGTGAACTTTTAACTTTTAGTCTTGGGTGACTCTTGCTGGCCAGCCTGTTAATTTTCCCCAAATAGTATTATTTAGCAAAACGGTTCAGGGAGGTGTTTCTTTCCCCAGTTCTGATTGTATTTTGTGTGTTTTTTCCTCAGTGGAAATTGATAGCGGCTCGGTTTCCTTCTCACTCTTTTGAGTGTGAAATGGGCGAGGAGTGATTAAATGCAGTAATTGACCAGATTTTGTCTTTCTGTGCTGCGTATCTATGAGGAACTATTGCAGTTCATTAGTCATCAAGGAGGAACACGTATTACAGCACGCTGCATTAGCTGACAGGGACTCCTACGGCTACACGGTTTGATTATTGGTTAATTTGAACAGAGGCGTATCACTGCAAAATGACATTTGGAAAAACAAGACCAGCAGCATTATCAAAGCAACAGTGCCGTACCGTGTCTGTTTTTTTTGTTTACACAGAACACGTTAACGTGGTCTGTGATGACGGGATGGATTTTATAGAGCAGGGTTTCTGATATGTCTTTGGTCATGTGACAGTAGTGGTCAGGCCACATTTCACTAGCTATGACGTGCTTGTGTTCTGTAGAAACACAGGTGTGATGCAGTTTCTGGTGTCTTCATATGGTAGGGTGGTGTTCTATTGCCCCGCTCACTGATGGTGGGTGCTGGAAGTGACTCCTGTGATTGGCTGTTGGTGTGATGCTTGGTGCACAGTAACCCCTGTGATTGGCTGGTGGCATGATGCTTGGTGCTCTGATTGGATGTGGTGGGATGGTTTGTGATGCTGCAGGAAGTTGAAGGCAGCAGGATTTTGGAGTTTCCAGCATTTCAAATCAGATTAGATATGAATGGATCAGCCCTCAAGCCGGAGGGGCGAGTGTGTGTGTGTGTGTGTGTGTGTGTGTGTGTGAGTGTGTGAGTGTGTGTGTGTGTGTGTGTGTGTGTGTGTGTGTGTGTGTGTGTGTGTGTGTGTGTGTGTGTGTGTGTGTGTGTGTGTGTGTGTGTGTGTGTGTGAGTGTTTGTGTGTGTGTCTTTCTGGACTCAGGCTCCTCTCGTATCTCACTGGATGGTCACTCATTGCTCAGCACAGACAGAACTGGCTCTGACTCAGCACTGCGCAGCTGTGACTCAGCACTGCGCAGACCAGAGCAGCTGCACTCTTGCGTCACAGGCTTAAAGAACCCTACAGCATGTACTCACACATGCTTCCCTGTGCCTGGGCCTGTGTTGATGACCGAGAACCGATGGCTGCGCAGATCTGCGCAGAGGAAGGGCAGAGCCGCACAGACGGAATGGAATTTATACCACATGTACCAGGCATTCCAGGAATGTACGTCTGAGACCTGAGGGGAGGGAGAGAGAGGGGGAGGGAAAGAGGGGAAGAGACAGAGGGGAAAACGGGAGGGAACGGTACAACAGAATGAATGGATGAATAGGGATATGGGTGAAATAGGGAAAGAGCAAGAGAGGCCACAGTGTGGGGAAACGAGCTGGGGGTGGCGCTGTAGAGTGAGCAGAGAGACGCTGTTTGACTGCACGGGGAGCGAGATGGCCGTCAGTATGTAATGGGTCTCAGGGAGGGTTCCTCTCCTCCCTGCCGCAAACCCCAGCTCCGCCTCACTTTCCTCTGGATTCACTGTTTGTTTCATGGCTTTCATATATCGCCAGCTAGCACCAGAGAGAAGGGGCCGGATGTCAGACAGTGATGTGAATATATTCATACTGCTGCACTTACATTATCAGAGCTGCGTTAAACCCAGCATACACAGTGGGTCCCCAGGAGTGACTGTTTAAACCTCTGTAGGCTTCCCCCTGAAAACATATCTGTTATAATGACACATCTTAAATATGTCTCCATAGTATTATCTATATTTTAACTAATAATTTACAGGCCTGTTTGCTTAATGCAAATTATTTTTTTGTAGCAAGCTAGCAAGCCAGTGTTTAAATGGTTAATTGTAAGGCAAACGGTTGTCCTGGTTTTGCATGTACAGTCCTGTTTTTAAATTTTTTTAAAAATTAAATTGTGATAGTCCTGATGCCACATAGAGGGAATGTCCCCGGGTGCAGCTGAAAAGCACAGAAATGTCCCTGTGTGCCTTGTGTGACTGGCGTCTGGATTATGGGAATATCAGTGTCCCTCTCGGACACATCAGAGCCAAGCTCAGCCTCCTTCCAGAGCGAAGGACACGGAACAGGAAGTGTGATCTCCGGCCCACTTAAACAGGAAGTCTCTCCATTGGGCACCTGCTTATGATCTAAAGTTACCAGAAATGTTTGTGCATTAGCAGGATCTTCATAATCTTCATAAGGCATCAATCATTTTGACACCAACACCGATAACCTAATGAGAAGCTGATGAGGATATGTTGAGTCTAGAGTGATTGACAGGCAGTCAGGACTCATCTGAAGAAATGCCGTTATGCCGTTGCTTGCTGATTAAAGATGTAGGCTGCAGAAAAAAAGGGCTGAATACGCCCTCTGTGGTGGGGTGGGGGGCAGCGCTGGCGGGCATGTGCGCTGTGAGCCCCCAAATCTAAACAGCGAGAGGGCACAGGTCCTGAGCCTCCTGCCACAGAAATGGGCCTCTCACTTTGGCAGGTAGACTGACCTGTTTCTGCATAAGCACGAGCTAGTGGTGTGTGCTAACATCTCTCCATCCATAACTGCTGTGTTTGTATTGGTTCCCTGACCTTGCTGGGGGTAGTTCTGGCTTTAGTCTCACTGATACCGGTCTCATCAACGCTCCACACTGGCTGGCCTTTGTGCCACTGCTGTCTCTGCAGCACCGATACCGTAACCAGACCTTTTATCGACGGAAATTGTTACACAACTCTCACCTTATTTTTAAATAGGTGAGTCTTGTTCTGTCACCTCCCAACAGGAAAACCAGACGCTCTTTGTTAGCTGGAGCAGGCCTGCTCTCTCAGCGCACTTCGTCTGCTCGTAAATGTTACACTGTGACCTGAAATGGCAAAAGAGATGTAACATCCGTGCCTTTCAGAGGATTGTCAGACGGGAAGAGTTGGACATAGAGCTGCTTCATCAGTCTGTATCAGAAATCAGTGTTTTATTGTAGCCTGGAGCAGCAGATTGTTTATATTTAATCACCAGAATTCATATTTAATCAGGCTATGCCAAACTCCTGCTTCCCTACAGGCACGGATTAGAGAGGGAGACAATTATTTCAAAATGTTAGTATCTGTGGAAAGTATGATTTGTTTAATATTTGTCTTTTTGTATTGTTGATAATCACAAGATGATGATAAGGACTTTTGTGCATTCTAACAGCTAGCCAGCTAGCTTCATTTCTCTGTACAGCTGTTTTGCACCCTAGACCTCCAGCCTGTTTTTGGCCTCATTAAACGGGTTTGTACAGCCAGCCAAAAGGTGATCTACTGGCTGCTTCAGCTCTCCAGTCTGTTCATTTTTCCTCAGCAGTGTTCTGAAACAATAGTACCAAAACACAACCCTCTGACCAATCACGGTTGTGTTTTGCGTTTATCAGTGGAAAGTGTGGTAGTGTTTTGGTTCAGTGCCCGCCCTTTTCTGCAGTTTTTGACAGTGATAAGGTGGGTAGCGCTGTCAGGTCTGTGTCCCCCCCAGGTGGTCTGTGCCCCCCCCAGGTGGTCTGTGTCCCCCAGGTGGTCTGTGTCCCCCCCAGGTGGTCTGTGTCCCCCAGGTGGTCTGTGCCCCATGCTGGCTCAGGCCCTGCGGTGATCCAGCCCAGCCCTGGCCTGTGAGGGGGGGAAACCATGGCGATGCCCCCGGTGGTTCTGGGTGGCCAGTGCAGATGTGGCGCTGGTGCCAGAGATCAGAGGAACGCAGAATCATGGCAGGGCTGTTTATGCTTCGCCCCACAGCCCTTTGATTACACAACCGTGCAGGAATTTCCTCCCAGTGTCAAACTGTCCTGTTTACTCACAGCCCAGGCAATCTGCATGCTGTGACACTGTGTGCAGCTCTCCTCTCCTCTCCTCTCCCTGTACTCTGTGCCAAGCACAATCATATTTGGCTAAATTCTAAACTCAAACTGCAGCATAAAGTGTGTGTGTGTGTGTGTGTGTGTGTGTGTGTGTGTGTGTGTGTGTGTGTGTGTGTGTGTGTGTGTGTGTGTGTGTGTGTGTGTGTGTGTGTGTGTGTAGATGTATTTCTCTGTGATGGGGGTGTGGTCTGGGGGCAGAGAGAAGTATCAGCCTGTCACCGCAGGAGCAGACATCAGGAAGTGAGGTCTGTTCCCCGGGTAACATCCAGCTCCCACTTCCTGTTTAGAGTCTCCCAGCATGCCGTGCTGCAGCTGACCTTCACACAGCCTGCCTCCTATCCTGTGACCTCCCCTCTGTATGGGGCGGAGTTTGTACATGATGGTGTGTGAGTCTGTGTGATGGTAGTGCCATTTGCTCTGAAATCGTTCACACATCCACACTACTCACACCTGAGCCTTAAACAGGTTATTAACATGTCCCCTCTCTGTCTCCCAACAGGTGTGCGTCAGTGCCCCGCCCAGCACAAGACGGAGCATGCGGATTGGCTGCCAGACATGAGATGGAGAGTGCCTATTGGCTGACCTGCAGCAGTTCTTCACTGGCAAGCTTTATGTCCATGTGTCCCAGCTAAAGCTGCCAGCTGAAGAACTGCTGTGGCTGCCTCTGCCCGTCATTCAGAGAGAGGAGGCGGGGCCTCTGCCCGTCATTCAGAGAGAGGAGGCGGGGCCTCTGCCCGTCATTCAGAGAGAGGAGGCGGGGCCTCTGCCCGTCATTCAGAGAGAGGAGGCGGGGCCTCTGCCCGTCATTCAGAGAGAGGAGGCGGGGCCTCTGCCCGTCATTCAGAGAGAGGAGGCGTGGCCTCTGCCCGTCATTCAGAGAGAGGAGGCGGGGCCTCTGCCCGTCATTCAGAGAGAGGAGGCGGGCCTCTGCCCGTCATTCAGAGAGAGGAGGCGGGCCTCTGCCCGTCATTCAGAGAGGAGGCGGGGCATAGAGCCGCGCAGAGAGAGGAGGCGTGGCCTCTGCCCGTCATTCAGAGAGAGGAGGCGGAGCCTCTGCCCGTCATTCAGAGAGAGGAGGCGGGGCCTAGAACCACGCAGAGAGAGGAGGTGTGGCCAAGAACCGTGCAGAGAGAGGGAGGCGTGGCCGAGTGCCAAGCAGAGAGGAGAGGCGTGGCCAAGAACCGCGCAGAGAGGAGAGGTTTAACCAGGTTCCCTGGAGGGCGAGAGCAATAGAGGAATGCCGGAAGGAAGGGGTGCCATTAACAGACTGGGAGATTGTCTCTGTGTTAATTAAACATGGTTGCCTAGGACTCCCAACAATATTTATGTTACAAATTCCTACTATCAACACCAGGCTTTAAAAAATATATTATAATCCTTTACAAATATGAAACCTGGCAGTAATGAAACCTGGTGATAAAAATGCCATTTTTGATGACGAGTCTGCCAATTTTACAGAAAAGAGCCCTGTCAATCACTTAACATGACCAATCACAGTCTCTCGGAGGTGGGTACTCTTCAGAAATACAGGGGCAGGAAATAAGGAGGGTAAACATTTTCCAGCTGGAAGGTAAGACTGCAGTGTTAATCCAGATGTGTTGGGTCTGCAGCCTGCATGGTGGGATTGTATAGGGGTGTGGCAGGATTACAGTAATACAGGAGAGAGGGATAGAGGGATAGAGGGGGCGGGCAGGAGCACTGTAATCTGTAGCCCGTAATTCAGACAGTGACGTGGGGTCGGCCTCGTCACCCAGACGGTTCCCCTCTCAGACTGCTGATTATGTAATCACATGGAAAGACTGATGGGGAAACCCTGGGGCCGAGCGACCGCTGACAGCCCCCCCTAACCCCAACCCAGTCCTGAACACCCACTGCTCGCCAACAGCCCTACCCCCCCCTCACCCCAACCCCAACCCCAACCCCAACCCCAATCCCGAACACCCACTGCTCGCCAACGGTCAGACTGATATAAGAGGAGAAGCACTTTTGTACATCTTCAGGCCTGTTTGATGATCTTGTTTATCATTGACTCTGTTTATAAATCTGGTTTTGTGCAAACCCCTCCCACTACTGTGTGTTAACCAATCAGCATTGAGTTCACTGACAGTTCTACAAGCCATCAAGAAATTTTGCCAAAAAAAAAACATGCTAGTTGAACAAAAACATCAACATGTGACATAATATCTGCCTGGTCATTGGTTAGCTTAGGCTCCGCCCTGAACACAACTCCAGGTGCTCCGTCCCTCTCACTGAGCATGTGTGGACAGCATGGACCAGAGGTCAAAGTTCACATCACACAGACCTATTGCTCAGGAATTACCTGCTGCGTCAGCCGTTGTCAGGGTGATAAAGGTCACATTTATGTTGAAATCCTGGGTGTTTATGTGAGGTAAGTGTTTGGTAGATGGTGAAGTCCCTGCTCAGGTATATTCAGGTCTCCCGAGAACCCTTTGCCCTGAAATGGGTTGTGTGGCTAAAGCGTCAGCTGCACTTTGAATAGTAGGGTTGTGTCGTGTTAGCTTAATGTATCAAACTCAAATACCCACACTCTGTTTCCCAGGAAAATGTTGAATAAAAGACATGTCCTGCAGTAATGACCTTCATGTGTTTCATTGATTTTTTTTTTTATTTTAAACAAAAGCGTTTTCCTTTACAGCAGTGATTTAAAGTTGGCATGCCAGCTGATGGTTGTGTGGTTAGTCCAGGTAGGCTTTACTTACAGTGATGAAAAGGTCTAAAGACGTTTTTGAAATGTTTGCAATAAATAATTGAGGCACTGAGCCGAAAAACTGAAAAACTCAATGCGCTCATTAGCACCCAGGGGATCTAAACGTTGTCAATTTCACTCAATAAAGGTTTGCATCACAGCCTGGGAATGTTGCAAGCTTCACGAGGTTTTGGTCGTCTGAGGGTTTATTGAGTAAACGGATGGAGAGAATGCAGTAGTGCTGGGTTTGAGCGGGCTGTGTGCGGGCTCAGGGTGGGACAGCAGGGGCGCATCTCTGACTCCCTGTGGCCTGTGGGTCTGTCTGCACCAGCACACCTGGGGAGAGAACACACACACACACACACACACACAGGCAGCATGACTCACTCCTACCTGCTGGGAGGCGGGGGTCCTCCGCCTCCCTCACTGGGCACTGGAGAGACTGGCTGCAGGAAGGGAAATGTCGGCTATGAAGCTCACAGGAGAAATTATGGGATTCAAGCTGTGCTGGTGCTGGAAACTGTTGCCCAGTAACCAGGAAGAGTGGAGGCGTGCTCTACCACATAGATGGACACGCCCACCAAAAGCCTTGGGCATACACAGTGGGGTACCCTCCTGTACAGTAAACTGGTGTATCTGGGTTCACGAAATATATGATGCACACAGAAAAATGGTGGATGTTATAACAGGAAGAGCTGGTGTGAATACAATATGAAGTGAAGTTGGTTGCGATGTTGGGATTGAAACTACCAGCTGTGGGAGGATCCTGTGACATCGGCAAAATCAGTGACATCATCAGCAGCAGCCCAGAGTTGCCTTGTATTCAGTGATGTCATCAGCTGCTGCCCAGAGCAGGTGTCGTTCCCCCTGAGTTCTGGGCCCAGTTCATCTCCTAATCACCCTCCCCCCCCACACACACACACACACACACACGCCGAAGCTCCCACTGAGCATTCCCCAGTGTCTTGTACGAGGGTGTCCTAGAACTGAGCGCACCAAATTTCAGTGAAATTATCTCAACCCAAACTGAAGTGCGGGATTAAGCTGTGAGCAGGCAGAGTGCTCATACCATCAAGGGCACTTTCTATTATATCTTTGACACTTATGTATAGCAAGGGTTTAGCAATCATTTTGGGACCAGGTGCGAGGCTGTTGACTTTAGCACTTCGCTCTGAAACGCCTCCATATTTGAGGATGCTCAGAGACAAAGCTGTCCTGCATGATGGAGGGGTCGGAGAGGCCCCCCTGCAGTCCCCTCGGGCGAGCGAGCGGCGCTGCCGGCTTCAAGCCGAACTGTATCCCAAGAGCCTTTGCTACATGCATAGTGGTTATAAAAAGACAGAGAGCCTGTTGGCAGAGCTGCTGCTATAGCAACTCCGCCATTGACAACAGGCCAGTTTCCATCCTGGGTTTCAGATGCGAGTATGTTCCAACGGCCTGGTGTACTCCTCCTCAGCTACCAAAGCGGCCCTCAACCCTACATCACTGAGAGTTTCACTCCATGTTCAGGCAGGGGAAGAGAAGGAGGCGAGTGCCCAAGTCAGAGTTCACCTTTGACCTTTGGCAAACTGGGCCACACCCCTGCTGAACGTGACTGGCAGCCCTGTAGAGCTGACCCTTAACCCTGCCATACCATGCGCCTTATCCAATTTCTGAAGGCTGAAATGAGTACCAATGAGCCGTATTACGATAGAGCCACACTCATCTGCCAATCATTGACTTTTGAACAAATAATAAAAGGAATCTCTCCACAGTCAATGCAGCCATTGGTCCAGCGCTAGCCCCTCCCACATTTAGTTCAGTCTTCCATCCCAATATCAAATAAGAGCACACTTCAAGAACTTTGCCACTGTATGTGTAGTTTAACCCTTTGGCCACAGGGGGGCAGTACATTATTGGGTAAAGTGTGTAGATTGACTCTGGACTTCAGTTGCCTAATGTCTGTACATGGAAAAATAAAAGAATGCAAACATTACATTAAAAACTTTACGGCGTCCATGTAACTGGCAGAGATCTTACATGCCTCATCTGAGTGGACCAACAGAACCGCTCCATGTGAAAGGAATGTGTATTTTTGTTGTTTTATTTTGATTGCCTTGCTTTTAAAAGATTACCTTACCTTTAAAGACTCAGCTCAATTTGTTGTGAGTTTTCTGTGTTGTAAAATGATGTAATAAGTGAAAGCTGTAACCCAGTCCAGGGGTATTCCCACCACAGAGGGGCTCTCTCAGAGGTTGAGTAAGACACCCCATGTGTCTGCAGGCATGAACACATAAACATGCTGCACAGTAAATACAGGGCTATTCCAGTTTCCTAAACCTGCGACCATGTGACCCCCACCCCCCCCCACACTGACCTGTTTCCCTGCGCCCCACCCCACAAACTTCCAGAAATTTCTCCACCAGAAAGTGGTGCTTGCATATTCTGGATATTTCTCTCCTGTGCTAAGCGGACACCCCCGAGACCGGGGGTGGGGCTGAGGTGAGGCAGGGGGTGGACCTGGGGTGGGGCTGAGTAGCTGTAATCCTTTTATCCCTGGACTCTTAATCCAGGTGGAACAGCACTGCATCTCACACCTGCTGCTGAGAGCGCACAGACAGACAGAGTGTCACAGCACACAGACAGACAGACAGACAGACAGAGTGTCACAGCACACAGACAGACAGACAGAGTGTCACAGCACACAGACAGACAGGCAGACAGACAGCGTGTCACAGCGAACAGACAGACAAACTGAGCGTACCACAGCGCCATGGAGCAGACTATGATGCTCGGGATTGAGGGGGTGAGGAAGACTATCCTTCACGGTGGCGCCTCTGAATTGCCCCGATTCATCACTGGAACCAAGGTCTGTGTCATTTTTACCCCCCCAACCTTTACCCCTCCCTCCCTAACCTTTACCCCCTCCCTAACCTTTACCCCAGCCCCTCCATCTCAGCCCTCCATAAACTTTACCCCTAAATACCCCCCACCCTCCCATCTCTATCCCCATCCTCCACCTTCACCTCCACCTCCCTCTTCCAAACTGTGTGGTTAGTACAGTGGGTGTTATTTTTAATAGTTAAATATAATGATTTAATGAGTTAATACAATGATTTATATTAACAGTGATTTGAAAAGCTGACCAGAATCACAGACAAAATGCTGAGCCAAGAGGGAGTGTCCTCCTGGTCACTCTTATGTAATTATAACACAGATATAAGTGTGTAAACATGATGTAATGTGAGACAGATGGGGCAGAGGCTCAGGCAGGTTGCACAGGTGTGTGGGTTTAGGTCAGCCACGTGTGCTGTCACCTGTACAGGAAACTTACGTTCCCCCGTCCACCCCCCCGCTGCACAGGTGACGCTCCACTTCCGGACCCAGCTGTGTGATGATGAGCGCACGGTGCTGGACGACAGTAAGAAGGTGGGCGTGCCCATGGAGGTGGTGATCGGGAACATGTTTAAGCTGGAGGTGTGGGAGACGCTGCTCACCTCCATGAGGATCGGGGAGGTGGCTGAATTCTGGTGTGATGTCACGGTGAGTCTTTGAGGCTCCGCCCACATGCTCGCACGCTGTTCCCCCTGCTCTCTCTGTTACCCTTTCTCCTCCTGCTCCCCTGCTCTCTCTGTTACCCCCTCCTCCTGTTCACCCTGCTCTCTCTGTTACCCCCTCCTCCTGTCCCCCTGCTCTCTCTGTTACCCTTTCTCCTCCTGCTCCCCTGTTCACCCTGCTCTCTCTGTTACCCTTTCTCCTCCTGTTCACCCTGCTCTCTCTGTTACCCTTTCTCCTCCTGTTCACCCTGCTCTCTCTGTTACCCTTTCTCCTCCTGTTCACCCTGCTCTCTCTGTTACCCTTTCTCCTCCTGCCCCCTGCTCTCTCTGTTCACCCTTCTCCTCCTGTTCCCCCTGCTCTCTCTGTTACCCTTCTCCTCCTGTTCCCCTGCTCTCTCTGTTACCCTTTCTCCTCCTGTTCACCCTGCTCTCTCTGTTACCCTTTCTCCTCCTGTTCACCCTGCTCTCTCTGTTACCCCCTCCTCCTGTCCCCCTGCTCTCTCTGTTACCCTTTCTCCTCCTGTTCACCCTGCTCTCTCTGTTACCCCCTCCTCCTGTTCCCCCTGCTCTCTCTGTTACCCTTTCTCCTCCTGTTCTCCCTGCTCCTCCTGTTCCCCTGCTCTCTCTGCCCCCCCTGCTCTTCCTGTTCCTGTTCCTGTTCCTTGCGCCTCTGCTCCTGCTACTTCTGCCTCTTCCCCCCCTCCCCTGCTCCTCCTGCTCCCTCTCCTTGCCCTCCTCGGTCTGCTCCTCCTGCCCCTGCTCTTGCCCCTGTGGGGGGAGTCAGGGCTGTCCAGGCAGGACAGAGTTAACCCCCCTGAGTGGGGCAGCTTTAGCTGAGCCAGGCTGTGGCCCTTTAATCATGTGTGATCAGGTTGTGTCATCATATTTCAGCCTGATCCAGATTACAGCGGCAGGCTTAAACAGGCCTGTATCTGCTCACACACACGGCCCCTATACAGCACGCCTACCTGCCCCTCAGCCGCTACAGCACACCTACACCCGCCTTTCAGCAGCTCAGACACAAACGCCCCTGCAGCACACCTGCTCCTTGGAGCCCACCTTCACAATGGACAACTGTTCAAAAGAACAGGAAGTAACACAGGAAGTAATGCAAGAGGGGAATGCACAGGCTAACACAGAGGAGAAGATACAATCTAACACAAAGGGCTATGTGCACAGGCTAACACAGAGGAGAATATACAGGCTAACACAAAGGGCTATGTGCACAGGCTAACACAGAGGAGAAGATACACTCTAACACAAAGGGCTAACAGGCTAACACAGAGGAGAAGATACAGGCTAACACAAAGGGCTATGTGCACAGGCTAACACAGAGGAGAAGATACAATCTAACACAAAGGGCTATGTGTGCAGGCTAACACAGAGGAGAAGATAAAATCTAACACAAAGGGCTATGTGCACAGACTAACACAGAGGAGAAGATACGGACTAACACAAAGGGCTATGTGCACAGGCTAACACAGAGAAGAAGATACAGGCTAACACAAAGGGCTATATGCACAGGCAACCACAGAGGAGAATATACAGGCTAACACAAAGGGCTATATGCACAGGCTAACACAGAGGAGAAGATACAGGCTAACACAGAGAAGATATGGGCTAACACAAAGGGCTGTGTGCACAGGCTAACACAGAGAAGATATGGGCTAACACAAAGGATGTGTGCACAGGCTAACACAGAGGGTGTCTACATAACATCTCTCCATCATGGAACACAACTTGACTGCCTGCTGTAATCATAACACAGCAGTGACCAATCATCTTCCTTGCATGTGATGATGCATTTGAGTGACAGGCCTTTGCTCCGCCCCCAGCACACAGGGCTGTACCCCATGGTGGCGAAAAGCCTGAGGCGCATAGCGGAGGGGAAGGACCCCGTGGACTGGCACATCCACACCTGCGGCATGGCCAACATGTTCGCCTACCACACCCTGGGCTACGAGGACCTGGACCAGCTGCAGAAAGAGCCCCAGCCCCTGTACTTTGTCATGGAGCTCTTGAAGGTCACGCAAATGTGCACCTACCAGTGTACACACACACACACACACACACACACACACACACACACACATCCACATCATTGGTGTTATGTGTTTATGTACAGTATGTGTTTGCTCAGTGCCAGTGTGTGGAGTGTAGGTGTGGTCATACTGCAGTGTGGCCAGCAGGTGGAGCAGCCGAGTGAGTATAACCGGGAGTCGTGGGCTCTGAGTGACGAGGAGAGGCTGAAGGTGGTTCCTCTGCTGCATGGCCAGGGGAATAAGCTCTTTAAGCAGGGCCGCTACCAGGAGGCCTCAAACAAGTACAAGGAGGCCATCATCTGCATCAAAAACATACAGACCAAGGTGGGGTTGCTATGCTGTGTGTGTGTGTGTGTGTGTGTGTGTGTGTGTGTGTGTTTGCGCATGTATATGTGTGTGTAGTTTGTGTGAATATATCTGTTTTTGTTTATGCATGTGTGCGTATGTGTGACTGCTCTGTGACCTTTGACCCTAGGAGAAGTCGTGGGATGTCCCCTGGCTGAAGCTTGAGAAGATGGCGCACACTCTGACCCTCAACTACTGCCAGTGTCTGCTGCGCATGGAAGAGTTCTACGAGGTCATCGAGCACACCACTGACATCATCAACCAGCACCCAGGTACACCACTGACATCATCAACCAGTGCCTAGGTCAGGGCCCTGTTTGACTGGGTCATGTAGTGCTCCATGTGGGCTGTGGAAAGCTTCAGTGCTGTTAGCTTATGGTGAGAAAGTGCCTGTCTGGGCTGAGATCAGGCTGTGGGTAGTCCGGTAGTGACCTCTGAGATATGCCAGCATCCTTCATTGCTGTGTGACCTCTGAGATATCCCAGCATCCTTCATCGCTGTGTGACCTCTGAGATATCCCAGCATCCTTCATTGCTGTGTCTGGAGGGAAGCCGGAATGAGGTGAGGGGGCTCGTGGTGCACAGAGCTGTGGAAACCAAACACATATCCTTCTGCTTTGATTTCTCATCTATGCCGAGATGGTCTCATTTACAGCGTAACGTACCTGACAGAAATCACTTCTACCACACTTCGGCAGCACAGGGCCAGCATGTGTAGCTGTAGCACACGAGCTGTTCTGACAGGTTGGCCCACATTGCTGGCTTTGCCTTTGGAATGTAACATTAAAATGAAATGATCTGATTTGATGTGTGTGCCACGCCCCCTTTATGAGCCCATTAAGCTACCTCCTGGCAACAGTTTCTCTCTCGGGCACTTTTTTCCCAATTCTCTGGCTCCCTCCCCCTCTTGCTCAGGGGTCATGAAGGCATACTATCTGCGGGCCAAGGCCCACGTGGAGGTGTGGAATGAGGTGGAGGCCCAGGTGGACTTCCAGAAGGTTCTGGATCTGGACCCAGGGATGCGCAAGGTGGTGCGGAGGGAGCTGCAGGTGCTGAACATGCGGATGGAGGAGAAGAGGGAGGAGGACCGAGCCAAGTACAAGGGCATGTTCTAACCTGGATGGTCCAAACCACACCACAGGCAGAACCGGACCTCTTAAACTGAGTCAGTGTGTCATTTTCTAAAACCAAACTTAAGACACATTTAGCTCTTTACCAGTATCTGGGTATCATCATTGCTTTTATTGTCAGTCGGGTCAACAGTTTATCTGGTTCTGTTTTGATAATTTATTGACTATTTTATGAAGCTCCTTGTGGTATCTGGCACACTGTATTTCTATCAGGAAAAGAGACTGGAAGGCTATGTTAATTTCCCATCAATAAACTCCCATACAGGACAATTGACTGGTGCATTTATTGGGTCCAGAAGGCAATGGGAAGTAATTTATTCTTCTATTTGCCAGTGATTTATCGGACTTACTGCGGGACTGAGTGTGGGGGGGAGTGTATGTTCCACTCATTAAACCTTGTAACTGCAGCCAACTAACCATCGCCCAACTGGACACTTAGCAATGACGACGCTGTGACCATTTTATTTCACCAGATGGCGCTAGATCCTAATTCCACACCAGGACAGTGGATTCCAGAGTTACAATAAGATTGTACCTTCGTGAGTGTGCAATAATAGTTAATTAGTTCACTTTTTAGTATGTACAAGCACACAGTGACTGTTTGCCGTTACTTCTACAGTCTGGTACAGGTGATATGTGTGGCTGCATCAAAGCCTGGCCATTTGTAGCTGCCTTTCTTTAATACTTGTGTTCCGGTACTCAAACATCGGCTTTCCCTCCCCCTGCTCATCAGAACACACAGAATTTTAAAGCAGGCTGCTTGTTCCACCGCGACGCTGCCGATGGACATGGCTGAAGGACACGGGCGGCCAGAGATCGGGTCGATGACGACACTACGTCACAGACAGGTTGCTTTCCAGAGGGGAATCCCCACATCCCGCGCGCCTTTGTTAAGGGGACACTCACCTCCACTGGTGCGGCGCAGGCCCGGAGATCATATTTCACGGCGGCTTTTCTCTTGGCCACTCACCCAGCAAAGAAAGCAAGCATATCATGAAATCTGATATACCAAGCCACTGCTCTTGTAAACAAAATGCTTACAAAAACAATAGCAATCCATCCCGAGGTTGAATTACATGCAGACTCATTCAACGTAAAACAAACCAAACCAAAACAAAACATAAATAAATGGAACGCTATCTCATATCACTTTTTCGTTGCCAGTTTTGTGGGAATTATTCATTTGTAGCACAAAAATTTGTCAAATATGTTACTTTTCATTATTAATCTTACATCATTGTTAAAATAATTATCAATCTTATGTATTCAACGTTGAAATAATAATGATGATAACTTATGTTAATCAACAGTGAACTGTGCGTCAGAATGTCCCTTATTGTGTCTTAAATCTTGGAGGAAAAACCGGCTGTGCTCTTCCAAGCGTGCCCTCGGGTTTTAAAAAATGTTCTTCAGTTAATTCGACAAATTGACAAATGCGTGGGCTCGAGCTACACGATAAATGCTTAAGTTAATGCACAGCGGTATTGCAGCATGTCCCCAGGGAGGGTAGGCGTTGATAGTGCTGCACAAAGAACCCGCCCTGCCCGCACGAGCCCGCACTGGCCCTCTCCAACTGGTGCTGATGCTGAAGCAACGACGCACCGCGCGCTCGACCAGTTCAGCCCAGTCACTCCACTGCAGCAGCAGAAGGCACGCTTTGCATCCTCACTGCGCAACTAAACTTACAGCCTTTTATTTGATTATTACTGAGTGAGAAAAAAAGTTAGTTTTACAAGTGAATATTTGATTTCTTAAGTTCAATTACGGGACATTAAACATGATGCAGCGCGGAAGGAGAGATCAGCGAAAGACTGCTCGCTGAGTGATTTGTTCTTCGGTTTTGTAGGACTGGATGGAGAAAGCGCGTGCACATTTAAAAGGGGGATCGTTTTCTGATCACGGTGGATAGACTGCAACCGCAGAGCGGAAGCAATTTCATCGCATTCGATTACGGAAGAAGGATAGCTATATACATCCAATCTGAAGAGTATTAATTTAGAATTTTTCCTTTGTTATCGTTGCTACCAGCACTGGCTGTATTCGAGCGGGTGGCACTGGGTTTATCCTATAACTTGTATATAATTTTTTTTTTAGAATAGACCCTACTAACGTCTGAAAGAAATATTTTAATTTCTGGAAATTTGGGTATAAATTAAGAAACATACAGAATATACTTCATAGTTTCATTAAATTATGGAAATTTAGCATTCCACAAACACTTTAAGACGACATTGCTGTATTTAAAGTAATTGTAGAAGCTCGGTGTTTCTTCTTTATAGAGGGCTGTTTGAGTTCGAATAATGGCCATCAACACTGATACAGAGTTTGATAAAACCGCCCTGGGCGAGAACGGATCCGCGCAGCCTGCGGACTCCCAGGAGACAGAGAAACTTCTTAGTGTCACGACCACCGAACCCGCCGCGGGTAACGGCATCAATCTCGACGGAGCCTTCACTGTCAACGTGGGGAGCGAAAAATCTCCCGACACGGATCAAAATGGACACAATGTGCCGCTAAGGTCGGGGTCGGTGGGCAACCTCGGAGGAGCTCCCCTCTCCCCGTCCCGTGCCAGTCTGAGCCGCCATTCTTCAACAGGGAATGCCGCCCAAGACCTGCCGAAGCCCCGGGACTATTTGATACTGGCGATCTTTTCCTGCTTCTGCCCGGTCTGGCCGGTCAACATTGTGGCTCTGGTGTACTCGATTATGGTAAGCTGGACTCAACGGATCGCAAGTGCTAGTCATCTGTGAACTATATTCTTGTATCATTCATGTCTTTGGCTGTTGTTTGCATTTTGACAAACCATGGTATACTTTATTTTTAAATGAAAATATTTGAGTTGTACATGAAATGCCATCCCCTCAGTTAAATTGAGCCAGTTTGATTAGAGGAATCAGGCGGTTACACCCCCACCCCCTGCCTCACTCGCGCACAAACACATACTGCTCTTCACTTGCATTTTGGAGCAATGTGTTGTTCAGTCATTCACCTCGAAATATTTGAAATCAATTATGAATAATGACTGAGAGTGTCAATTTGATTTGACATTAAAGATGCCCAACTTTAAACTTTCTAAATTTATTTAAAGTTATCATGTTACATTTCAGCGGATTAACAGTTCCCACCTGGTAGCTCCCGTCTTGAGACTGTTGTTCATTCAGTAAACCGTGTCCCACCGCCTCTCACTATAACCTTACAACGTAAAATGCCATGTTCTTGCAATGCAAAATGTTTTTAAATCCAAGGCAGATATTTGTGCCCATAACAGGGGTAAGTGAATGTTTGTAAGGAAACGTACATTTTTTTTACCTTTTTCTCCTGGCATGTGTGATATTTTACAATATTATACGTTATTTTACAACAAATACTGTATTTACATCAACCAGCAAATAATTGCATTCTCATTAATAAAATTATAGTTATGCTTGATAAATGACAATTGAGATTATTGCCTAAGAAAAATAGAAAATTCATTCATTCATCATGCGTTCATTAGCTATTTGATAGAAGCCATGCAATCATGTATGAAAATGAAACTCTTTAACAAGCATTGCGTCATTACGGTTTCTAGTCCTGAAGCCACAGATCACAGTTATAGATGCTGTAGCTATGGGCGGCTAAAGGACGTCAAGTTTAAGAAGCTACATAATTAAATAGGATCGCTCAATGTAAGAGCGCTATATCAGAGAAACGATCTGGACCTGAGCATCGTGGTTTCCTAAACAGAATGACCACCTGCTGGACTTCAACTGTTTAAAATGGACATCGATTTATGAATGGACACAATCACTTTACAAAATTGTCTGAACCAATCTTCGAGGCTCTTCCTGCGCTGCGAAGCCCCATTCTGAGAGAGGGAATATTTTCTCATTGACAATAAAAATGTCATCAAAACAAAGAGGATGAGCGAATGGTAGAGGCAGGGCGTGGTGGTCCTGCGATACTCCATTGGCCAAGAACACAGAGAGGGATGTTTGCAATCAATGTTGGTAGTTCGATCCATACCGCTGTGCTGTATATAACGCAGAATGGAATATCACTTGTTCCACTGCGTGCTCACATTAATCCGAATCTCTGGAATGTGAACACAAAATTGAATAAAGCTAAGTGGCTGGTAATTAACATGCTAATTATTGTCATTTCAACCCAGGATGGAGGATAGTCGACCCAGTTTTGATACACTGTAATGTTACAATGTATTTTGTCTGGAAGATTATATTTCAAACAGGTTCGTTTGCCGTGGCCGCATGAAATCCACGTCCGTGGTCTGTAAACTTAGAAGCTAACGTCAGTGATAAACAGTGAGCGAGCGGATGGGTGGAATCAGAAAGGGGGTTCCGCGGCTCACTACAGACATCCAGTTTCTTTAAAATATGAATGCCCTGTCACAACGAATCAGCCGCGGCTGAGGGCTGTATTCGGGGCAGCGTGGCACGCGCCTGGAGCAGAGACTGCATTATCGCGCGCCTTGGGGGGTGCGAGAGAGGGGGCTGCCTCGCTCGCGCTGTGCCGAATGACAGACTCTTGAGTTGTCTGGAGCACTGGCCCGTAAACTCTGTACTGTAAAAAACAATCCTGTAAATAATTCAACGCCGTTGCAAACCTCGATTCTAACTTGTAAAAACAGCTGGATGTTTAATGAGATTAGGTCCAGTGCATGAACTGCTACTTAATGTTTTGTCATTGTTTTTGCTGTAAAGCGAGAGCTGTTCTTCTCCTGAGTTAGGATGTCAGATTGACTCTTTCCACCTGCCCAGGGCCCCATCACTGCACAGACTCTCTCATAAACCCAGTCCACAGAAAGGCCCTACATCATAGCCCAGAGACACACGCACTGTTCAGACCAGGTCACATTCACACATGCACAGCTCTCTGTATTAGTGCTCTGTGTTTGTCAGTGTTCCCTGGGTTTTCTGGCATCAGGCCCTGCTGGGTGTGGCAATCAGGCAATGCTTCCCTGTCCCTTAGCCCCCCAGGTGAGGTCGAGTTTAGGGTTCTGTCTTACAGAAAGGAGGGAGAGAGGTGGAAGAGTAGACCCATAAAAAGGTATGTGTGTGTGTGCATGTGTGTGTGTGTGTGTGCATGTGTGTGTGTGTGTGTGTGTGTGTGTATGCGTGTGTGTGTGTGCTTATGTGAATGCTGTGCAGATGGTGGAGAGGGAGAGTGATTGGTCTTTACTGCACAGCCTGCCCTCTCTGGGTAATGGGATCGACACAGACCCAGCCCACAACTGCACGGTCTGCAGAACCACATGTGAAATATGGCCCGTGGAGTGTGAGCAAGGCTGCAGGGCAGTGCATGAGTGTGTGTGTGTGTGTGTGTGCATGTGTATGTGTGTGAGTGCGTGTGTGCATGTGTGTGTGTGTGTGAGTGAGTACACACACTCTAACACATATCCACACTCACACACTAATGCACACCTACACATTCATTCATGCTTGCACACACACACACTCACACACACACAGATATACACACATTCACTCACAGACAAATAAACAGTCACACATATGTCTACACAAAAGCGCACACTCACTCAAATACACAATTAAAGATAAACACGCACACACACAAACATTTTCTCAGCTGAGCATAATGCAGGTAAACTGGATAGTATTTCAGTCCCCTGGAAAATACGACCCCCCATCTCTCTCTCAGCCACTGAGTGAATCAATAACTCCCCTCCTAATCTGGGCATTCTCCTGCCGCCTGACTCCCCACTCAAACACACCCCATTCATTCCCACATTATTCCAACAGCACCGCATCTCATTCACTTTCACAGCCTCATGTGTGGCACCCTCAAATAACAAGACATACAGAGACTTGTGGGCCAATCAAATCCACCCTCAGATATCTGAAGGACCAAATAAGCTTGCAAGCTTGCCTATGCCTGAAAAGCTGTGCATTTCTGGATTCTGTCTGAGGAATTTCACATCTGGGTTTGAGACTATCGCTCTAACATCCTTATAACATGACCACGCCTCACTTGCAAACACACACACACACACGCCTCATTCGCACACAGACCTGCTGTAAGTGATGCCTCAGTATCTCTACTTTAGTCAGAGAAGCTCATGTGTGAGATTTAAATATGAATGGGCATATAAGGGTTATTACACAAGTCTCTGAGTTGGGGGTCCTCAATGCAGAAGAAGCACAGCAAATAATTAACTAAATGAAATGACATATGACAGACATATTGTGGGTGGGGGGGGGGGGTGGGGAGGGGGTGCGAGGGGGGCATGTATCGGTTTGCATGTTTGTGTTCTGACACCACTGTGTTCTCAATGCACCTTCATCTTCATCACCTGGGTGTGGGCAATGAGTCTTTGCTGGGTGATCAGGTGGCATGCAGGTGGCTTCACTGCGCCACGTCCAACACGTCCCGCTGGTTGGCACCACACCTGCTGTGGCACAATGATCTCATTGTTATGGGCACCAAGTGGTTGGGCAGTACAATCACGCCTGTTCTGGCTCCTTTTGTGCTCTGTCAGCAAGGCTGACTCCCACCCCATGTTTCACTGCAGAACTTTTCCCTGTTATATATGCTCTCACTACAGAGTGTGTGTGTGTGTGTGTGTGAGTGTGTGTGTGTGTGTGTGTGTGTGGGTGTGTGTGTTAGTTTGGGTGTGAGTGTGTGTGTGTGTGTGTGTGTGTGTGTGTGTGTGTGTGTGTGTGTGTGTGTGTGTGTGTGTGTGTGTGTGTGTGTGTGTGTGTGTGTGTGAGTGTGTGTGTGTGTGTTACAGTACTATATGTGGTGCTTTGCACTGTATGGATTTCATGATACTGAACTTGCTGATGAATTTATGCATATCCTGTAAGTCACTTTGTATTAAAAGCATCCACTTAATGACTAAAATGTACCAAGTAAAATGTTGCCTCACACAGGAAGGGGGCTTTCAGTGGCCAGGAAATGCCCAGTCATGTCACATGACTCACCCAGCCAATGAGGCGCTAGCCTCTCCCTGCTGGAGCGGTGTGTGAAGTACAGCCATGTGTTACCATGACTATGCCGGCTCATGTGGGGGCTGCAGGTGGTCCAGCAGGGCACACAGTCTACAGACTGCCCGAACGAGGTAGTCTGATATTTAAACAGGGATAATGATGCAGCTTCAGCACCATGGACAGAGGCGGCTGAACCTTTTTTATCATAGACAGAGATAAGGGCACATGGACAGAGCAGAGGAGACATTAAACTCTTCATCCCTCACCAGGGGGTCATGGAGGAGAGGCAGACAACGGCATATTTGCTTTGCAAAATAACAAGTGCACTCACACTACACATTCATGCAGAACATACAACAACCAAGCCAGCAATGCTGTTAGACTGGAGATTATGACATGCCATTTTGATTGTGTGATTCAGCACAGGTGGTCTCAGCATGTAAGAGTAGAGAGCTCTCTTCAGGCTCACTGGCATTTGTCGTCTCTGACCCAAATGTAGAAAATTGTGGTCTGGGAAAAGTGAACATGGCTGACCCAAACTGTGTGTGTGTGCGTGTGTGTGTGCAGTCCAGGAACAGCCTGCAGCAGGGGGATGTGGATGGGGCAAAGCGGCTGGGGCGACTTGCCCGTCTCCTCAGCATCGTCTCCATCGTCCTGGGCCTACTGATCATCATTGTATACACTGTGGTCACTAGTGAGTATACGCACTCTCTCTCACACACACACACACACACACACACACACACGCACACACACTCACTCACACACTCTCTCTCTCACACACACACTCACTCACACACTCTCTCTCACACACACACACTCACACACACACTCTCTCACACACACACACACTCACACACACTCTCTCTCTCTCTCACACACACACACACACACTCTCTCTCTCTCTCACACACACACACACACACACACACACACACACACACACACACACACACATACACACACACACACACACACACACACACACACACACACACTCACACAGAATGTAACGCTCTCTGTTTCTCTTGATCACAGTCATGAACAAAGAATGAGGGGAGAGTACCTGATGTGGAATCTGCTTGAGTCATCCATCCAAAATAAATATTTGCCAGAGAAGACCAGAGAATGTGACATGCAGAATATATTTTCACCTATCCGGTGTGTGGCCTGGAACCGAGGAGTCAAAACAGATGGAGAAAAGAGGGAAACGGAACTAATGAGGAAGAACATCAAAAAGAGGATGACATGCATGAATTAGTTGACCTTCACTCGAAAAATTTAAAATGCACAAGTAAATATACAGCCATGAATGAAGTGGTTATAGTTTGGTCTGAATGACATGCGGACCTGAGGATGAAAGAGAGACATTTAAATGAAAGAAAAAGACTTGTACCAAGAAAACAGAAACATACAACTGAATTATTTAAATATACTCCTGGTTGACTCGCATTCAAAACATGTAATTGCACTTATATATTTGCAATATTTATCTGTGTAAATTTTGTAAGAGGTTTGTATACAGGCCTGAAGGGGGCGCTGTCCACACTGTCCCATCACATTTTGCCGTAGAGGACCTGTAATTATGGATGAAACGGTCATGTGACTTGTGGTTTGGTTCATTTTGTAGTTCTGATGAAAAAGAACCACCTGCATGTTTCCGCTGGGCATAGATATGAAGCTGTGATTTTACGGTATTATTGATACTCTCTGCTTTCTTGGATCAGCACTAAGGTTGCTGGAGGTCCCGACAGTCTCTGTTTTAGAGTTCCCTTCCTGAGTGACAGGCATGCTGACCCCACCCATCTGCTCCCTGAACGTGAGGCATGGGTCCTCTCTTTGACTTGTGATAATCAGTCTCCTCACTTCCTGTTACCTCACTTGCTCATACTCGCTTCCTAATCCCCTACTTCCTGTAACTCTCTTACCTGAAAATATAATAATCCACACAGAAAGCTTCGAGCCTGCACCCCTTGCCCTGCAACGATAGGCTAGAGATAATATAATATATAGGATGTATACATATAGGCATGCTAAGGGCATACAGGTTATTATCAGATTGTTTTTGTACATCACTGTAATGACCTTTTGAGAAACATCCCTACATTTTGAGGCTCAAAATGTAATCACGTTTTACAGCATTTGCAACACTTGCAGGTAGCACACATGTCTGTCTCTCTGTCTGTCCTTTTGTGTTTGTTTCATTTAAATAATGTCTTTTTTATTTATCCAGCCATTAAACAGTGGTGTGTCTGTGCACTGTGGGTAACTGCTGAATTGTGAAATGTGGGGGTTTAGGTAACAGCGATAGGTCCAGCCTGGCTCAGAGATTTCTGATTTTTAAACATGATTGGTCAGATCTCTCTGCACTGCCATGGTAACTGTGCCCCACCGTGAGCATATTAATGAGAATGACCGTTTGTTTCAGAAGAGGTGAGGGGGTGATTAGTCTTCAGAATCTGACATTCATCAACCCACAGCAAATTGACTGCTCTACAATTGGACAGCCCTGTGACTTGGCTGCCCTGTGATTGGACAGCCCTTTGACTTGGCTGCCCTGTGATTGGACAGCCCTGTGACTTGGCTGCCCTGTGATTGGACAGCCCTTTGACTTGGCTGCCCTGTGATTGGACAGCCCTGTGACTTGGCTGCCCTGTGATTGGACAGCCCTGTGACTTGGCTGCCCTGTGATTGGACAGCCCTTTGACTTGGCTGCCCTGTGATTGGAGAGTTCTGTGATTCATCATGATAGAATTCACCTTACAAATTACCAACCACCGCCCATGAAAGCAGGTTTTTTAATAAGGGAAACTTTTCTTATAGAGAAATAACACTATAAATTTCTTACAAAATCTCCAAGTCCCATGCAATTTTTATTGTCATTCAAAATTCATTAGCCATCACTTATATTTGCAGAAATACTTATAGAAGATATATTTATAAAGACATCTAAAACAAATTCAGAGAAGGGATATGATAGATTTTTTGCATTATATATAAAATAATTTTATGAGAATTCATAATAATGCAAACACCTCTCATGTGCCAAACTTCTGCTCTGACCTGTGGTCATCCCACACAACCTGCACACCTGACAGTCCATCTGTCTGTCCATTTACCTACCTTTCTGCCTGTCTGTTTCCCCACCATTCTGTCTGACTTTTACCCACCTTTCTGATTCTTTACCCACCTTTCTGTCTGACTGTTTACCCACTCTTCTGTCTGTCTGTTCACACACCTTTCTGTCTGTCTGTCTATTTACTTGCCTGCCTGTCTGTCTGTCAGTCAGTTTACCCACCTTTCTCTCTATTTGTTTGCCTGTTTACCTTCCTGTCTGTCTGTTAGTTTACCCACCTTTCTGTCTGTCTATCTGTTTACCTGTCTCTTTGCCGGTCTGCAGTTGTCCATATTCACACTTCTGCACAAATTGTGGCAGCTGTGTTAGGTAAAGGTCACCTTAAGGAGAGAATGAGTAGCATCACCTTCAGTAAGGGGAAGGCCCTGCTGTGTAGAGTGCCCTTAACACAGGCCTCCAGCTTCAGTAAGGGGAAGGCCCTGCTGTATAGAGTGCCCTTAACACAGGTCTACAGCTTCAGTAAGGGGAAGGCCCTGCTGTATAGAGTGCCCTTAACACAGGCCTCCAGCTTCCGTAAGGGGAAGGCCCTGCTGTATAGAGTGCCCTTAACACAGGCCTCCAGCTTCAGTAAGGGAAGGCCCTGCTGTATAGAGTTCCCTTAACACAGGCCTCCAGCTTCAGTAAGGGGAAGGCCCTGCTGTGTGAGTGCCCTTAACACAGGCCTCCAGCTTCAGTAAGGGGAAGGCCCTGCTGTATAGAGTGCCCTTAACACAGGTCTACAGCTTCAGTAAGGGGAAGGCCCTGCTGTATAGAGTGCCCTTAACACAGGCTTACAGCTTCAGTAAGGGGAAGGCCCTGCTGTATAGAGTGCCCTTAACACAGGCCTCCAGCTTCAGTAAGGGGAAGGCCCTGCTGTATAGAGTGCCCTTAACACAGGCCTCCAGCTTCAGTAAGGGGAAGGCCCTGCTGTATAGAGTGCCCTTAACACAGGCCTCCAGCTTCAGTAAGGGGAAGGCCCTGCTGTATAGAGTGCCCTTAACACAGGCCTACAGCTTCAGTAAGGGGAAGGCCCTGCTGTATAGAGTTCCTCTAAATGCAGGCCTTCAGCTTCAGTAAGGGGAAGGCCCTGTTGTATAGAGTTCCTCTAAATGCAGGACACCAGGAGGTAATTGAATGCTGCTACATTATGAAACAGGCAGTGAGGATGTCCCCTGAGCCCAGAGCAGAGAGAAAAGTGCTCAGAGTGGAGCAGACAATGGACCCATCATCCTCACCATACCCTGGGCATGCTGGGGTAGAAGGGAAAGTTAGAGGCTGGGGACGCTAGGCTAAGACACAACACACTGTGCACGTGCTAGGCTAACACACAGCCCACTGTGCCCATGCTAGGCTAACACACAGCCCACTGTGTACGTGCTAGGCTAACACACAGCCCACTGTGCCCGTGCTAAGCTAACACACAGCCCACTGTGTACGTGCTAGGCTAACACGCAGCTCACTGTGCCTATGCTAGGCTAACACACAGCCCACTGTGTACGTGCTAGGCTAACACGCAGCTCACTGTGTACGTGCTAGGCTAACACACAGCCCATTAGACACCCCCCCAATGCTTGCAGCACTTATCCTTATCCTTCTAGCAGTTACCAACATGGACACCTCAGAGTTTTATTTCTATGATACTATCAATATTTGATATTTTAACTTTGATATTTTCATTTATATTCAAAATATAAGGTCCTCTTAGTTTTTGATATCGATAATCTCAGATGTTTTATTTTAGTTATGAACCTGTTGTTTATGTTATAAACCTCAGGTATTGGAATCTTTACTGTAATGTGATGTCTGTTGGAGCTGAGCATGTCAGACGGTCATCCCGCTCACTGGGGCGTCTGCGCTGGGTTTGTATTTCTCTGTTCTGGACTTTGGCATGAGTGAATAAACCTTACCATGCATGGAATGGGGCTCAGGAGTCATGATGTTCAGGAAATATTCACTCCCACTGACATGCACACACACACTCACACACACTCACACTCACACTCACACACACACACACACACACACACACACACACACACACTCACACTCACACTCACACACACACACACACTCACACACACACACACACACACACACACACACACACACACACACACACACACACACTCACAAACACACACACTCACACACTCACACACTCACAAACACACTCACACACTCACACACACACACACTCACACACTCACACACACACACACTCACACACACACTCACACACACACACACACACAAACACACACACACACTCACACACACACACACACACACATGCACACTCACACACACACACAAGCACAAACTGTCACAGATACACAAGTACACACACACACTGTCACAAATACAGTATTACACTCAAATACATGTACAGACTCACACACACAGCTCAGATAATACACATTCCTGACTAATGCACTATAAATAATTAAGGGTACAGGAAATGACCTGATCTCTATAAAAACACTCATCACTGAAGTCAGTGTTTATTACCCTGTTTTCTCAAAATGGAGCAAAATGTTTTAGATTTGTGTGCACACACACAGGCTCACACACAGGCACACACACACACACACACACAGGCACACACACAGCTTTAAACAGACTTCATACCACTCTGGGAGGTCAGTTTCTCCTTGGTTGCCATGGAGAAGTTATGACATAAAAGGATTACACAAAACCCTTCAACCACAGCACCCCAGTGACCATGGGTAACATTGACAGCATGAGTCACTTCAGCTGTGAGGAAACAAACAGCGTTCAGCAACACTCTGACACCCACTCTGACTGCAGAACACCTAACTCTGGAGTAGCTGTAAAGTGAATAAGATGAGCATACTTTGAGATTAGCATGCTTTCTGTAGACTTCCAGCCATTGAGCCCATGCGCTAAGACATGGGCCTGAAGATATCTATAGTATATCGATAATGCACAGAAATGGTACCAGTGGGCTTCTCTACTCTTGGTAAGGAGACCAAATGTTAATAATATCACTGATGCAAACACGGTACTGACACAAACAAACACACATTATCACTGACACAAATTATCACCACAACAACAGGCCCCAATAAAAAGGAACAAACCACCAATGACAAAAGTGTGCCACAACTGACACAAACACACCACAGACAAACACATAATCACTGACACAAACACACCACAGACAAACACATAATCACTGACACAAACACACCACAGACAAACACATAATCACTGACACAAACACACCACAGACAAACACATAATCACTGACACAAACACACCAAACTCATCACCAGATACAAACACACCACAGAACAACACACCACTGACACAACCACACGCAAATCTCTCAGATGCTCCACAAGCTTCACACACAGCGTTGTCTCCCATCATCACAAACAACCAACCCCCCCCCCCTCCCCCAGCCCCCGCAGGGCTGTTTGTCTCTGGGGTGGTGCTGCCAGCAGAGAGGGACTCCAGTCCCACAGCTCACCTGTATCCCCAGAGCTGCATTATGTCACCTGGCAGGACACAGGGAACCTCACCTGCACGAGAGAACACTCACCTGGAGAAGACAAACAGCCATGCTCCAAACAGCACTCTATTCTGGGATCAGCTCAGTGAGTTAAATGGGACAGACATACCATTCAAGGCTGTACTGGGATCAGCTCAGTGTGTTAAATGTGACAGATACTCCACTCAATAGCTGAGGCAACAGATTGAAGCCCCTGTTCCATTGCGCAACAACCCCCCCCTCCCCCAAACAAAAAAAAACAACCAGCCTGACTCACTGCAACCCTTCATCAGGTAGGCCTACTACAGGTGAGGCTGACATGCAAGCGGCTATGGGATGCAGGAGGTATTGAGAAGCATGGGAGCATGGGATACAGGAGGTATTGAGAAGCATGGGAGCATGGGATACAGAAGGTATTGAGATGCATGGGAGCATGGGATACAGGAGGTATTGAGATGCATGGGAGCATGGGATACAGGAGGTATTGAGAAGCATGGGAGCATGGGATACAGGAGGTATTGAGATGCATGGGAGCATGGGATACAGGAGGTATTGAGAAGCATGGGAGCATGGGATACAGGAGGTATTGAGATGCATGGGAGCATGGGATACAGGAGGTATTGAGAAGCATGGGAGCATGGGATACAGGAGGTATTGAGAAGCATGGGAGCATGGGATACAGGAGGTATTGAGAAGCATGGGAGCATGGGATACAGGAGGTATTGAGATGCATGGGAGCATGGGATACAGGAGGTATTGAGATGCATGGGAGCATGGGATACAGGAGGTATTGAGATGCATGGGAGCATGGGATACAGGAGGTATTGAGATGCAGGTTTTGTTTGTGTGGTGCGCAGGCATGCAGCGCTCTTGCAGTTTGGGCATACAGAAACCCCTGGGTGCAGTGAGGTAGGATTATTCTCTGTGCTCTGGAGCGAGTGCAGATTCAGGAAAGGCAAAGGGACAGAGTGAGATAAGGACACAGCAGGGATCCCCCAGGAAACGGCCACGAACACACACTGATGCCCGGCTCTTTCCTCCCCTCTCTCCCTCTCTGGAGCAGTGAATGAGGCGGTGTAGAGAGAGACTGCAGACGTGTTGTGCAGAAGGATCAGCTTGCAGTGGGCTGTAATCACATTAGAGAGGGCTGGAGAACCGGGATCTCCACTGACTGACAGCAGGCCGACACTTTGGAGTGTTTGGGGTGATCAAATGGACACTCTCTTACGAATGGATGCTCTCTGAAGGAATGTTCAGTACCTGTGTCTCTGTGATTAGGAGAGTGTTCAGTGCCTGTGTCTCTGTGATTAGGAGAGTGTTCAGTGTCTCTGAGCAGTGCTCTTGTATGCAAATCTTTGAGTGAAACAGTGTAACTCACACACACACGAGACCCAGCTATCTCTCATCGTTAAAGAGGCCGAGACGCTCAATAACAAACACCCTGCTTGATTAAAACAGGAGACGGAGGCGGGGCACAGGAATCTACAGAGTATCACATTCAAGGCTGAGGCTTCGTCCACATGCACTTCATCCGTTTACCATGGTTACTGCATCCATTTACCATGGTTACTGCATCCGTTTACCATGGTCACTGCATCCATTTACCATGGTTACTGCATCCATTTACCATGGTTACTGCATCCTTTTACCATGGTTACTGCATCCGTTTACCATGGTTACTGCATCCATTTACCATGGCTACAGCTTGCTGGGTACCAGTCAGCCCATCGGCCTGCCCTGCTAACACCAAGTGAAGTGTGACCTGCAACAGGCTATCAGCTGCTACTGATAATATCACTTTTGGTGTGAGATCTACATTTATCTAGCTGATGCTCTTTAAGTCCAACATTTTGGGTACTTTTTTAATGTAAGGCTGGGGGTCAGAGCTGCTGGTTGGGTTTGATATAAACCATCTTAATGCGAAGCTAATATCAGAACAGAGCAAGAGATTTAAACCTGTGTGTGTATGAGTATTTAGTTAGTATTTGTGAGAGAATATGTGTGTATGAGTGTTTTGTATGTTTATGAATGAGTGTGTGGTGTATATGAATGTGTATGTATGTAGTGCATGTAGTCATGCAGGGTCAGAGGTCACGGCTGCAGACGGCTGCAGAGAGCTGGCTGTCCTTGCCCTGCTGCATCGCTGATGGAAATGGGATCAAACGGGCCTGGAGCTCTGGGGCGGTGAAGGTTTGAGGCCCGGAGCGCGGCGGTGTGGACCGGCTCCTCTGCGGTCAGCACTCTTTCACCATTAGACACACATGCTCCTGCTCAGGCTCATTACAGACACACATTAGCAGGGAATCACCCAGAGAAACAGCCACGCTAATGCAGGCTGAGAGTGATGGGGAAGCATTAGCATCCAGGCCTTATGGGATTCACACCCACAGGGCACTGACAGCAGCACAGACAGACAGACAGGCAGGCAGAGTGTGTGTGTGTGTGTGTGTGTGTGTGTGTGTGTGTGTGTGTGTGTGTGTGTGTGTGTGTGTGTGTGTGTGTGGTGTGGAGTGTGTGTGTGTGTGTGTGTGTGTGCACGTGTGTGTGTGTGTGTGTGTGTGTGTGTGTGTGTGTGTGTGTGTGTGTGTGTGTGAATGTGCGTGTGTGTGTGTGAGTGTGGGTGTGTGCACGTGTGTGTGTGTGTGTGTGTGTGTGTGATTGGGTCCCAGGGAGCTCATGAACTCTCTCCATAGACTCAGGTCTCCCATTCTGCTCATCAAAACTGGGCGGTGCCGGCTGGGCGATTGCCTCATTAGACTCAATACTGACAGTGTTTCAGAGGGAGAACACACAAACAGACTGGAGCAGTCATTATCTCCACCACCTCCAGGGCCCGCATGGCACAGCACTGCTGCTAATAACAAGCATTCACCTCCAACAGACTGCAGCCCAGACAAGCATCCCAATCTCCAAATGCATCTACAGCAGACACTGGACAGCTCTCCAACCAGGGTTTAAAACAAACACCACCCAAAAGTGCAATGAAGTTGGAGAGTGGTTGGGGTTGCAGGTTTAAATCCTGGTCAATCCTGGAATGCATCCCATCTTTTCCACAATCTGTGAATGACAAACCTGCCAATGATGTCATCAGTAATGGACTCAGTGTGACAGAGTTTGAGCAAAGTCGGTAAGCGTGGATCATGCAGCATTTTTGCTCCGAGGAAGCAGAAATTCAGGGCTCCCCATGATGAGAGCACAAAACGGGCGCTGATAAAACAGGCCCTGTTGTGCAGGGATCGCACTTTCATACATGGTCAATATAAGCAGCCGTGTGTTTGTATTCAGATCAGTCTTCATCAGGAACTTCAGCTGTTCTTCCTCAATGCTGAGTCAGGGTATTGGAGTGCTTTAATTGATTTGGGTAATTAGCTGCAGCGCACCTAATACATGATAAACTAACACCACTCTTTAGTCTATAGGAGCTCTCTGCTTAAAACGCTTAGCAGCACATTGGCTTTTCATGAAAGAAATCACTTGTGAAAAGCTTGAACACACACTACCTCTCCTGTCAAGACTGAGAGTAGCACAGCTACAACCCAGCTCGCACACACAGACACACACTTTTGAGTTGTTTATGTAACACATTTTTTAAACATATACAAAAAGACATGCATGTTTTATATGCAGGATGTTAAGGCTTGTACATGCACACACACACACACACACACTCACACAGCCACACACACACACACACACACACAGCCTCACACACAACACACACACACACACACAGCCTCACACACACACACTCACACAGCCTCACACACACACACACACACACAGCCTCACACACACACACACACACACACACACACACACACACACTCACACTCACACACACACACACACACACACACCTCCTCACACACACACACACACACACACAGCCTCATGCACACACACACACACACTCACACTCACACACACACACACACACACAGCCTCACACACACACACACACACACACACACACACACACACACACACACACACACAGCCTCACACACGCTCTTCAGTCAGGCTTTGGTGAGTCCTCTGTATACATCTGTCACCTGGCAGGACGGTGACATTAATGGCCGTCCCTCACCAGGGACCTTTCCTGTGCTGAGCTGCCTGATTTACAGCGTTTTTACAGGAGAAGAGGAAGAAAATGAAGGATTTATGGCATGTTTACAACCTCCTC
>CM040751.1:37766877-37916877 GCA_022829145.1 Albula goreensis
TCATAGGGATACTCATCAGTCACGCCGATCGGTGCGTCTCTTCTTCTGCTGACACACAGGGAACTCTGGGCCAAGTTTCAGCTTCAGGCATTAATCATGCAATCAGAACAGCGCACCTGCCTAACGACCCATCTCCCAGGACAACACACCACCCGGGGGGATGGGGGTGAGGCACTTTGCTCACCTGTGTTGTTTGCTGTGTCTCTGTACACACATGTACATGTGTTTCACAGACTAAGGGAGCGAATGGCATTACGAGGGCAGGAAAAGAGAGGAAGGACAGCTGAGGGGCCTTACTGAACGAATGAGGGACTGAGACAGAGGAAGAGACAAACGGACGGAAGAGGTGAAAGGTGTGATGGGGAGGTTTAGCGGCAGGGCCTGGTGGGGGGTGGGGGTCTCTAGTGCATAGAGGTCCCATGCACTCTCTGCTGTACCCCACCTGTGTAAGCTGTGGGGAAATACCGCCATTCCGGCTCACAGGTAGGATCCGTCTGGCCAGCCACATTATATTCTGCCTGGTTACACACAAAGTGGAAAACATGGAGGTTTGGAAAGTGATGTAATAAGCAGACCTTTTCCTCCCTGGCCCAGAAAACACCCAATGAGTGCAGCCAAAGCCACGTGATGAGACCGTATTAAACACCATTATAAAAACCCTGTCCTATTATTTTACATCACTGTCCAAACGTTCATATTTCCCTCCTGGATTATAGTCTATGGTTTGAGTCGTCAGTCAGTGAATAAAACTGGAAACTTCTGCAGCGCCCCCTCCTGGTGATGGGGTGCACTGCCGGTGCTGCTAAAAGCAGGAGGGGGATCAGACTGAGGACTGTGTGGCACCGGGGGGGGCTAACCCTCTATCAGTTACCAACTCTGAGTCTCATTAATACAAACGACATGTGCTCGGCAGGGCAAAAGAAATTGGGAAGATCTGCTCATTTGTCCCTGCGTGTAACTGCTGTGTGGCCAGATCACCCTCCCACTGTTTGCTCTGTGATCTGTGGAAAAGCAGAGCGCAGGATAGGAATGCTCCACGTGTCCAGACACAGCAGCCTTCTCCCTGACTCACCGTGGTTACAGCCGGGTCTCATGGCAACCGTGGCAGAGTTCCTGGTGTTCCGATTTCAGCCAGCCCTCTGGGAGCCAAGGCATTCCCACTGCTCTACCTGAGGGCGCCTACCTGTGGCACTTTCCTCCCACTCAACACACTTCCTGTCCTCTGAGGTCACTTCCTGGTAAGTGTGATCTGAACAGTTCAGCTAAAAATAAAACCAAAGCCACTTCCTGCTCAGCGACTTTGACTGAAAGAATGCTACAGCGTCTGCCAGGACCATAAACAGGAAAACAGTCCATGGTCTCCTAGTCAGCTCCAGACTATTTTTGCAAGTTCAGTTCATCAATGGAATTCACAGGGCACAGTACGCAACAAAAGTGACCGTGCGCCATGCAGTTATGTGATGAGCAGGAGGTGGAGGTGGAGGTGGAGTCTGTCTGCCATTCCTCTGCTGATGGGATCCTCTGGTAGACAGATGGACAGAGCGAGACAGGAAGGTGGGAAAAACACCTCTGTCAGCATCTAACTGGCCTCACAAACAAAACCAACACGACTCAGTTTATTCAGTTTCAGGATACCTCTGGTGCTTCATTTAAGCAAGATACATCTCTCACACACAGACGCACACAGACACACACACAAACTGTAAAGATAGGTTTACTCTGTCCTCTTACTGGATGTGAATTTATGGTTAAATTGAATTGCACTTATTTTTTCCATTCACATACAATTGGCAACATTTCACTATCTACAATCAAAATTTTTTTTTTTATAAAAAAAGAGAAAATATACAGCGAAGATTTTACAAAAACACACACAAAAGTCCCAACACGCCTGCACCCACAGACACTGCCTGCCCTGGGCCTTGTTCCCAGGTCACATGAACCGCAAACGGTCAGTTTAACCAGCTGAGAGTCCCCCTCCTCAACCCCTTTCAGTGTGAACACCTGGACAGTTTACGAATATCATGACCATCTTAAAGTTCAAATTAACCCAGTTTATGTTGCAGGTGTATTCAAATGGCAAACAGAATCACCACTGAGAGCACAGAAATGACGTTTCACTGGCCTCTCCTGTCCGTCTGACAGGGGGGTGGAGCCCAGTCTGATGACAGACAAGCTGATGCACCAATGAGCATTGTGCATTTTCACAACCGGCAGGGACCGAACAGGTCAGGAGGCTACCCAATGACTGCATAGTGTCCCCTTCACCTGGCTCTGTCCAGATATCCAAAGTGAACTAAAGCACAGCACACAGACCAAGACAGAAAGTCACTTGCTCTATCTCCCTCTTTCACACACGCACGCACGCACGCACGCATTCATGCAGACAAACACACTCACACACTCGAAGAAAAAAAAAAAAAAACATCCTTATGTCCTTGCTGACGTTTGCGGCTGTGCTGTGCTGTGTGACGTCAGTCCCCTGGGTTAGTGCCAGTCTGAGACGTTCCCACTGAAGGAGGCTGCGGTTCGAGGCGGTCACATGGTCAGTGCACACGCACGGCAGGCGTGTCAGAAAGGGTGTGGCTTGTGTCAGGTGTGCACACAGGTGGGACAGAAATACAAAGAAACACAAAGCGGCCATATGTAGAGGGGTCCTTACTGCAGGGCTAGTCACCCTCCCAATCCCCCATTTAATGGCTCACCTCCTCCTGCAGCCTGCTTCAGGCCACACACTCATGTTCGCCACACATGTAACATACATCTCTCTGGGGGCGTTTAAACAGATATGGTACGTCCAGTTTGGTTCGGTTAGCCCAGTGAACCGAGCACATTTTCAGATCACATTTTATATCATTCCTAATATAAAAAGCTTGCATATATACAGTACATGTTGCATTGTATACCTCTTCACGCTGAGTACAAATATTGTAGCTTATTCTATCCTTTTGTTTAAACAGCTGCCGTGAACAACTGTTTAATCAACTGTTTGAACAAAATTCAAAACAAACGAGTATCAAAGCTCAAGCAGCCGTTAGACCTTGCTGTGGTCTTCTGTAACCTAAAACCAAAGAACACATTGTAGAAATGGCAATGTTTATTATATTAATTGGGTGATTTTATCTGACCAAAAACCGAACCAAACTGTTACCCAAAAACCAACGTACATACCGTTACACCCCTAATCTCACGTGTCACCTGACCTGTTTGGCTCCACCCATCAGCACATAACCGAACACAAAATTAACCTTGGTTTCATTTTCCAACCATACCCTTCAATTTATAATCAGTTAACCATCTCTGGGACAATTCAATTTATGGACAAAATATTAATAAATACAAATTCCCTAGTGCAGGCAGGTGTGGGGTCTGAACTTGAAACAGGGAAATTCGGCTGAGCCATGAACACCACCTGACCCACTGGACCCCACCGCAGAGCTCATATTAAAGACCCACCCCCCGGCCAAATTCCCATCCAATCAGTCACTTCCATTAAACACTAATTAAGGCCTCAATTAAAGCAAGGTGCCAGAGTTCCCACCTTACAGGATGGTGTCTGCCACCTGACAGCCAGGTAGAGCACCTCACCTGTGCGGCGTTAACCTGCGAGCCGACAGGAGGCTGCCATCTCTAATGCCAACCAGCCAAGGCACTGCGTTTGACTTCCTGCATTTGTGTGCATGTCTGTATGTGTTTCAGTGTTCCGGTGCTCCATTCTTTTCTAGACTTACAAACCTGCAGTTTTTTTTGTAATGTGTGTGTTTTGTAGTGTGCATTAATGAAGGATAAGTGCGGGAGGGTTGGGGGTGATATTGGCTGGGCTGGTGGGGGCTGTATTGGTGCTTTTGTGTCTGTAAATGGAAACAATCTCATTCAGTGCGCCGCTGCAGCGCTGCCCAGGGCGACAGCAGAGGGAGGCAGCGGGATGATGTCACTGAGGGGCGGGGCCGGGGTTGTGGGCGGGGCCTCAGAGCTTGTTGGCGTACAGCGTGTCCTCCTCGCTCTCGCTGTCGTCCTGGAACTCATGGCTCAGCAGGGATTTCTTGGAGCCCATGGAGGTGAGGCGGATCTCGTCGTCGTAGTCGTCACGGTGCTGCCGCAGCCGGTGGAAGCCGTCTTTCTGCTGGGTGGACTTGGCGGCGCACACACACCAGATGATGCAGGCGGTGATGACCAGGGCGGTCATGGAGGCGGCTGTGTTGGAGACAAAATTCTGACTAATCAAATACGATCAGTTTTCTGTATATCAAAACAATTTCACACTTAGCTGCAGCATATTCTGAATTCACTCATTTTTTGAAGCAGAGTACAAGTTTTACATTGTTAATTCTACAGTGTTAATTCTAAACACTGGGAATCCAAAATGGCCGTCTGACACAGCCCTGTTTGCTCAGTCTCACTACTGCCCCCTACCTGCGGTGGCCACCACGAATTCCCTGGGAAGGCCGAAGACGCGGTTGTCCATGTCGAACTCGATGAGGATGGAGCTGGCAGCCTCATACGATGACACAAACACCTGGCAGAGAGTCAGAACTTCACACAAATGTCTGACAATAAACCCTGAAACAACTTCTGCATCTATTTCAGAAATGAATATCTATCAGACCTGAGAATTTTCTGATGCTCAGAAGAATAACCATTTAAATAACACACAGGACACCATAAACAAACCAGACTGAAGACATTCACACACAGACTCCATGCAGAGCTCTTCTTTATAGATATCTATGGAAGTCTGGATGGATTTCCTTCCTTAATTGTTGTTTAGAAGGCACCAAACCACAGATCTGTGTGCATCATCAGTGATGTCATCGCTGGGCGTGGCCCTCCACTCACCTCCTGCCGCTGCTGCTGGTAACCCTCGGCAACGGCCTCGATGTTGTGAGAGCCGGGGGCGAGCAGGGCATGGAAGTAACCCCCCTCGCTGGTGAACACCCGCACCCCCCCGTTCAGCACGATCATCGCCCCTACGATGGGCCTCCCGCTCTTATCCTTAACCACGCCCCGCACACCTTTGTGCACCTGAGGGGGGGAGGGAGATAAGAGAGACAGACTGTCCTTGAGCGCAACACACCAGAACATAGGCTAATTCACAGGAAACTACAAAAACCAGATCCCCAGCTGGCCTGCCCACTCCCTGCCCATACCCCCTAGCCCCGCCCACGCCCCCTGGCACTGCCCACACCCCCACCCCCCACCCCCCACTGACCTCCACCAGCATGCTGATGAGGGACTTCCTGTTGTCCTCCCACAGGCGTGAGAGCTGGTCAGCAGCAGGGAACAGGCAGCAGCTGGTGTAGACTGTGATCTCTGGACAGTGTCCAAAATCCACGCTGAAGTCCTGGGCACAGAGAGCACGGTTACCACACCATTACCTGCTCTCACACACACACACACACACACACACACACACACACACACACACACACACACATATATATATATACACACACACACACACACACACATACATACACAAACAGATTCACACACTCACACACACACACACACACACATACACAAACAGATTCACACACACACACACACACACACGCACACACACACACACACACACACGCACACGCACACAGATACACGCACACTCACACACGCACACACACGCACACGCACACAGATACACACACACTCACACACACACAGATACACAGATACACAGATACACACACACTCACACACACACAGATACACAGATACACACACACACACAGATACACACTCACACTCACACTCACACATACTCACACACATACACACACATACACACATACTCACACACTCACACACACACACACACACACACACACACACACACACACACACACACACAGGTGAGAGGTACCTTCATGCTGCCCATGTGACTGTGCCATTCTACACACACAGAGATATACACACACACACACACACACACACACACACACACAGGGTGAGAGGTAGCTTCATGCTGCCCATGTGACTGTGCCATTCTACACACACACACACACACACACACACACACACACACAGGGTGAAAGGTACCTTCATGCTGCCCATGTGACTGTGCCATTCTACACACACACACACACACACACACAGAGATATACACACACACACACACACACACACACACACACACACACACACACAGGGTGAGAGGTACCTTCATGCTGCCCATGTGACTGTGCCATTCTACACACACACACACACACACACACACACACACACACACACACACACACACACTCTCACAGATATACACACACACACACTCACGGAGACACTCACGGAGACACAGATACACAAACAAACACTCACAGATACACACAAATACACACATACACAGAGACATAGACACACACAGACAAACACAGACAGACAGACAGACAGACAGACACACACACACACACACACACACACACACAGTGACTGTGCCATTCTACACACACAGAGATATATACACACACACACACACACACACACACACACACACACAGGGTGAAAGGTACCTTCATGCTGCCCATGTGACTGTGCCATTCTACACACACAGAGATATACACACACACACACACACAGAGTGAGAGGTACCTTCATGCTGCCCATGTGACTGTGCCATTCTGCGGCACGCAGGACTCCACCCGGAATGTCCTCTACTGTGAGGAGAGGAGAGGAGGGTCAGACAGGCCAAACAAACACACCCTACTATACCTGCTACCAGAGCATCACAGCCTACCTTGACTGTTTGGACACCCAGGTCGGCCAAGGTGCATTGTGGGATGGTTGTTGGCGTAAACAGATGCCAGGTACTTCAGTGTGTCTTCATTTTCAACTGTGTTAAGCATCAGGAAGTACATAATCAAACACAGCCTCACATGAGGAAGAGCAGTCTGATGGGAAAGAGTAAATGAAGGTGTGTTTGGGGTACCTGGCTGTACGGGTTTGTTATAGGGGTATGTGGCCAGCAGTGACCCCCCGTCCAGAGCCACAGAGAGGGTGAAGCCCTTCGTCTGAATCAGCTTCATCACAGCCTCCGTCTCTGGCTGCACGTCCACGAAACGCTGTGACGCGTTCCCTGCATACACATACAAACACACTACTGCAACGCCTTCCCTGCACACAGACACAAACACACTACTCAGGTGCATTAGCCGCAGTTTTGGCAGTAACAAAAACACACACACATGCACACACACACACACATTGACTTGGCATCAGCAGAAGCTGGTGGAGGAGGAGCTGCTCACCGAAGAAGTCGGTGTCCAGGTCCTTCCTGTGGGCGTTGGTCATCCCTACAGAGGAGCTGCAGTGCTTCTCCTGCGCCAGCTCCCGGCCGTCCGGATTCACCAGCGGAAGAATCACGATCCGCGTCTTATTGATCAGCTGTGGGGGGGGGGGTTTGGGTGTGTCACTGGGGTGAGAACCTTGATTCACTCTTATTTGCTGAGAATGACTCACTAATGTAGCGTTAAGTGTTACAGACAGTCAAAGCAGTGTGTGTCTAAGATCCCTTGTCCGGCCGGGTCCGGCCTCCGCACGGCGCCTCACCTTGGTGACCGCGGGACTCTTCCCATAGTTGATGCACAAGAACGCCGCAAACTCCAGCAGCAGCTCCGTGCCAACGGGCGCGTTGCCATGGATACCGCCCACAAATCGGATCTTGGGTTCATCGGGCTCCTGCTCGTCCGGCTTGTTGGAGATTTCGAGCGCCCAGATGGTCCGGTACTCCACACTCTGACCCAGACTGGCCCGACAAGAGACAGGGCGGAGGAACAAATCACATCAAAGAGAGGTCCAATGGGAGTCATTAGGGCATCACTATCAATGCAGCGGTGGTGAGTTAACTAGTACAAACAGAGTTAAAAAGGTCTGAACATCAGGACATGTGATGAAGTGAGGCCATCCAGCCCATCATTCACACCCCCGTATGTGCAGAGATACAGGTGAGACGCACGGGCTGGAGAGAGGCCAGCATACCTCTGCAGGTGTGTGATCTTGGGGAAGTTGTAGGTGAGGCCGCGTAGGAACTCCGACAGCTCGATGTAGGGCCGGTAGCGGAAGCTGCTGTGCGGAGCGGTGGACTTCAGCAGGTCCTCCAGACCACGCTCGGAGGACAGCTCCTTAATGAAGTGCTGGAACTCCTCCTCCGTGGGGTCCTGCGTAGGGGGGGACCCGTTGGCCCCCGTCCCCTCCTCGCTGCGCACACGCGTCAGCCTGAAGTCCACCACCTCCACCCCCTCCTCTGGAACTGAGGCGTACACGCTGACTGGAGTATACCTGCGGGGGGGCAGGGAGGGAGGGGGCAAGCTCAGAGCTGATAGGCAGACAGGGGGAAAAGGGGGGGGGACGGACAGAGACTCACCCACGCGCTGAGGCAGTCAGCTGGTAGGTCCCTGGCACTAGGAGGCGCCAGTAGTCGCCGCCCTTGGAGGTGGTGACTGGATGGTCCACCTCAGTCACTGTGATGGTGGCGTTGGAGATACCTGTGCCATCTTTACTGTCCATAACCATGCCCTTTACACCCCGATGAACCTGAGGGAGAGAGCGGGTCAGTGTGCTGAGACAGAGAGAAAGAGAGAGAGAGAGAGCGGGTCAGTGTGCTGACACAGAGAGAAAGAGAGAGAGAGAGAGAGAGAGAAAGTGAGAAAGAGAGAAAGAGAGAGAGGGAGCGGGTCAGTGTGCTCAGATAGAGAGAGAGAGAGAGAGAGTGGGTCAGTGTGCTCAGAGAGAGAGAGAGAGAGAGAGAGCGGGTCAGTGTCCTACATCAGACCCTTACATTCATTCAAAGCTCACTTTAGTCTTAATAAGGACATGCACTATAACATTTTACAATGAAAAGAACACACTGTGAAGAACATTTTACTCCCATAAAATAGAGAATACTCAAATAAACGTGTGCAAATGTAAAGCTTAAGCTCACTGAATTGGGTCCTGGCCAGAGAAAGACACCGAGAGGGAGAAAGAGAGTGAGGGAGGTAAATGGGGAGAGAGATACAGTGACAGTCTGAGAGACAGGAAGGAGAGAGAGAGAGAGAGAGGAGGAGACGGAGAGCTGACCTGGTGAATAAACTGCAGCAGGGCTCTGCGGTTCTGTTCCCAGTACATGGGCAGGTCTTTGGCAAACGGGTACTTCTCACACCCCAGCTCAATGGTCACCTCAAAGCAGTTGGTATAGAGGTAGTTCCAGTCCTGCATGCCCCCTACAGGCCGTGGAGAGAACAGCAAAGCTCAGACCAGCTGCACAAACACACAAACAGGACGCTTCATTGATGGTGGCACTTACCTGGCACACTGTACCAGCCTGCCCCGTTGGTGATGCCATCCTTGAAGAACTCTCCTGGGTACAGGTGCGGACAGGGTATCCCTTTATGCATGACAGGGTTCCCCTAAAAACACGCACGCGCGCACACACACACGCACGCACAGACACACACACACACAGGAACACAAGCAGCCATTGAGAAGTGCATACAAACATAATCATTGTTCCCGTCAGCACAGACACTATTCATCTGTAAAAAAACATTTAAATCATGTGATATTTGTTTTCCTCACTAACCTCATTTATAAATGTTCATTAAAAATGTGAGTAACCAGAAACCCATGTATGGCATGTAAGTGTTTGGGTACGTTTCTGAATGTGTGAGTGTGTGTGTGTGTGTGTGTGTGTGTGTGTGTGTGTGTGTGTGTGTGTGTGTGTGTGTTGTTACCTGTGCGTATGCCAGGGACACCATCTTGAAGACAGCATCATCGGGAGACTTGCTGTAGGCCTTAATGCCCCTTGCGTTGTCATCAAAAGGGTAGTTCACCACCAGAGATCCTGAAACCAACACAACCAGCTCAGCTTACCCAGTGCCACACCATAACTAACCTGTGTGTGTCTCTCACAGCCAGAGTAACCTGTGTGTGTCTCTCACAGCTAGAGTAACCTGTGTGTGTCTCTCACAGCCAGAGTAACCTGTGTCTCTCACAGCCAGAGTAACCTGTGTGTCTCTCACAGCCAGAATAACCCCTGTGTGTCTCTCACAGCCAGAATAACCCCTGTGTGTCTCTCACAGCCAGAATAACCCCTGTGTGTCTCTCACAGCCAGAGTAACCTGTGTGTGTCTCTCACAGCCAGAGTAACCCCTGTGTGTCTCTCACAGCCAGAATAACCCCTGTGTGTCTCTCACAGCCAGAGTAACCTGTGTGTCTCTCACAGCCAGAGTAACCCCTGTGTGTCTCTCACAGCCAGAATAACCCCTGTGTGTCTCTCACAGCCAGAGTAACCTGTGTGTCTCTCACAGCCAGAGTAACCCCTGTGTGTCTCTCACAGCCAGAATAACCCCTGTGCAGTACAACAGTTAGGGCACTGGGCGGTAGTGGAGTACAACAGTTAGGGCACTGGGCTTGCAGCTCAAAGGCTACAGGCTTGACCACGTCTCCCTGCAGATATACCCTAGAGCAAGGCACTTGACCTGAATTGCTCCTGCTAACATCCAGCTGTAAAAATGGATAGTGTGTAAAAATGTACGCTGTGCAAGTCAATCTGGACAAGAGCCACCTCTAAATGCCTCCAAAGTTATGTTGAAATGTACAAAGGTTGATTTCAGCCAGGGTGGCCTCCTAGCTAGGCAGACAGAAACACCTTAGTGGACTTGCTGAGCGTAGCAACTGTAGCACATATTAACAAATGTACCATATGTTAGCAACTGTAGCAGAAGTTAGGAACAGTAGTAGATGTTAGGAATAAAAGCAGATCTAGCATATGCAGCGTATAATGGATTGAATCTCTTGACTGCAGCAGACGTTAGCAACTTAAGCGTGTGCTATCAGGTGCAGCATATGTTAGCGTCTGAGAGGGGGGGCAGCAGGGCGGGCAGCACTTGCCTCCGTGCAGGTTGGCAGACAGGACGAAGGGGTATTGCCGCAGCCAGTTCATCACCGCAATGGTCTCCGGCTGCTGGGGGTCAGGGATGGAGGCAAACTGGTCCGGAAAGTTTCGGTTCAAGTCAAAGTTGTTGCTGTTGTTGCGGCCTAGGTAACCTTTGACATCCCCTGAAAGAGCGAAGAAGTGTTTTACGATCTTGTCCACATTCCTCATCCTCCTCCGCAAACAGACCAACTCCATCTTGAATATTTCCTGTTTGCTGTTCCCAGTCACACAAAAGGTTAGTTTCACCTCACACACTGTGAGAGAACTGTGAGAAACCACAACACCAAAGATGTACTTCTGTAAACTATAAAATCACTCTCTTAACAGGGATGCTTTCAGTACTGCACATTTTGTTTTTCTCACGTTTCATGAGGTTTATGAGGTTTTTCCATTTCTGCTCATCCTTTGTGAGCTACATTTGTTGTAAAATCTCAGACATTTGGCACGACTACGAATGTGGATCCACGTTCCACCAGCAAAAGCCTACACTGAAGAGTCAAGGGGTGGGGGGGTGCGCTTACCCTCCTGTCCGAGCTCGTAGCCGTCGGGGTTCATGGAGGGCATGATGTGGATGCGGGTGGTGTTGATCAGCTGGGTGACCTCGGGGTCACTGCCATAGTTACGGCACAGGTACTCGATCAGGTTGAGCAGAACCTCACGGCCCACCACCTCGTTCCCGTGCATGTTGCCAATGTACTTGAACTCGGGTTCCCCTGGAAACGGACAGGCGGAGAGTAGGGGGGGTAGAGGGGGGAGCTGTGAGTCTGGGGAGTGAACTAGGCACAGTGGTGGTCAAAGGTCAGAGGTCAGAGGTCGCAGCGGTACCTTGCTCATGCTCTCCCGGGTGGTCTGAGATCTCCATAACGTACAGGTCCCGGTTCTGCACGGACCTGCCGATGCTGTACAGGCGGGTGATGTGGGGGTACTCGGTGTTGTATCGGCGCAGAAACAGCTCCATGTCGTTGTAGTGGTGGTGCCGGAACTCCTGGGGCTGCACAGGCAGCGGGGGGGCCGGGGGGGTCGCGGCGGGCGCCACGGAGACCGAGCTCGCGTTGGAGCCGGGGGTCTCGCTGCTGCCCCTAGAGGAGGTGGGGGCAGCTGTAGGGGTGTAGGGGGCGTTCGGGGTGGTGCTCTCCTCTCTCATGGCTGCCAGGGTGAAGTTAAGCTCGGTGGCCTTTCCTTCCACCACCTGCACACCTGCTACAGCCATGGGCTGGAATCTAAAACACACACACACACACACACACACACACAACACAAACACACACACACATTAGCCTCGTCATGCACCAAACCAATCGACGGATCTTTACACACACCTGTCAAACAACTTAAACCCGTTCACACCTTTACATTTCACCAGCCATTACAAGCAATCTTAGGTATGTGAAACTGTAAACAGTACATTGGGTCCAATGTAGCTTTGTTTGGTATTCACACACACGTACGCACGCACCAGAAGGGGTCGCTCTCACGCTTGCTCACCCCGTTAGGCTGGCTGTGATGTTGTATGTCCCAGGCAGCAGGAGGCGGTAATAGTCGCCGAATGGCCCTGTGGTCACGTTATGGTTGATTCCTGCGACCGCTATCCTCACATCAGAGAGCACTGTTCTGTTCTCCGCCTCTCTGACATAACCTCGAACTCCGATGTGTACCTGGAGAGGGAACGGAAGGTAAAACTCGCTGCCAATCACGTCTGTCTGTCTGTGTGTGAGTGGGCACATGTGCGTGTGTGACAGTGTGTGTATGAGTGGGTGAGTGAGAGTGTGCGTGTGTGTGTGTGTGTATGAGTGTGTGAGTGGGTGAGTGAGAGTGTGCGTGAGTGTGTATGAGTGTGTGAGTGGGTGAGTGAGAGTGTGCGTGAGTGTGTATGAGTGTGTGAGTGGGTGAGTGAGAATGTGCGTGAGTGTGTATGAGTGTGTGAGTGGGTGAGTGAGAGTGTGCGTGAGTGTGTGTTTGTGTGAGAGAGTGTGAGTGGGTGAGTGAGAGTGTGCGTGAGTGTGTGTGCATGGTTACCTGCTCCATGTAGGCCAGCAGGGCCTCGCGGTTGTTGTCCCACTCCGTGCGGAGGCGTGCGGCTGGCGGGTGCTTGCAGCAGCTCAGCTCCATGGTGATCTCCAGGCAGTTCCCCTTCAGGTAGTTATAGTCCTGCATCCCACCTTAAAATCCACAGCAAGATAAGGCAAAACAAAATGAGAACCCTCAAATGAGTTTCCTGAGTCTTCACAAACATGGCTGCCAAAACACAGGGGATTCATGATGCATCCATTAACAGATCTCTAGTAATGCTCGCTAGGAACGTGTTATCATGCCATCAACTTATCAATATCCCTCAAAATATATACATTGTGTGTGTGTATGTATGTTTATATAAGCCTGATTATTAAACCGATCAGTTTCAAAATCCAGCACAACATTAAAAAGTCCATGAGCACAGTGTAAGGACTGTGTGTAGAGAAAGGGGGTGCAGACACAGTGAGCACAGTGTAAGGACTGTGTGTAGAGAAAGGGGGTGATAAATGGAGGCGGCGCTCTGCTCCACCGCACAGGGACTGTGATTAAATGACACCGCATGACGAGGACGCCTTTACTCGAATATTTACTCAGGCGCTGGGACGTACTCCACGTCTGTGCCACAGTCAGAGGGGTCAAACTTAGCAAACTCAGCTGAGCTGGCTTTTCACATACAAGAACATAATTCCAGTTGTTTTTCATAATTTTCCATGAGCGGTTAAAGTATCATAATTATCATAACTACCAGTGCAGTACCAGGACTGCTGCCTGCCTAGCACCAGCCAAAAGCAACATGCTAGGAAACACAGGGACATTTACCCCTGCAGCATGGAGGGCTGGAAGGAATTCCAGAGCAGGTCACTGGGAGAGAAGAGAGCGTCACCCTCCATAAAAGCAAATGACATCTCCCATCATGCCCTGCTCAATTCTGTCAAGCTAAAACCCACCAAAAAATATTTTAAAAAGCTAGCACTTATCATAAAAAGTTGGATCCATATCAATATTTACTTTTCCAGCCCTGTCCGATGGTGGTGAGATCACTCTCTGCCAGGTAAAAGTTTCTTGAGTGTTCTGTGTAAACAGTGACTAAAGGGTTCAGGCACATTAGCACACCTGAAGTAAACATCCTGCTCCACCGCTGTGTGCTGGATTTTAGAGAAAACGATCTTTAGCACAAATGCAACCACACACACACACACACACACACACAGGCACTCACACACAGGCACTCACACACAGGCACACACACACACACACACACACACACACACACACTCTCACACACACACACACACACACACACACACACACACACACACACACACACACACACACACACACACACACACACACACACACACACACACACAGGCAGTATTGTCTCTTCACCACCCGTCGAGCTCCTGTGTTCTTACTGGCTTAGATCTGATATCATTTGGGATCAGTATGACGTTGTAAATAAACTTGTGGTTTTCCTTCTTCTCCTGTCTAACACACCTGCACAGAGAGGCCCACCTGGCACCCCACACACCTGTGATTCGGTCTTCAACATGGCCAGGTAAGCTGGCAAAACAATACGCTGCTCCCCTCCTCACAGACAAATATGTGCTCATATTTCACCTCATGTCTCCTGTAAAGCTCAGACACTGGGATACCTTACGCCCCGGACGTCCTCTACCGCACTGCAGCTGTGGAGTGAGCTCGTTAGCGCAATTTAAACCCACAGGCAGAGGGAACTGGTCAAACAAGACGGGCTGAGAGATGTGACCCAAATGCAAACCGCAAATACACTGCCAAATAAGTAAGAGAGACAGGAGCAGATCTGGGCAGCCGCACCTCTCCCCGCTCACCTGGATGCAAGGGGTACTCAGGGTCAGAGGTCACACTAAGCCCGAGCCTTCTTCAGACACAGCGAGCACAGAACGCCACAGGTGTCAGCGTGAGATCGACTGTTTCGGTTTCCATGGCGGGAGGTCAAACCTCGAGGTTACTGTGCGGCTCAGGTATCGGCTCCTCTTCCCCGGGGATTACGAGGCGCATAACTGTAACGCGACCCGGGAGATCTGCATCCATACAGAACACTGCGAGATGAACACACCTGCCCCACTTCAGCACGCTCGCTTTGTGCTGCGTACAGGTGTGGTGTTACCGTGGTACCCCCCCAGCACAGTGCCCAAAAACACCCACCACCTTCTGCAGATCACCGCTAAACCAGCGCAGTTAGCATTACACTATCGCACCCTAAAATACTGAGGGCTGCTTCCACTATAACATAAAATACTGATGTGCTGCATCTGTTACTGGATATTGAGCAACAGTGACACAAGGCAAGGCTTGAGTTTCGCAAACTGAACCCACTGTTGCACCACAGTATCTCTGAGTAAAGTCATTCCATGTCAAATCAAAACAAAGTGCATGGAAACACCCACCATCTCTGATTGTTCTGAAATGGTCTCTATATTCAGGAATACACACGATTGGCATCCCTGTGACTTTATTTTGCAGAAATATAATCTGGTTTGTGAGTAGTGAAGCCTCAGGGTTTTCCTCTGTGGCCAGCCTCACGGCGCTGTAGCCCTGCACCATCCCGGTGTCCCCTCGCGCCAGAGCCATGTCAACACTTCCATTAGATTAAGCACCAGCAAAGTGTGTTACGCAATGCGGTTTCATCTGGATAAAACAGGAGATTTTCATAGCATTACAACAGTATTTATTTTTCCATCACAGGACCCTGGAGGACAGGAGGAGAGACCACAGGGATCCACCGCCCAAAAGCAGCCAGGTCTGCTCAGGTGTGTCGGGACCGTAGGTAAGCCTGCACACCTGAGGAACCCCAGCAGCTAAAGCAGCTGTGCTCATGGATATCTGCTGTGCTTTGACTGTTTGACTATGACCAGCATGGTCAGCAGAGCCAATAGAAATGCATTCAGCCTGTAATCTGTAAAAATATATGGCCAGGCATGCTCCTAAGAGACAGCTGACATTCTTAGAATGTTCAGATGGTGGGATTTAATCAGGTTGCTAGGAGACTGAAAAGCATTCCCAAATAATGGGTAGGTCTTTTCTTGCTAACCTTGTGTACTGAAATCACAGTGGTGTAATCGCCTGGCCAACTTCCACCTGGACACACTGGTCTTCTTACACCTTTTCATCCACATCCCAGTGTTACTGCATTCTATTGGCTCTTATAAGAAGTTTATATCAGGGCCAATCATAACGAAACAATAAAGTAAATCTGGCTAACAACTTAGTACTGAGACAGGACACACTGACTGCCGCCATCAAAACATCTGCCAAAAAAAAAAAGGTTTTGCTCTTGGCTGGATGACTGGCTTGAAATCAGTAACTTCAAATCATGAAGTGATTTGACAGAGACACGACTCACTCGGCCTCTGCCAAATGTAGCACTTCATGTTTCACACATTATAAAACAGGGAGGTGCCGCGGCCTCCAAACCCCTTCAGATCTCTGATCGACACCTGCCCAGCTCACACCCTCAGCCATCCAGCCTCCCTCATCTGCAGCCTGCAAAAAGGAGACGGGTGGCAGGACGGTGTCACTGCTTCAGAATTATAACTAATTTATCATGCCGTTAGGTACTTGTCACATCAGCGATTTGTCACAAGACGCTGCTTGCAGTTGCCAAATGTGATTCAGTTCCTGTTTGTCAAGCTTGCTAATGAGCAGTTCTGCTGTGTAGCAGCACAGAGGGAAAGACAGAAGAATGAGGCCTGATTGGACCAATGCAGAGAGAGCGTAGCACCGAGTCCACCAGCTCTATGTGCCATCTGCACTGAGGAGCACACGGCCACTCGCATAGGGTAATGTGGAGAGAACAGTCTAATGTGAAACAAAGACTAGCTCGTCATTTAGAAAAAAATGTGTCTTTTTCCTGGTGTATTTTGTCAAGTATCACATCATAGCAACTGATCAAAAGAGAGGCCATGGCCCTGAAGGATTTTCTCCGTTATCTGCCGGGTCATTTTAAAAGCATTTAAGTGATGTGAAGCCATTTATTAAAGTTTCCCTGCAGGCCTCAGAAAAGGAGAATGAGAAAAAGCACATTTCCCTGTCGTTCGGCCGAGTCAGTGAGGGAAACGGGGCTCTGCACATTGTGACTGATTTCATCAGGATGAAAATAATCACTTACGTCATCCGCTCAGCTGCGATCTTGACAGAAAAAACATGTTTCATACTCGCAGGAGCGAACAGTGGAGGACTGTGCTGTGTTCGGACCGATCTAAAGACTTAACGTGCCAATTTACTCTCATTTGCTACACAGAGCTACAAAACATGGCAGTACAAACTGTCTTAGGATGTTAGGTAATTTTTAAGATTTAGTTTTCATGCAGTTAAAACTGACAGTGATTTGAAGTCGTTCTTCACATTTCTAGGAACAGGATATTGCACATTCTTTGCCATGTACCCGTAAAATGACTTCCTCTGCTTACAGCAGTAAACAGGGTTCAACAGAACTACCCTGCAGCTGCAACACAACTCACTCAACACTGGAGAGATCACTGTCCAAAAATATCATGGGATTTGCCAAAATCTCAGGCCAACAGACGGATCACAGAGCTCCCTGCTCATGTTTATGCTCTCTTCTTCAAACTGGTCTCTGCAAAGCACTTCATGAAATCTGACTAGATTTTTCTGTACATATGGGATACATATTTGTTACTTATTTTCTTAATTTCATTCACAGGTTAATCAACAGGTTGTGATCTGATTCTCATTTGTCTTTTTTACTGGTTCCGGGGCCTGCACTTCCCTGCTCTAGTCTTTGCGATGTAAATCTGCCTGGATTACAGGAGCTGGAGGGTGAAATCGCCCACAGGTCACATAGCGGAAGCCTAATGCGCAAACTGAAACAATGCACTTCTAAACAACGCTCTGGCTTCAGTCTACGCCACGTGCTTAAGACGGCCACCGAATGGTCAGCTGGCGTTTAGGGACAATTCCGCTGATGTTAATGACAGCGAGAACCACAAGCAGGATCCCTTTGGTTCTGGCTCCCTCTTAAATGAAATTTCAGAGCTCAGTCTGAGGCCAGAGAAAGCATCTAAACCTAAGAATTGTGACACTTAGATTTCCTGAGCACAACTTTATCGGCAAGAGGAGTCTCAGAAGCAAGGAAAGAGACTGAGTGTAATCCAATCTTTTCAACGATAATTTTGCATTTGATTCAATTTCAGACATTTTTGCTCAGTCTTTGGGGAGCAAAAGATGACCGAGTGTAGAAAAGTCAAATGTGACGTACAGTTGGAAGACAAATTGGGGTGGGGTAGACGGGGGGTGGAATGGGGAGAGGGAGGCGGGGGTTGTTTGGTTTTGTGTGTAAAAATAACGTTTATAGGGAAATACACAAATAAGAGAAAGAATAACATCAGGTGGTGACGTGCATATGAGTAAATGTAAACAAAACTGTTGAACTCCCCTCAGCTTTTCCATGCATGCTGAAAATACAGAAGGGAAAACTGTGTTTATATGACTGGAACAGAAACTAGATCTCATCAGCCGAGCTGGTTATTAACAGCCCAGAGAGCTGACCACGTGCCTAAGAGGGGGGTAACTGCTTCCGAGGGCCTGTCACCATGGAAACCAGGAATTTGCTCTCATTCTCATCAAAGCGTGTGATGACAGCTAAAAATAAGATGGGGGGGAAAAACCAAAGAACATGTTCATGTTAAAACTCACCAGACACATCGTACCACTTTGCCCCGTTTGTGATACCGCCCTTGAAGGTCTCGGTCGGATCATCCGGACACTTGGGCTCGCCAGTCCTCATGACTGGGTTGTGATCGGCGTACGTCTGGGCCAGGTACCGGAACAGCGCATCATCAGACGACTTGCTGTAGTGCCCCACCGTGTCGTGAGATGCGGAGTCGTCAAAAGGGTAGCTGGCCACCACCGTACCTCCGTGCAGGTTCCCCGACAGCACGAACCTGTAGGGGGGGCCCAGTGTGTCAGAATGGCGGTACCATGGCCTGTCTCACTCAAGTGCCTTACCTCTACATTCTGCAAATCTTTAGTAAACTACATCAGGATGCAGTAACGCGGGTATCAACCAAACCTGCTGTACCCGTGTATGCATTCCCATTGCCAGTGTTACATGACGCCTCTTTTCAGAGCAAATCATTGGAAAGATTTGGACAGACATCAAAGATGTTATAATTGTCAACACCACCAGCTGGCAAGTTCTGGCAGGGGAGTAAGGGGGCAGCGTTTGGCCCCGAGCCGCAGCAGGCTAACCTTATACGTTAGCACTCAGCTGTAACGAGTTTCCAACTGTTTGACAATTATTCGCTAGCTGGTTAGGTTACACTTAGTAATGCATAACTTGCACAAAATTCAGTCATATTCAATCCCCAGTGATTCAGAACTAAGATCGTGTTGCGATAATGTAACAGGAAACAAAGTCAGCAACAGCTACAAATGAAAGCTAAGCTAATTTTCACACATAGCCCCGATCGGGAGGACATCAGTAGATTAAGTTAGAGTTACTTTACTTGTTATCCAGAATCCATTTAATTACAGCCGTTACTTCCGGTATGTCCCCCTCTTTAACATTTATGGTATCAAACTGGTCTGGAAAGCTTCTGTTTAGGTCGATACTGTTGGCGTTCTCCCGGCCCCCATGTTCCCCAAGACAGTCTCCCTCCACTGACTTCTCGAATCCATCGGGATTCATACTGGGCATTATATACATGTCGGTGTTGTCGACCAGGTCCGTTACCCGCGGATCTTCTCCGTACAGAGTGAGCAGGTGTTCTATCAGGTACACCAGAACCTGGCGAGACACGGTCTCGTCTCCGTGCATGTTCCCCACGTATTTTAATTTTGGTTTCCCCGGTCCATCCACAGTGGGATCCTTGGTGATTCTCATAACCCATAGCTCCCTGCCCTGCACCGACCGCCCGATGGTGGACAAATTACTGATATGACTGTATTTGTGGGCCAGAGTAGTTAGAATCCGGGTTAAATCCACGTAGTTGTAGTATTTATTGTAGGATTCCACCTCCTCCGTCGTACTCCGCACTACCCTCGCCTCGCACACAGTTGTGGGTTTGAAAGAGAGTAAGAAAACAACAAGATGCAAGGCCGTGAGGGTTGTCGCACTTTTCCTGAATATGTGCGACAGCCCTTGTTTTCGTAGCGCCATATTTCCGAAAAATCCAGACTTTTTATCTTTATTCTGACTCGTTAATACATGTATCCGCCCGTTTTCGTCGCTTTATCTCGCTCTGACAGGCTTCCTTCTCTCTCCCAACTTCCCTTTAACCTCTGAAAGGGGCGGATGTTTGCATTGACGTCACTTCAATAGAGGCGGGGCATATGTTAATCTCGCGCGCCACAATTAAAGGTGTATTAACATTATTCTCAGGTTTGCAAAAGAATTTATTAAGCAATTTCAGGATTTTCCTCCGTTGTAAGCTGTGCCTTTTTATTGGCAGGCTTTATTTTTGTGACTGTCTGGACAGTTTTTTTCATTGTTAAAATGTTTCATAAAAAAAAAAAAACACCCTGAGAACTCTGTATTCAAAGCTGCTTGTATTCACATACTACCCAGTAGGGGTCCAAGCAGTTCTATGCAATATCCTGATTTGTTCTTGTAAACAGTCATCAAAATGTTTAAGGGTCAAGTGGATATTTTGGGAGTTTTTCATGAAGGACAATAAGCTTGTAACTTTTTTGTATAGTTATTATGGGACACTAGAAGGTTTAGCTCAGTCTGTGATATTACAACCTACGTAATCATCAATAATATTTAATAATAATAATATATGTGGAAAGTACAAACATGTTTCTGCATGTGCAAATGATCTCAGTCAGTGTATTCATCTTAACATGTATGCATGTGTCAGGCATGTGTATGTGGTCTTAAAGCGCAGGAGATGTTTCTAGTCTTTATTCCCTCCAAACTCTTGATTACAGTGTGAGCGATATCAAGGGCCTGATCCTCACCATATGGAGACTGAGGCTGGCATTCAGTACACATTTGTTTGGAACTTTTACTTACAGCACAGTAAAAGTGTTACGCGTTTTCTCTATAATAACAGTTTGGTGAGTTAATTTTCATGACTGCTGACCTCACCTGGTGGCACATTAAAGCTCAATGCCTTAAGAACTGACTGTATTTATGTTTCCACCTTTTTAACCACATATTGTGATGTCACCTCCTTCACGTTGAGGATTGATTGGGCGTGACCACTTCTTCAGCAAAAGCCAGTGAATCAGCTTGATTGACAGGTGTGTCTGTCCCAGCACCATCTATCTTTGATTCGGTCCATGATCACTCACAAGCTGAGTGGCTCGCTAATGCTGACTGAATCAAACTGAGTGACTCGCTAATGCTGTTTGAATCAAGCTGAGCACCTCGCTAATGCTAAATAAGTCAAGCTGAGTGGCTCGCTAATGCTGACTGAATCAAACTGAGTGACTCGCTAATGCTGTTTGAATCAAGCTGAGCAGCTCGCTAATGCTACATAAATCAAGCCAGAGTGGCATGCTAATGATGATATGATCAAGCTGAGCGACTCGCTAATACTGTTTGAATCAAACTGAGTGGCTTGCTAATGCTGAATAAATTGGGGTGGAACTGTCATGGATGCAGCACTCACACTTATGACATTTTAATGAAAAAGTCCTGATGCATCTCCCTGGTTTTCCTTCCTTTTTATAGTTAACAGGATGCTGTGTGGGGTCTGTCAGACTATCACCAGACTGTGTTCAGTTGTGAAGAGGTTTGAAATGCAGCAGCGTGATGGACACCTCTCTCTCGGTCTGTGTCGATGGGTACTATGGCAATCTGAACAGCGGACATTTATGTATTGAAGAGGATATAACAGCCTCACACTGGGATACAAATCTGAGTTTGGAGTGGTGATGTAATATAACATCATAGCAACTGATCATGTAGGTAATATTATAGGTGGAGCTACAATGAACTGTCAGTCACTGCATTCTTTGAACCAATCAGAAGGTTTCTCACTCTACAGCTAAACTCACTGATTGGTTCATCAATCAAACACTACTAGCACACAGTACCGAAGCCCTTGAAATCCATTCCTGCATCGCCAGTTCAGAGCATTGTGATTGTGTACAATAATAAAACAAAGGTATCACTATGCAGCAAATGTATTTTTATTTTACAGTTTTTGCCCCCTGAATTTCCTGACAGACATTAATCAGCTATGGTGCAGACTTAGGGAGATTGGGCTCATTGACACACCCAAAGGTAAATAAACCGAGAAACCCAACTTCCATTCCCACTATGCAACACATGTGCATATGTATACTGTGAAAATACTATGAAATTAGTTGAAACTAATAAACCATGATGCAAATATTGACTTAGGCACACCTTAAATGGACTTTGCTGTGCACTGTTCACCAAATGCTAAACTGTTAAATTAGGATTGCACATGTTCCCAAAGTCATTGAGGTTTACAGCGTGATTTTTGCTGCTTTTGTGAGCATGTGTTATGGATCTTCACTCTTTTTAGATGAACTGCTGTTACCAGCGCAACTGGAATTTTACACTGGAACTCTGATACCTGGTTATCAGGAAGGAGTTTTGCTGTTAGAGCAGAATATGTTCAGAATGTTGTTGGTCAGCCACGGGTATGCATGCTACCTGGATTTATCTTTATATTTTCAGCTGAAATGTGTGCATATTGCTATATTTTATGGCTGAGTATGGATGAGTGTATGAAATAGTTACTCATTCTGTGAGGTCTGTGGGGTGCAGTGTGTTAGAACTCATGTTGTGAGCTCTGTTAAAATGCAGAGTGTTAGATCTGTTGGAAGATTAATGTAGCACTTCAGTTTCAGAGTGAGTGGGTTAAATGGAAGACCTGTTTTAGATTGGGCGGGGTTAAATGCAAGACCTGTTTCAGAGTGGGTGGGGTTAAATGCAAGACCTGTTTTAGAGTGGGCGGGGTTAAATGTAAGACCTGTTTCAGAGTGGGCGGGGTTAAATGCAAGACCTGTTTTAGAGTAGGCAGGGTTAAATGTGTGACTTGTTTCAGAGTGGGCAGGTTTAAATGTGTGACTTGTTTCAGAATGGGCAAGGTTAAATGTAAAGACTAGGTTTCAGAGTACACTAAGTTTCAGAGTGGGTGGGGTTCTGGGACGTAGGAATAGGAAAAACCACATAGTAGATTTGCATTTTGTATTTTTGTTGTTCTTTTTATTGTTGTGCATATTCTCTTTATTGAATTCTTTTGCACAGATGGTACCGTGACAATGGTGAAAATGAGGAGTAAAGTCCAAGGCTTTTTCAGCGCTGTCTTCCCCTTTCTTTACATGATGGAATAAAAGTACTGCAAGAAATTGCACTACAGCACCAGGTTGTAAACGTCAGTGCTATAGCACCAGGTAATATACGCTAGTGCAACAGCACCAGATTATCAAACTTAGCACTATAGCACCAGGTAATATACGCTAGTGCAACAGCACCAGATTATCAAACTTAGCACTATAGCCCCAGGTTATGAACTCTGGTGTTACAGTGTCAGGTTGTAAACCTTAGCTGAACAGCACCAAGTCACAAATGTTAGCACGTTAGCGCCATAGCACCAGGTCCGTAAACCCCGTTGCTACAGCACCAGGTCCATAAACATTAGCAATACAGCACCGAGTCGTAAACATTAGCACTGCAGCACCGAGTCGTAACCGTTAGCGCTACAGCACCAGGATGTCAGTCCGTGGTCCTCGTGGTCTCACAGGTGTGTTGAGGTTGGGGGCAGGAGGGCAGGAGATGTTGTGGAGGAGGAGGAGGAGGAGGAGGAAGAGGAAGGGTGGGCGGGAGGGAGGAGTGTCCCACTCACTGCTGGATCCTACGGATGGACTGAATCTGGAAGGTCTGGGCGTGGGTGCCCCACTCCCTGTAGTGTTTGTACTCCCCACCATGACAGTCACACTCCATGATGTACTGGTAACCACGGTAACCAGGGAACTGGTAGCACACCCAGCTGGAGGAGGAAGAGAGAGAGGCCCAGTCAGAAACATTCTCATCCCGTGGGAGCCGTTTTCACACATACAGCCACAAATTGGAAAGCAAAGAGAATAGGACCTTCATTCGTCAGATTATAAAAATGCTATACCTCACAGTGCGGCACTGGGTACGAGCATATTTAATAGGTAATTGTATCTGAAGGCTAGTGGGCACATGCAGTTTAGGAGACAGGGCTGAGAGCAGCCTGGGGGAACGGGGTGGTACTCACGCTCCGCTCTGGATTTGCATGGAGCCGATCTCGTTGTTGAACCAGCCCATGGCCTGCAGGGAAGGGTAATCGTCACACATCTCCCACTGACGGCCGGTGAAGTTCTCGCCCTCGAACACCATCATCCTGGAGTCCTTGTGGTTCTGTTCCAGTGAGCAGGGGGAAACCCGGGATCAGAAATACACCTTACTCAGTGCCACACACTACAATCAATACCATGTACCATAGAGCGGCCCCTACTGTCACAACCTATAAATGCGCCTCACTCAGCACCATGCACCCCACAGCGCCCTCTACTGTCACAACAAATAAATGCACCACACTCAACACCCTGCACTCCACAGTACCCTCTAATGGGTGTCTCACAACCTGTTATCTCCCTGCCCTTTTCCTGAAATTGGAGTGAAATGATTGGCATTATAGACCTGCCCCATCAGCAAACAGCAGTGACCTTTGACACAGGAAGTGAAACTCACAGCAGAGCAGATGGGGCGGAAGGACATCATCCTCTCGATGTGGTAAGCGTTGCTGCCGCTCCAGGACTCCCAGCGGGGGTAGTCGCCCCTCTCCAGGACGAACTGCTGCCCGCAGAAACTGGAGTGCTCATAGCCCACCCAGCTGCATAGGGACACACACAGGGCAAGCGCACAGACAGACAGACAGAAACACAGACGGGCACACATGCAACAGACAGACAGCCAGGCACATGGCAGGCACACACACGGACAGACAGAAAGTTGGACAGACACAGACAGAGGCAGCAAAGTCAGGTAATTTTCATTTTCCACCAACAACCTACTGTGTTTATGCCTGTGAATGCATACAAGTGTGTCCCTGTGTGTATGTGTGTCTGGGTGCATGTGTATCACCATATGTGTTGTGTTGTTTGTGTCTGTGTGTGCGTGTGTGTGTATGTGTGTCTCAGTGTGTTTTTAGGAGCTTGTGGCATGTTGTAACGGGGTATTATGTGTGTGTTCTCATATTTGCCAACTGAATGCTGTTTGCCAGTAGTATTTGATGGGTTTGTGTTTCTGACATTGCACTTACGCTCCACACTCCACCTTCACGGAACGGATGTTGTCCATGCCGCACTCCATGATGTTCTGGCAGGAGGCAGTGAACTCCATACGCCTCCCCTGGAAGTGCTCCTGGTCATAGACCGTGATCTGGGAGAGTACACACACACACACACACATTATGCATACACGTACACACACACACCACACACTCACACACTCACTCACACACACACACACACACACACACACACACTCATACACTCACACACACACACACACTCACACAAAACATACACAGTAATATAATGCACTGGCTATGGCCTCCTGTTTTCAAAGCAAAAGATTATGCTTCTCCAGTATTTTCACAAGCTGCACAGCACACATGGAGATCTATGCATTTCCTGTCTGTGACAATGTGCTGGTGGAGATTGCGGGGACAGTGTTGGGGGAGTTGTTATGGTGTTGGGAGTGATGAGGGGGGGTCTGGTACTCACCTTCCATGGGCCCATGGGCATAGGGTTTGTCAGAGCCATTTTTTTTCCAGACCTTAGAGTTGACCTGACAGAGAGACACAGACTGTGTGTTAGAGCTGACCAGTTGTTTATCGTTATCCACATGTAGAACAAAGCTCTCTATTTACCCACAGTCGACAGAGTATCCAGCACTGCATCAAGCCCATTTACCTACAGTCTACAGAGTATCCAGCACTGCATCAAGCCCATTCACCTACAGTCTACAGAGTATCCAGCACTGCATCAAGCCCATTCACCTACAGTCTACAGAGTATCCAGCACTGCATCAAGCCCATTCACCTACAGTCTACAGAGTATCCAGCACTGCATCAAGCCCATTCACCTACAGTCTACAGAGTATCCAGCACTGCATCAAGCCCATTTACCTACAGTCTACAGAGTATCCAGCACTGCATCAAGCCCATTTACCTACAGTCTACAGAGTATCCAGCACTGCATCAAGCCCATTTACCTACAGTCTACAGAGTATCCAGCACTGCATCAAGCCCATTTACCTACAGTCTACAGAGTATCCAGCACTGCATCAAGCCCATTTACCTACAGTCTACAGAGTATCCAGCACTGCATCAAGCCCATTTACCTACAGTCTACAGAGTATCCAGCACTGCATCAAGCCCATTTACCTACAGTCTACAGAGTATCCAGCACTGCATCAAGCCCATTTACCTACAGTCTACAGAGTATCCAGCACTGAATCAAGCCCATTTACCTACAGTCTACAGAGTATCCAGCACTGCATCAAGCCCATTTACCTACAGTCTACAGAGTATCCAGCACTGCATCAAGCCCATTTACCTACAGTCTACAGAGTATCCAGCACTGCAACAGCCCTGGACTTAAACACAGCAGGGGTATCTGCCTAAACTTTCAGCCTATTACAAGTATTGACATCACAGCACCCCAGGACAACACAGCCTCTCCTCTATTATAGGTTAAAGTTTGTGAACTCACCCACCCTGCTTAGCCACGCCCTGCCCAATCACATCACTGCTCTGCCAAATCTTTTGAACGAAGGCTCCGCCCCAGAATTTTGTCACCCTGTAGCTCCATAAAGCTTTTGTTTTATATATCAGTAATCTTGAGAGCCCACATTTAATCTAAACAAACTTCACACTGTTCAAACCATAATATGCATAATTTTACACTCACATCTGCCTCAGTACAAACCTCAAATATACACATTAAAGCTGGTCTCAATACAAAACTCTGATATTTGCAGATTTAAAAAGAATTGCCCTGACTCAGAAATGTTTTCCCAGTAGCTTACACGCTATAACACAGAATGCAATCAGACACTTAACTTTATAATTATTTAACTTTGTATTTTAGTGTACTGCTGTCACTGGACATAGATGTTATTGTGTGAAAAAGTGTGTCTGCAAATAACTGGATTCTGCTACATACATATTTAACTGTTAAATAAACAAAACTGATCATTCACCTGGTGTTCACAGACATTACAGCCAAGTTCAGATGCCATACCACATATTGTCCTGTCTGGCTATTCTGCCGGGTTTTGGGCCAGAGAACTGAAACCCCAGACAGGAGAGAGACAGCAGAGGCTTACCTGACCTACCCAAAAAACTGACGTGCGTGTTGAGGGGTCCACAAAACGGTCTCCCGGGCCGGGGTTTGGAGGGGTTTTTATACGGGGCCGGGCTGCCTGGGGGCCACGGCCCTGGGCTGGGCTTGATCAGCACATTGCTTTGGGCCCCATTGTTACAGACTGAGCCTCTGGCTTTACCGGCCCCCCGGCACAATGCAGAGGGCCGAGCCCCAGGGGGAGGGGCCAGATCCAGACCATGCCCCCACCGCCCGCCCAGACCCAAAAACACTCATCTGCATTCATCACCGTGGATGCACAGCGTTTCATAAATAAACTCCGCGGCTGAAAGAGCCGCTCCGCGTGCCTTTGTGTACACCTGCTATTCCTTCTAAATGGACAGATTTAAAAAATGGCAGCTGTCATTGCTCTGTGCTGATTCTCCTCCGTTAACAGTGATTGTTTCCTCTGTGTTTCTCTGTGTATCTTACTACATGCCAGGTTTTGATAAAATTTAACATTTGATATTGAAAATAAAATAAAAGGCTAAAATTCTGCCTTGTCTCTATGTACTGTTAGTTATTAGTGAAATGGGATGAGTGTCTGTATGTGTGTGTGTGAAAAGGAGAGATATAGGTTGTGTTTATATGCATTAATGGATCTGTGTGTGCTTGTGTGACTGTAAGACATTTAGTTTAGTTTGTGTGCATGTATAGGATTAACCTATACGTGTGTGTGGGAGAGAGAGAGCTTGAGAAGGAACAATTTAAGTTGTATTTGTGTGTGTGTGTGTGAGTGTGTGATGAAGGATCATCCTCTGCTAACCCCCAGGGCTGTGGTGTATTAGCAAACAGCTGGGGCATGTTATGAAAGTAAATAAAAGAAAAAGGGCAGAGGGAGAGAGGAACTGATTCATTTAAAACAGAGAGAGGGAGCTGTGAATCTGTGCACACACCTGGCATCACTTTTAAACCCGGGTGCACAGATTATGTCAGACCCCAGACCTGTGGCATGGACACAATTTAGCGTCCCACCTTCAGTTTACAGATGAGGCACACATTACACCCCCGCCTCCCAACATGGTCGACCTTAGAGCAGCTACTGTGACTGTCCACAGGTACACTCCTGTCCCCAGCTGTGCTTCACAGGTGTTCCTGTCAAGTGTCCCCAGGTGTGTTTCACAGGTGTGTTCCTGTCAAGTTTCCCCAGGTGTATTTTGCAGGTGTGCTCCTGTTTAGTGTCCCCAGGTGTGTTTCGCAGGTGTGTTCCTGTCGAGTGTCTCCAGGTGTGTTTCGTAGGTGTGTTCCTGTGCAGTGTCCCCAGGTGTGTTTTGCAGGTGTGTTCCTGCCGAGTGTCCCTTGCCCCAGCCCTGGGCTGAACTCATGCTGGCTCTGGCAGGAAGTGACCTCTGTGCGACCCCAGCTGCACTGCTGAGGAGATTAACAGCATGCTGCACCCACCACCTGCGCAAACTCATTTATTACATACTCATTTATTAATCATAAACTCATTTATTACATACTCATTTATTTATCATAATCAAAGGCGTGCACAATTAAGTAATTATGAGAGAGAACAATGGAGAGTTCACTCTACTGAACAAGGCCACTGTGTCACATTAGGCAACCGCAATTAGCATTTTTGACGCGACCAGGCACTGAGGTGTAAGAGCCATATTTTTCAGGTTGGGCTAGCTAATGGTGCTAATGCTACAGGCCACAGTGCTGAGCCCAGCCTACCCTGTGGAGGGGTGAGGGTCTGTGGGCTGCGGACAATACCGCCGGCACGCGGCAGAGAAAAAGCGGCAGCGTGGCGTTGGGGGTGACAGCAGCGTGGCGGCACACACAATGGGAGCAGAGTCCTTGCCTCAGCACATTACTGAGGGGGGGGGGGGATTCTGCTGATGGAGGTGACTGTTCAGTGGACCCCCAAAACAAAGCGATGCGCCAAGTCAGCGAGGCGAGAGATCAAGGCCCCCCACACCCCCCACCGCCCCACACCCCACCGGCCTCCAAAAAGAGGATAAGTTCTGTCCAATAGCAGAGAGGACTGCTGCCAGGAATTAACAGGGGGATATATGCATATATATATAACCCTCCCAGCAGCTGAGTCCAGCGTTTCTACTCTACCTCTCCCTCCTCTCCTCCTCCTCTTCCTTCTGCGCTCCAAATCTCTGTACCTGCCTAGGTGAGATTCCGCTTTGGGGTGGGGTGGGGGATTTAAGGGTTGCTCCAGGGGGTGGGGGTTTGGCAGGACTTCTGGGCTCAAAGCGAGACGGTCAAACATTTGCCCTCTCGCCTCATGCAGTCAGTCCATGAACCAGAGCGCAGTAAAAAAACTGGTTTAATCAAATGAGAGTAACTGCAGAAGCTACCCTTGGGAACAAAGTTATTGTAACCGTGAGTAACTGTCAGGAGCAGGACGTTTATGGGATGCACAGGATGAGTGTTACGACCCCTGCATGGGCAGGTGACTCTGAATGTTTACAAATGGATTATTTATGATAGTCGGGTCTCACCGGATTTGAGGGAGAAAAAACTGAATCGTTTGTGGTGATCAGTGCAGAAGACTGAGAAAGAGGCAGAGTTTACTGATCCTGTGTTTTGCTTTGGCAGTACTACTGCGGTCATCCTGCCAAAAACGCACACGGGGATTTAAAGAGAGAGAGAGGAAGAGGGTGGTGGGGGAGAGGAGAAGGGAAGGGGTGGGGAAGAGAGAATTCTTTTTGGATTCTTTTTTTGGTCAAAATGGCAAAATCACTGTTCCCTCATTCATGATTTTCATGACTATTTTTAATGTCAACTTGCAACTTCTAAAAACTTTTAAATTTCAACCTAGAAAACGTAATTTTCGTAAATTATATCAAACAGGAGTTTTCCAGTGGGTCAGTGAAATATACATTTGCTGGTCAGAGGGCTGTTAAATAGAGAGTAAAGATGCTTGTGAATCTCACGCAGACAGCCTGTTCACTGGACCTCGATGTGAAACAGGTGCTGTGTTGCTCCAAATGTCTTTGTCTTTTATAGATTAACTACTGGAATCCTCCCCTGGACATGCTTGTCCAGATGATCAGTTGATCTGGGTTGCACTTTAGGTTGATGCCTAAAGAACTATCTAAGCAGCTCATTCTCTGTATCACACTGTGTCGCAGTTTGATGATGTCACTGACCTGTGCCACTGTGTTCTCTCCCCCTGCCCCCAGCCATGTCTCACTCTGCAGCTCAGGGCAGCATCGGAAGCCACTCCTCCAGCGTGGGGCTCCGCTCCCACAGAGTAGGTCCCCTATACACTATACACACAATATACATACACACTGTGCACACTTTACACACTATACACACTGTGCACACTATACACACACTATACACACTGCACACTATACACACACAATACACACTATACACACTGTGCACACTATACACACACAATACACACTATACACACTGTGCACACTATACACACACAATACACACTATACACACTGTGAACACTATGCACAAACTATACACACTATACACACTGTGCACACTATACACACACAATACACACTATACACACTGTGCACACTATACACACACAATACACACTATACACACTGTGCACACTATACACACACAATACACACTATACACACTGTGAACACTATGCACAAACTATACATACACACTGTGCACAATACACACGCACTATACAAATATATGCAGTGTGCACACTATACACAAACTATACACCATACATACATACACACTGTACACACTATAAAAGCAGTATACACTCTACATACATACAAACTGTACACACTACACACGCACTATACACTATACAAACATACACACTGTACACACTATACAAGCACTATGCACACACACTATACACCCTCAACACACACTTTACATACACACACTATACAGACTATAAATACACACACAATCAAACACACCCGACACACATTCAATACACACACTACACATACACACACTCACATGCATGCTCACACACACATTTTGGCACACATAATCCCCAGCAGAGCATGCTGATCTCAGGACTCCGGGCAGCTTGAGGGTGTGAGTGAGTGAGTTAGGGTGTGATTGAGGGTGTGAGTGAAGGTGTGAGGGTGTGAGTGAGGGTGTGAGGCCGTGAGGGTGTGACTGAGGTTGTGAGGGTGTGAGTGAGGGTGTGAGGGTGTGAATGAGGGTGTGAGTGAGGGTGTGAGGGTGTGGGTGAGGATGTGTGTGAGGGTGTGAGTGAGGGTGTGAGGGTGTGAGTGACCCCGTGCTTCTCTCTGTTTGCAGATGTGCATTTTTGAGTTTGAGAACTTCCAGGGCCGCCGGATGGACTTCAATGGGGAGTGCCGGAACCTGTGTGAGCGCGGTTTTGATCACATCGGGTCGATCAGGGTTGAGTGTGGGCCGTAAGTCTCTGACATATTACCACACAACACTCAGCTACAGCGGCACCAGTGTAGCCACATGCACACAGACACACAGAGCTGCACACACAGTCACAAAGTGGTTACAAAAACACACGTGTGTGCATACACACAGATGTACCAGTTCTGCAAATATACCCTTTGTATTGATCAAATATTATCTACATAAGCAAACAGAACCTGCCCCCATGAATGTAACAACCTCCACTTGGAGCAAAAGTGGGCAGCAAAAGTCAGTGATAGACCTATTTTCAGTTAAACCAGGACCAGCGCTCCCTGTTCGTTGCATTAAATATCTTTCATTCTCTGATCTCAAAGTTGCCAGTGCACCTGTGCCTGATACTGCACTGCTTTCTACCCCATTCAGCCCACTAATCAAGAGTCTACCATTTCTTTCATTTTTATGACTTGCGACTTGAAATTGAGATGGGCAGATTGAACATGATTTCATATGTGCACAAATTATGCAGTTTGGTGAAACAGGTAGATAGATACCTTCCAGTACAAATAATTTCAGAATATAAGCTTCGATTTTTCTCAAGAAGGGAAAGAAATACATTCCTTCTCTTAAAATGAACTTGCATCAATGTAATAGACTGTGGATATGAGATATGATGTAATGTGTGATATGATGTAATGTGTTGTGATGTCATAAGGTGAGATATGATGTAATGTGCGATATGATGTAATGTGTTGTGATGTCATAGGGTGAGATGTGATGTGTGATATGATGCAATGTGTTGTGATGTCATAAGGTGAGATATGATGTAATGTGTGATATGATGCAATGTGTTGTGATGTCATAGGGTGAGATGTGATGTAATTAGGTGAGATGTGATGTCACAGAGTGTGGTGTGATGTGGCTGGACATTGTTTTGTGCCACACAGCTGGGTCGGGTTCGAGCAGCAGAACATGGCGGGGGAGATGTACATGCTGGAGAAGGGAGAGTACCCTCGCTGGGACACCTGGTCAAACAGCTACAGGTGTGACCGGCTCATGTCCATCAGGCCCGTCCGCATGGTGAGTGACCTCCCCTCTCCCAGTCAGCACACACTCAGGCAGAAGCACACACTACAGGTGTTTCAGCAGTGAAGACCTACATTCAGCTTGTTCTCATTAAACAGTGCCTGAAAGACGAGGCTGGGTCTGAAACGTGAGGAGGCTCCATATCTCAGTAGGATAAATCAGAGCTGTAGTTTTACACCCAGACCAGCAGTGTGTGTCTAATACAGCAGCATACTCCCAGCTCAGACTGATTACACAGCTAGCTGGAAACAGAAACAGAGATGCTCTCCTTATTTACACCATGCAATCGAAACGATTAACACCCTAATTACACACTATTGCAGAACCATACCTTTGGCATAGACCTCTGACGTCCCCATTCTCTCTCTCTTTCTCTCTGCTCCTCTCTCAGGATCCCCAGGACCACAAGATCTGCTTGTTCGAGTGCATAAATTTTGAGGGCCGTAAGATGGAGGTGTGTGACGAGGACATTCCTAGCCTGTGGTCCTACGGTTTCCAGGACCGTGTAGCCAGCATCCAGGTTACCGGGGGAACGTGAGTTCCAGCATCCTGTCCACTCAATAGTGATGCAACACAGATACCACAGACAGACACGCAGCACAGACACCAAACACAAACAGGTATTACAGAAATCACACATAGACAGGTATTACTGATAATTAATATAGACACGCACAACAGAAACCAAATACAAACCAATATTACAGACATCAAACAGACAGAAAATGAATACAGCCTGGCAGTACTGTCTTCCTCAATTAATGTATGCCTATCCATTCCAGACATAAACATATTGTAAATTGGTGAAACATTAAACGCTGAGGGTATGATAATATGTATGTTTAAAAACATGATTTATTTAGCTGAATTAAACACTATTTAGTTGTCTATACATATAGATACAATAATAGACATGATTATTGTCCGTATAGTCACCACACTCGACCGCTCTCATCAGCTACACAGCTATGCAGTCATCTAAGATGTTTTTCTGGTCACAGCTGAGGTTTGAACATCTAGGGTGACAGTTTATGTCTGCCTGTTGCAGGTGGGTAGGGTACCAGTACCCTGGTTACCGTGGCTACCAGTACGTGTTCGAATGTGGTCCTTACAAGCACTGGAACGAATGGGGTGCGCACCATCCTCAGATTCAGTCCATCCGGCGTGTGAGGGACATGCAGACGCATCGTCGCGGTTGCTTCGAGATGACTGCGTAGGAGAGAACGCGCGGGCGGCCAGGCACGGAGCCACGGCGGACACCGCCGACCGGAGACCGCTGAAGGGAGACCGCCAGCCGCCTACAGAGCTCCTGCCTGCCACTTCCTATCCAGCCACACTAGCTATCCAAATTACTGCCGTGTTCACTGGCATAATTACAAATATTGCAATATACGTAAGGACCAGGGCAAAACAATGCAACAGCTGTCAGCTGTTCCTGATAGCTCTGATAGATTGTCAAAATTATCATTACTTAAATATTCAACTGATCTATGACCTAAATAAACTAAGGTTCATAAGGTATTTTGAAAACGGGGTATTTTGGATTATTAATATTATCCTTATTATATTTTAATCAGTTTAGTTTCTTTTAGTTTGTTTCAGTTCTGATCCCCTTTATTTTGTATTTTTCTCAGCTTCTGTGTTTTTAGTTATAAGGAATTATATGCGCAAACGTCTTCTATCTTAGACCCCTATGGTCCGTGATAGACTTTAGAGAAATATTAATATCCGATTCCTAAAGCTACCAATTCACCTTTGCCTTGTGTAAGACTGCAAGCGAAACAGTGTCCTGCAACGGCCACTTTTTCCTCAACGACTGTTTCAAACCTCTCTGCGGACACTCCTCCAGATGGCGTGCTTTGCGCACAGGACACTCTGGCGCGTGGGAGGCGCGAGCGGGGAGGGTTTGTGACAGGAACTGGTCGCGAGGCTTCCCAAACTGACAGGGCTACTGCGCCTAGCTGCTTGTTTTCTAGAGCAGGCTTTGAAACCTACTTTGTGACGGGCGATCATGCAAAGTCGTGTTGCATTGTATCTTTCTCAGGGATGCTGGCATCTGGAAAACCAATTTCTTCCAAGAAAAAAATAAAATATTTCAAACCTCAGTTACTGCAGACAGCTGTTAGTGGCTCCTGTAACAGCTCTGGTGTCCCTTTTCATTCAGTTTCTTCTGTTTTCTCTCAACTGGATTTGTCTGTATTAAATTTCCAATAAAAATGGAAATTATTGTATTGAAAACATTGTATATGTCTGAACTCAGTGCGTTCTACACAGAGAACGATGCGAGTCCACACTTGAAATATTACGTTTCGTGAATAAATATGACTTTTGAATTCTCAAACATTTCAAAATGTTTTGGGCTAACTATAAAATAATCCAAGTACATTCAATTAAAATTGATTAGGTTGGAAATGGCCAACTTTTAAAATTTTTTGCAGGCATTATTAAAGGGCAGCCTGTAGTCTAGTAGCTAAGGTAAATGACTGGGACCCCAGAGGTTGGTGGCTCAAGCCCCAGTTCAGCCACAGTAAGAACACCATTGCTGTTGGGCCCTTGAGCAAGGCCCTTAACCCCACATTGCTCCCGGGGAGGACTGGTCCTTGGCTAGCCTAATGAACTGCAAGTCGTCTTGGATAAAAGCGTCAGCTAAATGATGATAATGTAAAGTATATTTCAGAACTACCCTAAATTAATTAATATAAAAATGACATTTTTTACTCGCTCTCTGCTAACATCACGTTTATTAGGTGGATATACTGTTGGATGGCTATACATTTTAAAAAGTCAGGAAGTCGTGTGTGTGTGTGTGTGTGTGTGTGTGTGTGTGTGTGTGTGTGTGTGTGTGTGTGTGTGTGTGTGTGTGTGTGTGTGTGTGTGTGTGTGTGTGTGTGGAAGGGGTGGATATTCATATCTAATTACCGTCAGTGCGTGTCAGTGGTTGAGCGAGAGGGACTCAAGCCGCTGCAGTGCACTTAACCAGGTGATCACTGATTTCCGCTACCTACAGATAACAGAGATGTACCACAGGCCGCCACAGGGTGGTGTCACAAACGCATTGAGGTAAATGCCTTACTTTTCTAGTAACTTCAGGCTTGGCATTAACACTCTCAATTGTATAATTTCAGCCTGAGGCTAAGTGAAGCATTTTCTTACACACTGCCACAGTGAGCGTTATTTTTCAGAGCGATGACTCTCAAGCACTGTGTTTGCCTGTGATGAGCGTGCACACGCGACCGCAGTCCGCTTCCTCCCAGTGAGGCTGAGCTCGACTGAGCGCGCACGGCAGGAGGCTCTGATCCGCAGATGCTCTCTGAAGACGCTGAACTAAAGGAAACGGTTTTAAGAAAAGGGGATTTGAATTAATTACCGGGCGAGCGAGCTGCTCGGTCGCTTGAGTGGGTGAGGGAGGGAGGGAGATTGTTTTGTATCTTAACAAGACTGGAAGGGAGGGGGGAGGGAGGGAGAATGAGCTCTTCGTGTGGAGAGGCTGCCGTGTGCAATAGCCAGGACCCATCTTGTACCAGCGCTAAGTCTTGCGCTACTAACAACGTTAGCAGCAGGAGCAGCGGAGACACCCACAGTTCGAGCTCCAAAGCAGCAGCAGCAATGAAAGTCAAGACAGAATGCAGCTCCGCAGACGTGGGGGTCCCCGTTACCACGGAGGACGAATTGCTAAGGAACCCCATAATTACTCCGGAGGATGTGCTTGGTTTGCAGAAGATCACTGAAAGTAAGTTTACAGCTTCGCACTACACAAGTGTACACAGCAAGTCCAATGCCCGGCGTTTTCTCGCGTCACGCGAATAAGTATTTGTCTCCATTCACTTTAGCGACCCTAAGAAAACACTTCATCAAACGTTTCCTCGAAAATGAAACACTGTTTTAACACTGAGCCAAGTAATTGGCCATACAACCTACAAGCCGACAGTTCATTGTACTTGTGTCATTTTATCTAAGATTGTTAAAGCAGAATCCACGAGAATAAACGTAATTCACACGCTGTCATTTTAAGTTAAAGTGACCTCGCATTGTTTTTTTTCAGTCTGGTACCAGCTTGCGTCCTCTTATTGTGAAGTGGCTGTCGGCTGCTAGCATCACTTGTCACGACAGTACTCCAATTTGCAACCATGTGATGTTGTATATTTCATAAAGTATAATATTGCTGGCATGTCGTGTCTTTTTGGAGGTAATTTAACCGATCGCAGTTAATAATGCCTACAAGATTCAGTGTGTGGTAATTCTGCATGGTTTGTGTAATTAGTTACTGTCGGATTTAATTAGATATAAGAGGCCTGTAGTAGCTGCAAATGCACCGTTGCAAACAAAGGCCAGGAGATCGAATGGAGATTAGTTACTTTGGTTTCTTAGTAGATGTTTATTCCCCTTAATCACGGTATCTGACATAGTGTCTGATTTTAACTTTTTATCTGTGTGTGTTGGGGTAGTCGTATGTTTTGTAATCCACCTCTGCAAGGTTTTTACCTGTTATTGGAATTCAGTACCTAACTGTTCTGATCTGTCGTCGGGTTTAAATACCTAAAAGCGCAAAAGTGGACAGGATTTCTCGAGGGTCTTTGCTGATGATTTAGCATCTTGTGTGTTACCTGAAGAGAGTCCTGAAGGCATGCTAATTGGTTAAATTAAATGTTTACTTAAAAACAGTTAATCAAATTAAGCAGAGATTTGTCAGTCAATCTTTTGGCATTGATAATCATTGATGATAACAACGCACTTACACACACACACACACACACACACACACACACACACAATCTCTCTCTCTCTCACACACACACACACACACACACACACACACTCTCTCTCACACACACACACACACACACACACACAATCTCTCTCTCTCTCTCACACACACACACACACACACACACACACACACACACACAATCTCTCGCTCTCTCTCACACACACACACGCACACACACACACACACACACACATCTCTCTCTCTCTCTCACACACACACACACATACATACACACACACACAGTGTATGCGCAGAGGAGACAGATTACTGAGTGCATTCATAATAGCGCTGGCAGTTCCCTTACATGCTAATCTGAGAGATGAAGTGTTTCCAGCACTGCCTAAATCCTGTCTCCTCAGAGCTGAGTGTGATTAGGTAACAGGTGGTCCAGAGCGTGCAGTGCTGAGGCCGACCTGCCTATTTAAAGACCTGCATTAGATGTTACACAACAAACAGCCACACAGGAAGCTCTCCATGCATGCATCTCTCAGCGCTGTCACAGCCCACAGATTCACACAGCCGGGTACCTTCTGGAGCCTGCCAGGATCTGGACTGGCCCCCACACTCACCCGCGCCGCTCTCTCCCTGCGCTGCTCTCACCTGTGCCGCTCTCACCTGTGCCGCTCTCACCTGCGCCGCTCTCACCTGCGCCGCTCTCTCCCTGTGCCGCTCTCTCCCTGTGCTGCTTTCACCTGCGCCGCTCTCACCTGCACCGCTCTCTCCCTGTGCCGCTCTGTCCTTGTGCTGCTTTCACCTGCGCCGCTCTCACCTGCACCGCTCTCTCCCTGTGCCGCTCTCACCTGCGCCGCTCTCACCCGCGCCGCTCTCACCCTGCGCCGCTCTCTCCCTGTGCTGCTTTCACCTGTGCCGCTCTCACCTGCGCCGCTCTCTCCCGGCGCCGCTCTCTCCCAGCACTGCTCTCACCTGTGCTGCTCTCACCTGCGTCGCTCTCTCTCTGTGCCGCTCTCACCTGCGCCGCTCTCTCCCAGCACCACTCTCACCTGTGCTGCTCTCTCCTGTGGAGAGCCTAAGCACCGCCATTATGGTCTTCACTTCTTTATTTTTCTACACAAAAGCTCTAGTTTGATCTTTTGCCTAACAGCAAGTTTACGCCAAAAACATATCACATCTGCCTAAACAGTGTCTCCCTTAAACAGCTCAATATTAAAGAAGTCAGTATCATCTGCATTGAATATGTATCTGTCCTGTCCTTTGACCTCCCAACTCCACTGGCCACCTCTGAACTCTTCACACCATCTGGCATGGAACAAGCCATATCTCTGTTACTTAACTGTGGACTTTAGTCATTAAATAAAAACATTGGTCATGTGTTGTTTCTAGACAATTTCAGAAGGTTCATTTGATTTTAAATAATAATTCACTGGAATTTAAGCCTCTCTATCAATACTTGTAATCTTAAAGATATGTGGTAGTTGATGACATACTTTTCTTTGTTATCTGTGCAACATCAAAATTGTCTTTATTGTTGTGGTTAAATAAATTATCGGAATTCATTTAAGACTTAATTCAAATTAGAGTAGGAGGAGGTGTGAGGGCTGTTGCCTGTGAATCATGAGAGAGTATTGATGAGTATTCACATTGGATCTGGGAGTTGCGAGTTAGTGAGTACTCACTCAAGATCTGGGAGTTGTAAGTGAATGAGTACTCACTCAGGATCTGGAAGTTGGGAGTTAGTGAGTACTCACTCAGGATCTGGAAGTTGGGAGTTAGTGAGTACTCACTCAGGATCTGGGAGTTGTAAGTGAATGAGTACTCACTCAGGATCTGGAAGTTGTAAGTGAATGAGTACTCACTCAGGATCTGGAAGTTGGGAGTTAGTGAGTACTCACTCAGGATCTGGAAGTTGGGAGTTAGTGAGTACTCACTCAGGATCTGGAAGTTGGGAGTTAGTGAGTACTCACTCAGGATCCGGGAGTTGCGGGTTAGTGAGTACTCACTCAGAATCTGGGAGTTGCAAGTTAGTGAGTACTCACTCAGGATCTGGGAGTTGCGAGCGAGTGAGTACTCACTCAGGATCTGGGAGTTGCGAGCGAGTGAGTACTCACTCAGGATCTGGGAGTTGCAAGAGAGTGAGTATTCATACATAATTTGTGAGTAATGAAACTGAAGGATCTCTGTAATGGGGCTCATTCCTATTTGCTCACAGACGTTTTCAGCCCCCTCCAGTAAGGGTGACGATTTGTTGCTTCCCATTTGGCCTGTCCAGTGAACTGGTCTGTAATATGACTCATTGATGCTGTTCAGAGAGGAGAGGAGAAGTGCCTGAAGGTGCTGACCCGGGTTTGTGGTTCTGAACCAGAGAGCATGTCATTTTTTACATGTGTTGTTCATATCCTGAAGCTTTGCTGCACAGGTGTCTTGTGCATTTACAGCAATTTCGCTGCACAATTCTTTTTTTGTGCATGTCCTTAAGTGTTATTGTTCAGTTTCTCTGCGCATCTCCTGGAGTTTCTCTGCGCAGCTGCCTGCTGCTTCTGGGGTTCCTCAGAGCAGCACTCTCACATGCGTCTGCCTGTCTGTTATAGCTAAGCACTTCCAGAATGTTCTTAACAGTGTAACCTGCACCTCAGGAGCTTCCGGCACGTTCCTACCTGCACTGTGGGGTCAGGTGAGCTCACACTGTTCCTATGGTTTAAACGAGGCCCAAAAAGCATCCCATAATACTGTTTTAAACTCAGTGTGGCTGTAAATTAGCTGATAATTAGTTCTCTACATTTGTGTTGGACTCTGTTTGGGAAGACATTTGATGATATTGTGGATAATTGAATGTGTGATGGCTCCTCATAATTTGTGTCCACTCTCCCTCAGATTCTCACTGCAGCCCCCAACCCTCCACTGTCTCCCCCTCCACTGTCTGCCCCCCCCACCCCTCCACTGTCTCCCCCCCACCCCCTCCACTGTCTGCCCCCCCACCCCTCCACTGTCTGCCCCCCACCCCTCCACTGTCTGCCTCCACTGAGCTTTGTGTGTTTTGCTCTGTTTTGTTTCAGTGGTTTATAAGTGAGAGAGAGACAGGATCTGAAACCCACATTTTAACTGTCTGACTGACACATGCAAAAATACACACCTGCACTCACACACACACACACACACACACACACACACACACACACACACACACACACACACACACACACACACAAACGCTGGTTAGTTCAGTAAGCACTTTTTGTGGTGAGCTGAAATGAAAATGCTGTGCCTGAAACATTTGTGCTGATGGAAAACAAGCTGTTACTGACCTCCATCCACACTGTGGCCCACATCTACAACATTCAACATACAGACTCAAATATTTATACGCACAAACTATCACACACAGCACCTCTCACATCCACCCCATGTCCCTCACATCCGAGGCTCTCCTTCTCCCTGGTGAATTGAGAGTGTAAAAATGTCTTTTACAACTTTTACGAATTCGGAGGCATGGCTTCCAGCAGCTCTCAGCCGCTATCATCAGATAAGATTTTAGATGTTTTTGAGGGCTGTTTTTCAGTGTCTTTCAGAGTGGTTTCTATCTGTGACTTCAAAGCTAAAGCAATGGGCCTTTTCTCCCCCAGTCAAAGTGCAGGTCCTGACAGCCTATATTTGGACTCTATCTCCTGGCTAATCTGCAGGATTAAAGCCTGTAACTGCCGGCTCTCCAACTGACCACGGTGTTCCACCATTTTGTGCCACACCGGGATGGTCTGTGGTGAGAAGTTAGATGCCGTCATTCTTGTTGGCTCATCGGGCCAATCAGTGTTGGCGTTTCCCTCAGCTGGTCCGAGCCGCACATGCCTTCGGTAGATCCTTCAGATCATTACATCACCATACGCATAGCCCTGGTCCCTGCTCATAGCCCTGGTCCCTGCTCATAGTCCTGGTCCCTGCTCATAGCCCTGGTCCCTGTGCATAGCCCTGGTCCCTGCTCATAGCCCGGCTCATAGCCCTGGTCCCTGCGCATAGCCCTGGTCCCTGCTCATAGCCCTGGTCCCTGCTCATAGCCCGGCTCATAGCCCTGGTCCCTGCTCATAGCCCGGCTCATAGCCCTGGTCCCTGCTCATAGCCCGGCTCATAGCCCTGGTCCCTGCGCATAGCCCGGCTCATAGCCCTGGTCCCTGCTCATAGCCCGGCTCATAGCCCTGGTCCCTGCTCATAGCCCGGCTCATTTTTGTGTGAGTGGAGGTGGGAGGAGCCGTTCAAATGATAGTCACATGAGGGAAACAGCTGATTGTTAGATCAGCTCCACTGCAGTGAGGATATGTTTGCTCTGTGTCAGGCAGTCCATCAGCCAATCAGTGTCCACCCCAGCTATGGCCCCGCCCCCTCTCTGGAGATGCTGATCACGCCCCTCATACATACTCTTAAGTCACTCTGGTAGCGTATATAGCTACATTTATTTTCTTCCACCGAGAGGTTTAGGAATTCAGAGCTGCTTATGGAGGGACATTCCTGTAACCACGTGACTATGTTCAGTCTCATGTGTTTTTTTCCTCCACATGTTCTCGTTTCTCTCTAATTTCCCCCTCTCATCCCTCTCTCCCTCCCTGCTGCAGCCATCGTTGCTGCTCCACTGCATTACTATCTTACAGCATTTAGCAGCCTCTGACCCGCAGCGACTTTCACAGCGTTCATTTCTACACCCTGTCCCCTTAATCAGCTGGATGTTGACTGAAGACGTTTGGGTCTTCATTTCCAGTGTTCTTGAAACATTTTTTTTTCTCAGTAAAGAAGTTAGAGTTCGTTAATTTGGTGTATTTTGATGCAGCTTGTGAGTGTTCCACTTTTAAAATAACTCCAAAGTCTCTGAGTGCTTATCTCTGAGGGTTTGCCATAGCTGGTATCAAAAGTAATTAGTATTTAGCTTTTCTGTGAAGCACATGAGGCCTAATTACGGTAGGAATGTGTTGGTTTTACACAGATCATTTTTTGTAATCATTTTTGAATCATTTTAAAGTAGTTCCGTGGGCACATGCGCAAGTAGTGATTCTTGAGCTGAGAATGATATTAAAGTCATATGAGTTCTGTCCTGTTACAGCTTCACAGCAGCCAAAAGAAAAGCTCATCTGCAGGGAGAGCCTTTTACCCAGACCAGGAGGGTTTGAGTGCTTTCCCTGGATACCCCAAATATTATGGGATGCGCTAATGAGGAGGACAAATAAAGGGTTTAGAATAGCACTGAGATGGGCACAGTCCTGGTTATGTGAGCTGAGGGGAGGGGGTGTGGCCATGGGGGACTTGTGGAAGGTTGTGGTAGGTGGTGTTCAGGTGTAGGTGATGTGCTGGTGTAGGTGCTGAGCGATAGGCAGGGCCCCAGGCCTGGTGTGCAGGTGTAGGTGCTGAGCGATAGGCAGGGCCCCAGGCCTGGTGTGCAGGTGTAGGTGCTGAGCGATAGGCAGGGCCCCAGGCCTGGTGTGCAGGTGTAGGTGGTGTGCAGGTGTACATGGTGTGTAGGTGTAGGTGCTGAGCGATAGGCAGGGCCCCAGGCCTGGTGTGCAGGTGTAGGTGGTGTGCAGGTGTACATGGTGTGTAGGTGTAGGTGCTGAGCGATAGCAGGGCCCCAGGCCTGGTGTGCAGGTGTAGGCAGTGTGCAGGTACAGGCAGTGTTCAGGTGTAGGTGCTGAGCGATAGCAGGGCCCCAGGCCTGTGGAATCTCCTTAGCTGCTTTGTGAGGCTGTAACTCTGTAACCCTCTTAGGTCTAATCCCCCTGCAGAGCCTTACAATGAACCAATCACCAGGCAGCACCCACACTGATGAGCCAATCACTCAGCAGCGCCCACACTGATGAGCCAATCACCAGGCAGCACCCACACTGATGAGCCAATCACTCAGCAGCACCCACACTGATGAGCCAATCACCAGGCAGCGCCCACACTGATGAGCCAATCACTCAGCAGCCCCTACAATGATGAGCCAATCATCCGGCAGCCCCTACACTGATGAGCCAATCATCCGGCAGCCCCTACACTGATGAGCCAATCATCCGGCAGCCCCTACACTGATGAGCCAATCATCCAGCAGCCCCTACACTGATGAGCCAATCATCCGGCAGCCCCTACACTGATGAGCCAATCATCCGGCAGCCCCTACACTGATGAGGCAGCTCATACTTTATCCCATCACAGTGTCAGCAGAGAGAGAGGGGCTGCTGGAACCATGTGTGTCCCTGTTATTCCCACTGAAATGGTACAGTCACACTGCCATGGTTTCACTGGGGTGTGATTGTGATTTTGGACCATATCCCTACTGGCAGTGTCACTTCTCATTGGCAGAATAGATGAGTGGAATGGAAAGAGTGAATGGAAATCTGAGAGTGAATCTCTGTAAGTGCGTTCAGGCTTGGAATGGGGGGCCTCAAATTTATGAGAGCCGGTTCTCAGGGAGTCATTGTGATGCTGCATTCATATATCGATCTCTTTGCTGTGTAAGGGCTGAGATGGGCTCAACAGATGTGTGACTCTGGTCTGCAGATTACCTGTGCACTCCAGAGGAGAACATCCACAACATCGACTTCACCAGGTTCAGGATCCGGGACATGGAGACAGGAACCATACTGTTCGAGATCACCAAACCCCCCGGCAGCGGTGAGCATTACCTGTCTGCACACCTGTGTAGTTATCCTGTAGGATCCCCACATTATTCCTATAGGGCCCTTACGGGGCAGCTCTGTGCCGAAGCACCACACAGGATCCCACAGGCAGTCTCAGGCCTGGGTCAATGCCCTCCCTATAGGGTCCCTACGGGGCACCTGTATATGAAAGCCCTGTTAGTGCCCTGTACAACAGACCTGTAAGATAGCCCTATATATAGAACAGGTGTGTGAGACATGCCCAGAGGGAGAAAGTGTTTGGTGGTTGGCTGAGGAGACAGGTAGATCAGTGCTGTAGCCCAGGGTGCTCACCTGAGGGATTCCTTCATAAAGATGGCGTGGGTAACAGGTGTGCTTGTGCCTCTCAGGGCGAGTGGGGGAGAAGAGAGACTTTGATCCCAACGCGGGCCGCTTTGTGAGGTACCAGTTCACCCCCGCCTTCCTGCAGCTGCGGCAGGTCGGAGCCACGTAAGTCCCTCTGCGCCGTCTGCGCAGTGAGGTATGGGGTAGAGGAACCTCTGTGTGTGTGAGTGTGTGTGTGTGTGTGTGTGTGCATGTGTGTGTGTATGTGTGTGTGTGTGTGATGTGTGAGTGTGTGTGTGTGTGTGTGTGTGTGTGTGAGTGCGCGCTGTCTGCATACTGAGGTATGGGGTGGAGGAATCTGTGTGTGTGAGGAAGGGTGTGTGCATGCGCATGTGTGCGTTTGTGTGTGTGTGTGTGTGAGTGTGAGTGTGTGTGTGTGTGTGTGTGTGTGTGTGTGTGCGATTGTGAGAGTTAGTGAGTGAGTGTGCATGTGTGCGTGTGTGTGTGTGTGAGTGTGTGTGTGCGATTGTGAGAGTTAGTGAGTGAGTGTGCATGTGTGCGTGTGTGTTTGTGTGTGCATGTGGGTGTCAGAGTTAGTGAGTGAGCATGTGTGTGTGTGTGTGTGTGTAGAGTCACAGTGCATGTTGGGAAGAGGAAATGGTGGAGCACAGAAGGTGGTGAATGCACACTTGTCAGTCAAACTGACTGTTAACCCACAATGTATCATTCCTAACTTTCAATATGAAGTCTACAATGAGAGCAAATCCACCATCAACAGCTAGCATCGGTCACCTAAACATCTGGAAACGATGGAAGTCTATGGATGTGCAAATAGCATGCTAGAAATTGAATGTGAGACTTTCCTCCCAGTAACCTCAAAGCCCCCTGGCCACATAGTTTGATTTGCCCAGCCATGGGGGGCTCAGAGGTGCCAGAGGGTGGGGGATAGGTGTACAGTGCTCAGGACAGGTCCTGAAGTGCGGACAGCGCCATGGTGCTGAAAACAGTTTGACCAATTGCTATCATATGTTCTGGCATTGTATTAGACGATGGTGTTGACCAAACCCAGGGATAAAGTGAAACTCTCTGTTGCAGTGTGGAGTTCACGGTTGGTGACCTGCCCATCAATAACTTCCGCATGATCGAGAGGCACTATTTCCGCGAGAAGCTGCTGAAGAGCTTCGATTTCGAGTTTGGCTTCTGTATCCCCAGCAGCAAGAACACGTGTGAACACATCTACGAGTTCCCCCCGCTGTCCGAGGAAACGAGTGAGTAGCGCCCCCTCTTGCTGGCCAGGCACACTGCATATGGCCATATGACTTCCATAAACCCGTCAATCCTGCCTGACCATGGAGGAGCCTCTCATAATCAGCCATACCTATATCTGTTTATACTGACACCACTGTACTAATTAACTACATTACCCAGAAGACACACAAACATGCTGCTACTGAACAACTACATTACACAGAAGACACATAAAACCACCATTATCACACTACTAGAAGGATCAACTACATTACCGAGAAGCAGCGCTGACGCACAGTTTCCGAACAGCTATATTATCCACATTGCACACAAAGGCACATTTGTAAACCACTGTACTGATCAACTACATTACCCAAGAAGCACACCAACACGCTGCAACTGAGGAACTACATCACTCAGAAAGCCATCTTTATAATACTTGACAGATCAACTGCATTACCCAAGATGCAAACAAAGACACCACCGTACTGAATAACTACTGGGATTTTGGTGAAAAGATTGCTGTGTTCATGCAGTTGTTCAGTATGGTGGTGTCTTTGTTTGCATTGCTGTTGAAGCAGAGCATTGATGAGCCGTTCATGGTCTTATGGTTGAGGCATTGTTGGTTTGTTGCAGTGCGTGAAATGATCCTGCATCCATATGAGACGCAGTCTGACAGCTTCTACTTCGTCGACAACAAGCTGGTGATGCACAACAAGGCCGACTACTCCTACAGTGGCGGGGTGTAGTGCCTCGGCCCCCCAGGCAGGGACAGAGATGGACAGATGGATCTAGGGCTGGAGAGTGGATGACCCTCACACCCTACACACACACACACACACACATGCACACACACACACACTCTCTCTCACACACACACACACACACACACACACACACATTCACACACACACACTCTCTCACACACACACACACACACACACACACACACACACAACAGCTTTTCCACACATTTGCATATACATCAGGGATCCCTGGACTCTTCCTTGACCCACCCACTTGTGTGAGTGTGTGTGTGTGTGTGTGTGTGTGGGGTGTGAGAGAAGGACAGAGAGAAATACAATGAGAGAGAGAGAGAGGTGTTTTTTTGGTACATTGCAGTGACCACACCTGTCACACAGATAAACAGACATCCTGTATCCCTGTGCTGCAGACCTGTCTCACCTGTATCCCTGTGCTGCAGACCTGTCTCACCTGTATCCCTGTGCTGCAGACCTGTCTCACCTGTATCCCTGTACTGCAGACCTGTCTCACCTGTATCCCTGTGCTGCAGACCTGTCTCACCTGTATCCCTGTACTGCAGACCTGTCTCACCTGTATCCCTGTGCTGCAGACCTGTGTCACCTGTATCCCTGTACTGCAGACCTGTGTCACCTGTATCCCTGTACTGCAGACCTGTGTCACCTGTATCCCTGTGCTGCAGACCTGTGTCACCTGTGTCATCCCTGTACTGCAGACCTGTCTCACCTGTATCCCTGTACTGCAGACCTGTGTCACCTGTATCCCTGTGCTGCAGACCTGTGTCACCTGTATCCCTGTACTGGCACTCCCTGTAACCTGTCTCACCTGCCCTCTTGTGTCACCTGTATCCCTCCTCTGTGAATCCTCTAATCATGCTGTCATGCCTCTGTTTGCTCCTGCCGAGCCTCACAGGAAGAACTCACCAGCACCATGTGATAGTAAGAGGATTATCCCAGCCCGAGAGATGGGACTGTGGGTCACAGTGAGTGATAGCCCGGACATTTCAGCCATAGTTCAAAAAAACAACAGGCTTATCAGATTTTTGTCAAGCTGATTGTGGGAGGAGACAGAGACCTCTGTGAGGGACAGAGTCATTCTAGGTTCAAAAACAACTGATTGAGAACTAAAACTCCACAGCGTACGGTCAGTGTCACATCCGCACTTCAGGATTTCAGAACTTGCTGAATGACAGGCGTATGAAAAAGGGCCGATATTTCTGTTCATTCAGCCCGTTACTCAGCACACTCAGAGAGGTCACTCTGAAATACACAATACAAATACATTTCAATTGTCTGTTTTTCTCCTCGGATATCATTGCTTTAATGAACTGTGTGAATGTAAGCGTAAGAACTTTGGGTAGCTGTAAAGTTGGGTTAGCTGTGAAAATACCAGAGATCGTGTGCACTGACAGAAGACATGGGTTTGTGTGATCGTGTTCTCCAAATGAGGGTGCTACACACACTCACACAGCCTGCCCTGTGTGTTTGTGTGACAGAGCGAGGTGCTACCCCCCCTGACCCCCCCACTCTGGGTGTCAGGACTTTAAACCTCCTGGCCTGTGGAGATACCAGCAGGCCTTAGGCCTGTCTCACTCAGCCTGACTGCAGGCCTTAGGCCTGTCCCACTCAGCCTGTCTGCAGGCCTTAGGCCTGTCCCACTCTCAGCCTGTCTGCAGGCCTTAGGCCTGTCCCACTCTCAGCCTGTCTGCAAGCCTTAGGCCTGTCCCACTCTCAGCCTGTCTGCAGGTCTTAGGCCTGTCCCACTCTCAGTCTGTCTGCAGGCCTTATGCCTGTCCCACTCTCAGCCTGTCTGCAGGCCTTAGGCCTGTCCCACTCTCAGCCTGTCTGCAGGCCTTAGTCCACTCTCAGCCTGTCTGCAGGCTTTAGGCCTGTCCCACTCTCAGCCTGTCAGCAGGCCTTTGGCCTGTCCCACTCTCACCCTGTCTACAGGCCTTAGGCCTGTCCCACTCTCACCCTGTCTGCAGGCCTTAGGCCTGTCCCACTCAGCCTGACTGCAGGCCTTAGGCCTGTCCCACTCAGCCTGACTGCAGGCCTTAGGCCTGTCTCACTCTCACCCTGTCTGCAGGCCTTAGGCCTGTCCCACTCAGCCTGTCTGCAGGCCTTAGGCCTGTCCCACTCAGCCTGTCTGCAGGCCTTAGGCCTGTCTCACTCTCACCCTGTCTACAGGCCTTAGGCCTGTCCCACTCTCAGCCTGTCTGCAGGCCTTATGCCTGCCCCACTCAGCCTGACTGCACTCTAAATGAGGAAGGTGCAGAACCCAACCTGACCCAAGAGCAGACCTCTGCTAACATAAACCCAGTAGAGATCCCTAAATAAACACGGTAATGGAGATCCTGCAGGTCCAGGGCTTTAGTAATGGAGGGCACGTGCTATGATCTCTCCACTCTTTCCAGCACAATGCCTGGGGAAGCGGGGGGACAGGGCAGCCTGTTGCCAGCCCTTCCAGAACCCTCCACAGAGCAGGATATTGAGTGCATGCTAATGAGTCCTCCAGCGCAGCGCTCTCCTGCGCTGAAAAGCCCCTGTTCAGCATGTCTGTGTGGGCGACATGCCTGCGTGTCTAAGGAGGGAGGAGAGAGTCCCCATGCTCACAGAACAAAGGGAAAACAAACCGTGCACTCTTTCTCTCCTCCTCCATCCCTCTCTCCTCTCTCTCTCTCTCTCATATTCTCTCCCTCCATCTCAAGTAGATTCAGTGGGATCTACAGATTGTGTTTGACATGGGTTGTGTAATATTTTGTACTCCTCAAAACAAGTTTGACAAGTTCTTTTATGATTTTCTAAAGTGTGATAGTTTAAATCGTTGCTAGCCGTGCTGATACGATGCCCTCAATTTCATGCCAGTAATTAGTTATTTTAGTTATGAAATAATCTGTGGGCGTTTTTGTAGGAGACAGAAAATCATTTTTCCAAAGGTGTGTTGTACTTATATCCATATAATCAACTTGCTTTTGAGGGGCTGATATTTCAATTAAATAGCAGACAGTGTCCAATACGGGAAATTAAATGTGTACAGACAAAAACTATGCTTAGAAAAAGGCTTTAGTAAAAACAGCTTCATTTGTAACAAATGTGATAACTTGAGAAATGATTTTTAAAAAATATTTAAGTTTTGGACTGTTAAAATACATACCAGGAAAAGCAAATAAATATATTTAATTTTTTCCAAATAATGTCTTGATCTTTTGTCGTTTCTTTGAAGAGAATGTTTGTGTCTGCTGAGAAGTGTCAGTCAGTAAGAGACATTTGTGGTGAAATTCAGCATTAGATTGCTTTAGATTTCTGCAGTTCTGTTTTGTTTTAATGATGTACGACTCCCTTTGAAGGAAAGTGTGTTACATATATTTTGATATTTCCAGCAGTAGATACCTATATTTAAACTTCATAGCGCCTGAGTGATGACTTTTCAGTTGGTGTGACATGTTCTTCAATATAACAGAAATAAAGTGTAAAAGTGTAAATTCTGCCACTTACACAACAACAAAAAAGTTTATTGAGATCCAGTTCAGTCAGAAAACCAGCAGCCCATTGTTAATGTGGGCAAAATCAATCCAATGAAGAACTCTACTGCCACCTTGTGGAGGTTTGGTACACTGCACCATTACTGACATCCCATTTAGGGTCGAATGGTACAGTACTATGATCTCCCTGGGAAGAGTTCAGCGCCCTCTCATTCTGCACTGTCTGCCTCAGTCATCATGTTTACACTCTCAGTTAGTGCTCCTTTGATGGCCGTGCTGTAAGACTTACACAATGGTCCGTTCATTTTAGGGAGGAGGGATGGAAGGCACCCTCAAACTGTCTTAGCATGTGGGGGGGTCCCAGGAGAGAGGTGGGGCTCACAGCAGAGTGATGGGCGTGTTTCCTGTAGTTGGCAGATAGCATGCCACACCATCCAGGTTAGCGAAGGCAGTGGAGTAGAGCCCCGTTATGTGCAGGTCTGGCATGGGGGTCTCTCCTTGGTCCCCAAGAACAGACACACCTGTTTCACCTGGGACAGGGCAAGAAGGCCCCTGCATGGCAGCGGGGGCTGGGGGGGGTGAGGAGGACAGCAGCGACAATGGGGGCATGAGTTGCAGACAGTCAGGTGCGAGGCTGTCATCTCTCAGCTCCTCCCACAGGTTACCTGAGAACACACGGCAGAGCACAGCACAGGTGAGGGGAGCCCCACAAACTCACCTGATCCTCCCTGACCCTGTGGAAATAATGCTGTCACCACTCAGGCTAGATTATGTCAGCACACTGGTCAGAGAGGTCCAGTGTTTAGTTTAGACTATCAGTGCATACTGCAGACTGTGACAGTGCGTAGTTTAGACTATCAGTGTGTAGTTGCTTTTGCCCACCATGCAGCTGCAGGTCGGTCAGGGTGGGGTTGAGGGTGTCAATGTCGTTGCAGAGTTCCCCCTCCATCAGCGGTTCCTGCATGGTCCTGGGGATGCAGTGTTTGGCCTGCAGGGCGGCGCTGTAGTGCAGGGTCTGGGGCGGTTCCAGGCTGCCTGCCTCATGGGGGACCCCGGGAGAGGAGTACAGGAATGGGGGTGGGATGGGGCTCTGCAGGGCGGGGCTGAAGGTGTAGCCTGGGGTGCCTCGCTGGGCGAGACTGAAGGAGGGGGGAGGGTCAAACCCAGGGCCTCCCATGGGGAAGCAGATTTTGCCCTGGGTGGCTGAGGTGGCCGGAGCTGTGGAGCTGGGCACGGTGGCTGAAGTGGGCGGGGCCAGGTCTCTGACCCTCAGCACTCTCTCCTAGCAACCGCCTAAGATCCTCTGGGGACCAGAGAACAGCACACAGAAACAGTAAATATTTGGTGGGAAACTTAGACTGAATTGAATGGATTGAATCTGCTTACATGCCCAAATGAGTACAACTCACTGAATCAATAATTATAACCATATGAGTACAACAATTAATATAACCGTATGAGTACAGCTCTCTGAATCTATTAATGTAACTTTATACAGCTCAGAATATTAACAGATCAGATCTGAATCTGCTAATGTAACCATATGAGTACAACTCAATGAATCTATTAATGTTACTATATGAGTGCAGATCGCTGAATCTGCTAATGTAACCATATGAGTACAACTCAATGAATCTATTAATGTTACTATATGAGTGCAGATCGCTGAATCTGCTAATGTAACCATATGAGTACAGCTCACTGAATCTTTTAGAGTACCATTTGCTGGTGACTGTGGTCTCACTGAAACCATTGCACACACCTGTGTTTTGTGGCTGTGCACTCACCTGGCCTGTGTGGTACTGTGTCACGGTGTGTTGCTCTCACCTGGTCGGGCCATGCTCTTCTGGACGCTGAGTGGGTCTTTACGGCGCCACTTGTGAAGCTCCTCCTGCATCTTCTCCACCCGGGCGGGGTTCAGAGCCCACAGACAGCCCTTCCGTGAAGCTCCGCCCCCAGTCCCGCCCCCAGCCCCACCCCCACTGCGGTTCTCCACCTTCTCAAAGCACTTATTCAGTGAGAGATTGTGTCGCACAGAGTTCTTCCAGCCATCGGGGGCAGTCTGGGAGATGATGAGGAGAGAGGAAAGGTACATCAGACAATCTCTGAGAACCAATCAGAGGAGTGGATTTTTTCCACACAGGTAAATGGCTGAAGGATCTTAACACCAGTGTTCTTCAATAGAAATGTCAAGACAAAAGGCATAATTAAGATGAATGATTCGAAATTGTTCTCAGGTGATGTGTAGCAATGGCATGATTATTCCTGTTGATGAATTCTTCTCCAGATTTCGCAGAGTTTACTCCTCAGGGGCCACACCCTGCCCCCCAGTCCTGTGTTCCTCATATTTCAGGAGTTTGGAGCACAGCCAGGTTTCCGCACACACACAGCTGCTCTCAGCGAAGAAAGGAATCATTCACAAAGGCCCTGTGAAGCCCTCTTCAGCTCTGATCAGACACCTGCCGCTCTCCCCTCACTTACACTCCCCAGCTGGGTGTCTCTGTGGTGGTGGCTGGTTCATACTTGAAAGATAAGAGCGCTTTAATGCTCTCATTATGAATGTAGCAAACATTATTTAACAAGGTTTCATCTGCTCCCATTACAGCCCTGAATTTTTAGCCGGTGGGATTTATTGCCTGTAATTCAGTCCTCCGTCAGCAAAATGGCAGCGTATCCCTACATGAAACCACCTGTTGAACCATACTTTAAAAACCTGTGATAATCTGAAATAGTTATTTATTGATTATCTACTTATTTACATGCAAATTCATTCAAAAGTTAAAAATGGTAAATTGAGAATTCAGCTGTCTTTTGCAGTGATGACCTGGGGAGTCCGTTCGGATAGAAAATGCGAGAGATTGAAAGGCCAATTAGATGGTAAGAAGGGAAAGTATGTGGCTAGCTGAGCTGGAAACCAGGTTTAACTCTGTCTTTGGAGGAATGCAGCAGGACTTTAATGACCTGAGTGGATCAGGGCTTCAGATGGAGCTGTCATCTGAGGGAGCTGCAGCGCTGTGCAGGTCTGTCAAACGCAGGAGCCTGTGGGAACTCTGTTTTTAGGAAGATGCTGTTCCCTTTGGCCCTTCATTTTTAATATGAATGTCAGAGGACTCCAACCCGACAGATTCCAGGTGTGAAAACCTGAACCTGGCGCTCTGTACCTGCCCGCGCCGAACACCTGCCCATGGAGAGCAGACAGCCACAGAGAAGCTGCAGGCTAATGCTAACCCAGCTGCGCTGGACACACACAGATCAAGCCCTAACAGGTGCCATCAGCGGCGGCTGCCTGGGCCTGCTGTTTGGCTCTACCTGCGCTCACCTGGAGCTTTAATCGCCCTGGAGACCTGCCAGGACCCCCGACACCGCACAGGCACCACCACAGGCGGCCGAGAGAGAAGTAAAGGCTCTCACACACACCGTGCAGAATCAGAATGCATCTACAGTGCCATTCCACATGAGAGGAGATGCAGCTCAACTGCTGAAGGTCTGCGCAGACAGTGCAGTTGACAGGCGACAGCCGCAGGTGCCCGGTTAGGTAGGGGGAAGTGCCCAGGATAGGAACTACCACTCCACCATGTCTGGTGTTTGCCTTCAGCTACTGAGAGGAAGAGATGAGACAATGGATGCGGGAGAGAATGGGTGAGGGAGAGGAGGAGAGGAGGAGAGCGTGTGCACGAATGTTCACCTTGAAGTAGGGGAAGTGCTCGGTCATGAAGCTGTAGATTTCGCTGACGGGCAGACTTCCTGTCTTGCTGCTTCGCAGTGCCATGAAGATGAGAATACTGCAAGGAGGCAAATCTGTAAATGGCTCACTGAGTCACTCCAATCTGCTCTGATTCTGATTCACTGAGTCACTCCAATCTGCTCTGATTCTGATTCACTGAGTCACTCCAATCTGCTCTGATTGTGATTATTCTGGTTTTGGGGTAGAGGGTGTGCAGATTTACCTGTAGGAGTAGATGGGTTTTGGGTAGAGGGTGTGCAGATTTACCTGTAGGAGTAGATGGGTTTGGGGTAGAGGGTGTGCAGATTTACCTGTAGGAGTAGATGGGTTTTGGGTAGAGGGTGTGCAGCATGTTGTCCTGGGGGGCCTGGGGGGAGAGACACTGGAAAGCGCAGTCTGACTGCCCCATGGGGGGAAACATGCCTGCTGGGAACTGAGAGAGAAAACACAGAGAATACTATCTATTCATACACATACAACAAATACACACACACACACACACACACACACACACAATGACACACAACACAATATACGCATAAAAAAACACAGCTAATGCACATAAATCCACATACATGTCACAACCTGTAGGTATATACTCCCCCACAGAAATAGACACAGTCTGTAATTCCCAGTATGGCAGGTGTTCCAGGTTAAGAGTTCAGAAACTGTGAACAGCTGTCGGTGCTAACCAGCTTCAGCTACTGAATGCTAAGGCCTGGTGATGCTGACCTGCTACACAGACAGCTCATTTAGGCCCAATTCTCTGGATTGGCTCGGTGACTGAGATCAACTACAGCTGTGTATCGCGCATGGGTTTGGCAGTGTATTGTGCTACGGGCATGCCCCTACAGCGACAGCCTGTTTCTCTGAGGTGGGTCTGAACAGTGCTGAAACAAGCAGTAAATATTGTGTTACATTGTAAGCTGTGTTCTGGATGCAGAAGACAAATTTTACATTTGGCACATTTTTATCTGGTGACAGCTTTAATGGTTTAAGTTTCAGTGACACAAGAACATCAATTACATACATAAAGCGAGGAGCTCAGAGGACTGTTTATATCCTGTTCAGAGGGAGAGGCTGTCTACTACAGAGCAGCTGCTTCACCTGGTCTTACCTGCTGCAGGGGATGCTGGGAATTGTAGGCATTTTGCATCTGAGATTGGCCCTCTGGATATCTGGGCTGTGTTTCCTAGGGCAGGGGAATGACAACATGCTGTTAGTGAAGCTTCACCAGGATGCCAGGGAGACTGCTGCATCTGTCTGTCTGTTTCTCTGTCTGTCCAACTGTTCATCTGTCTATGTTCATCTGTTTCTCTATCTCCACCCCCAAACTCTCTTTTTCTGTCTCACTGCTTGCCTTACAGAAACATCAATGCATCCTCCAACCTCCCAGGTTCCCACCCCGCCTCAAACGCACCCCCCAATTCCAAACAGGCTCTATCCACACCCCCATTTTGCATACATAAATTCATACCCTCACTCTAGATGGCTGCAGACTTTCCCTGTATGGGTCCCAGGCTCTCTGCTGCCCCCCCTGGTCGGCGTGTGTGTGTGCAGTTTGGAAGGGCTCAGGCAGGTCCATTCCCTGGAAGCAGACGGGGGGGTGTGGGTGGGGTGGGGGATAGGGGGGCGGCTGGCGAGGCGTGTCCCCCTCGGTGTGCTGCCGTCGGTACGGGTGGAAATGCCCCGCCCCCTGTCTTCCCCCTTCCTGTACGTCCGTCACCACTCCGTCCGTGCTGTGTCGCCGGAACCGCTCCGCAGCTATGCCCTTCGGCCTGTGGGGGGCGCTGTCTCTCACAGGGCATGGATTTGGACCCTCCCTCATACTGGCCTTCATATGGTTTCAAAAACACCATTTAACAGCAGCTTATTAAACAATACAATGACCCATAACAAAGATACAGCTATTGAGACAGACCTGTACTCGGCTAAGCCAGCTACACCGCTGTGCTTCAGTGCACACAGTTTCTGGCCTTCAGTGTTAGCCCTGCTAAGTAAATGCTGTCCCTGTTTAGCATGTGGATCCAAACTCCTCTGTGTTTCTGTTATTTTATAAGGTGGTGTGTGTAAGACAGAATGGCAGCCATTTTGAGGCTGTGGTCAAACCCCTATCTGAAGGACTCGTGTGTCTCTGGGCCTATGGTGTACCAGCCCTCTCCCGCCCACCCGCAGGTGACTAAAACAATCTGACCAGAGAGGATTATATTTTTGGTCAAAGGTTCCCAAAATAAATTTGGGTCATGGATTACAAGCGATTTGGAGATTTGAATACTGGAGATTGCAAATTAAAAATCAAAAGAGTAGCAGAATATAAAATGAGTTTCATAATTACCAGAATAAAGCTCGATATCCAGCAATGGAGAAATGACCCAGAGGAATGATGTGACATTGGCTAAGCTAGCCGGCAACCAAGCTGAATGTTACTCAGAACCTCAACGAATATTATTTTGTTGTTTTGTGTGTTGTTTTGACTAAACCTTATTAGTCACAGGAGCCATGAAACATTGACAATACACAACTGGTAATGTAAACTTTTAGCTCATAAATCAAATTCAGAAAATGGAGACAAAATGTTTTGTTTGATAATAATCACATAAACACAGTGCCATGAAAGTATTTGCTAGTATCGGCTGATATATTACAATACATGAACAGATCTTGAGATGCCAACAGTAGACAGCAGTCTTCGTAAAAAGTGATGTTTTCTTCTAGGCTAAAAACAATCTGGTCCGTTTTTAATATGTATATGTACAAGGTGGCCGTTTGATTCAGAAGCCCTTATAAACAGACTCAGGGCTCCACTCACAGTCACTGTCTGGTTCTGACCCATCTCAGCAGAAACAGAGAGAAAGTGGAGGAAAGTCTGAGAGTGGAATATATGAGGCACACTTCCTCCAGGTATGCTGGTGTGATTGATGAGATAAAGAGCAGCGAGGTATTCGCTGTGACATATCTGATGCCCGGCAGCTATAATTAATTCACCTAAAGAATATGGAATATAGAAGGTGATTAATGACAGGATAGAGGCCTGCTGCCCTGGGGAGGGCAGGTCCTGAAAACACCCCCAGAGATGGGGGTCACATCCTCTCCCAGCACACAGGCACGGAGCAGCTGCTTCACAGCAGAGGCCAGCTTTATGGACAGGCAGGGCAGGCAAGTGCTGGGGCCCAAAGCGCCGAGGGCCCCCAGGGGCCACAAACAGGGTTAACATAATGGGTGTGCCTCAATATCGAGAATGCAAGAATGCATATTGAGAAACACCCTATTGGCTATTGATGTAAGTCAGAAGAGCCACATGGCAGAATCTGCCCCCAACTGGCTCCTGAATCTGGATTAGAGGGTGGGGGGGGAGGGGTGCGGGAAGGTCAGTGCGTACCTGAGGTTTTGGGGGCAGGGGGTCAGTGTGTACCTGAGGTTTTGGGGGCAGGGGGTCAGTGGGAGGTTTTGGGGGCACCTGAGGTTTTGGGGGCAGGGGGGTCAGTGCGTACCTGAGGTTTGGGGGCAGGGGGGTCAGTGCGTACCTGAGGTTTTGGGGGCAGGGGGTCAGTGCGTACCTGAGGTTTTGGGGGCAGGGGGTCAGTGCGTACCTGAGGTTTTGGGGGCAGGGGGTCAGTGCGTACCTGAGGTTTTGGGGCAGGGGGTCAGTGCGTACCTGAGGTTTTGGGGGGCAGGGGGTCAGTGCGTACCTGAGGATTTGGGGGCAGGGGGTCAGTGCGTACCTGAGGTTTTGGGGGCAGGGGGTCAGTGCGTACCTGAGGTTTTGGGGGCAGGGGAGTCAGTGCGTACCTGAGGTTTTGGGGGCAGGGGGTCAGTGCGTACCTGAGGTTTTGGGGGCAGGGGGTCAGTGCGTACCTGAGGTTTTGGGGGCAGGGGGTCAGTGCGTACCTGAGGTTTAGTTATGGCAATGTTAGCAGAGCTGCAATGAATGGTAACGCAGTCAGGAGCCAATTAAAACACAGGTCTCAGTAGTAAAATGATTGTAACTGGCTGGGAAAGGAGAGCCTCTGAAAACGTCGGCCATTTTGGGTTTGATGAAGTCTCAATTTGCCCTCCCTGCTGAAATCCTGGCTCTGTGCTCTGGGTGTGAAGGTGTGGCTGGTGGACAGGTGCTGTACCTGTGAAGGTGCCGAGCGCTGGGGAGGAGATACCTGGGGCTCGGGGGCGGAGCTCCGGTCCTGCTGGGGGGGAATGGGCGGAGTCCTGCTGGACCCAGGGGAGGCGGCGAGGCCCAAGGGCTCAGTAGACATGGTGCAGGAGCCCTTGGCTGGAAGGGAGGGGTCCAACAGAACTGGCAGGATGCTTCACTGCAGCACCTGTAGGGGGGCAGGCACCAGTTCACCTTACATCCGAACACCAGCACTGTGTCTCCTCCGATGCTCAAATGAAAGTTACCCCTTTGACTGAAAGTCATGAGCGTGTGTTTGGGGGTTGGGGGGTCAGGGAAAGGAAAACTCCACAGGTGAGCGCTTTCTCTGCTTGCTCAGGTGAATTACGTAGTGAAGCCCAGCCACACGGCCCCTGTGAGTGACAGGGCAAGCTGCACTGTGTCTGTCTGTCTGTCTGTCTGTGAAGACAAAGTGAAAGTGCGTGATGGTGGAGCAACGTGGCACAGCACTCATTTGCACACGCACACTGACAGCACAGCGGGTGGGGTGCACAGCTTGGGGGCTTACTGTGAGTGTGTGTGAGTGTGTATGTGCGCGCGCGTGTGTGTGTGTGAGTGTGTACCTGGCTCTCACTGTGCATGTGGCAGGATGCCTGTCTTATAAACAAGCTGACACCCCCCCATCCTACTTCTCTGGTTCCTGACTCTCTCCTTCTCCCTCTTAATTTCACTTTTGCAGTTTTAGGTGCTTTGCTGGAATGACATCATTACAAAGTGTTGCTAAAGGTTACAAACAGCAGCTAAAGACACACGTTACAGCACAACTTCAGAGAAATAAAAACACTGGTCAAGAACATATGCATCAGACAGAGAACAGTTAGAGTACAGTTGTCGAGAAATACAACCATCTGTGTATATAAAAAATGCAGCACTAGTTTGCAAACTAGTCTGTGATAGAACTAATCCAATCACTAAATGGAACTGGTGTGTTGATTGGTGTTAATTACTCTGTGAAATATTAGTTTTATTGTTAATAAAGTTGTATAATTGGAAACGGACTGAAAGTAATGACAGGTTTAAAGGTATAGTTTGTTCCTCCAGCCTGCCAGTCTCTGATTCACACACACATTGGTGGGAAAATTTAGCCTTCAGATCTGTAGCACTGATGGCTGACAAACCCCGCCGATGCCACTACATTAGCTGACCCCTCAGAGGCGGGCTGCTTGAGTCATTTTTCCCTTTCACTGAGCCCCACTTCAGAGAGGAGCATTCACTCAGGAGGGGAGCTTTACGCCTTATCGGTTCACGCAGTAAAATTAAACCAGCAGAATGTTTAGGAACTTTGCTACTCTAAAAGTAGTAAGACTTGTGGCTGGAGCCGGTCATAAAAAGTGAGTGTTGTGTGCTGTTGTTTGAGTGCACTGCGTCCTGATGGCCAAAATGAGGTTTCATGAGGGCGGAGCTTCACTCAGCTATTAATAATTCACTTATTTTACCCAATTAAAAATATTTTTCTATCCACAAGGTGGATGGCCCAAATGACTGAGATACTGATAATGTACTGTAGCTCCTCCCGTTTTTGGCTCAGTGAAGCCTCACTCACCCCGTGGCTGGTGTTGGGTATCCAGGCTGTCTCCCCTGTGTGAATCCCCTCCTGCACTGACTGGCATCTGAAATGATCTGTACAGTCTTCCACTCTATTTCACCCCCAGATCACTTCCACGACCTTCTCATTTCTCTTTTTGTTGGAGCTCCCCTGACACGCCGTTTGATTGATGGCAAAGTGCTGTCACGCCTGGAAAAACTCGGATCTTTCTCAGCAGCCCAGCCGGCTTAGTGCGTTTTGATGGACCTGCCAGCGGGGGCAGGTCGCCATGCGCTTTCCCGTGCGCGACTCGCTGAGTCCTGCAGAGAGGGGCATGACTCAGGCAGCTCCACTGGTTGCATTCCAATATTCAAATTTGAAAATTTCCTCCCCTCCTTTCCTCCAGTTTCCCCCAAAACTGATCTATGTGTCCTTCCCTCCACTGTTCCAAAACGAAATCTCGCCTCCTCCTTTCCTCCAAACGAAGTATCCTACCGCGGAAATCTTTTCAAATTTCTGGGTGACATAATTGAGCTCCCGACCAGTCAGATTAAAATACCATCCCACTGTATATGTCAGCATAGAAAAGTTCTAAAACATGACAAGGGATTGACCAACACTTAAGTATATGTGCCAGAGCAGTAAACAGTAATCGGGTCATTTGATGGGAAAACTTTTGTTTTGCGTTTTCAAACATACCCACATCGACATGATATATTCACGTTTTTTAAATACGAATGGTAATTTTTACCAAAGTAAAATTGAGCGAGTTTATGCTGCGGTAAATTTATTTATTCCTTGTACAAATGTTTATGTGGCATCATGATCAGAATGGAATAACGGACATTTGTATTTTAATGCATGAAAAGGGATGGCTGCGTTGGAGAAGCGTGAGGTATCCTTGGCATCAGTCCAAACTATATACTTCAGCCGAAGTCGACTTTGATGACGGGCGAATCGGATTAGCTGTTCCAATTTTCGATTCATCTCCTCCTTTCCTCTTTTCCTCCACTCGTTTCTTCCCCTCCTTTCCTCCACTCGTTTCTTCCCCTCCTTTCCTCCACACATTTCCGGCATATTTCCGGGGTAGGAAAGGAGGAGACGAGAAAAAGTATTGGAACGCAGCCGTTTCCTCTCCTCCTTTCCTACCCCGGAAACATGCCGGAAATATGTGGAGGAAAGGAGGGGAGGAAACGAGTGGAGGAAAGGAGAAGACGAGAAACAGTATTGGAACGCAGCCCCTACGTTTAACCAGGCTCATCCTGATGACATCACTGGTGGTCCATTTGACTCCGCTGTCTCTGAATTATATATGTAACATATATTTCATAAAACACTTGTCAACAGATAGGGTGTAAACCTGGATGTTGAGTTTTAAGTACTTTAAGAGCCACTGTTCTAAAGGAAGGGGGCTGTCCTTTAACCTCATTTTTACAACTCTCTTCAAAGGTTTCACTGTAGATTTAACTGCAATAAATAGTTATAGCAAGAATATGTCACCATATCATTTATGTCTGCACAGATTATTACTCCACGGTTACAATGCAAAAACTGTTTTTACAGCAGTTGTCTTTTCGGGTAGCCCCGCCTGCCCATTTCTTGGCGGGGTCCCATCAATACACATGGTTGGGTTCCAGGATAAAGACACTCCCTGGTGTAACTATATCTTAACCTCTTAACCATGGGAATCCATTGGGTAGCATTTAAACATTTTCATCTGTGAAAAAAGCAAACAGCTCAAAGCTTGCCTCGCTATGTTTTTAAAGAAAACTGGCTGTGCCAACCATAATGCCCACCCTGCCTGTGACCTGTGCCCTGTCATGCCAAATACACCTCATCCGTTGTATGGTCTTAATACATAACCTCCATGGCTCTGCTCCAGTTATTATCTCTGCAGAACACAACCATTACCTCTAAGTGTCTGTTTATTTATTTTCTCACTCACAGGAATGCACATCCCTCCCTCTGGGTGCAGTGTGTGTGTTTGTACATGCAGGGTGTGTAACCAGCTCATGCCAAATGCATGGGGCAAAGCTTCATCATACCCACACTCACTCACACACACACACACACTTACACACACACACACACACTCACTACTTACTCTCTCACACACATACACACACACACACACTGCACACACACACACACACATGCACACACACACTCACACACACACACTTACACACACACTTACACACTCACACACACACTCACACACACACACTCACTCATACACACGCATACACACACACACACACACACACACACACACAAACACACACACACACACACTCTCACACAGTCTCTCTCTCTCACACACACACTCTCACACACTCTCTCACACACACACTCTCACACACTCTCTCTCACACACACACTCTCACACACTCTCTCACACACACACACTCTCACACACTCTCTCTCACACACACACTCTCACACAGTCTCTCTCTCTCACACACTCACACACACACACTTACACACACACACACACACACTCACACACACACACACTTACACACACACACACACACACACTCTCACACACACACTCACACACACACACTTACACACACACACACACACACACACACACACACACACACCTATTCACCAGGGTATCTCCTCATTCCTCACCTGGAGTAATTCTGTCCCTGCAACAGACCTGCAGGTCACCTGCACACAGAGGATTAAACTAAAACACACAGAAAAGAAAAGCTTGATTTTTTATGTCAAAACTGCTGCTTAGTTTTAACAGGCATTGTTTTTACTGTAATGATTCTTTGCATACCACAGATCAGTGTGTGTCATCAGACTACATCACACCCTCTCACACTTTAGCGATAATATCATCACCCCTCAAACCCAGTTTTTGTCCTTGGTGAATGACTTCATCTCAGCCGTGTTGTATACATATCACTCTCATTCTTTCATTGACTCTAATTTGACAGCCAGCGACAGCAATCCTGAACCACAGTGACGGATGTCCTTGTGAAAAAACAGCGTAATTACGATGTCCTCTCCCATGGCTGCAAAGCCACGGAGCCGCCTCTGGCGCTCTGCACCACCACTGCAAACGATGAGGACGGCCACCTCTCCAGGCGCAGGGCTGACCTGAAACAGGCCGCAGATCTACCAAGCGTCGCGTTTGTAAACGGAGTGGAACGGTGATAAGGCCAGTTTCCCTACAACGTCCTTTCAGCCATTTTTGGCAAAATAGCCAACTACTTACTCGGCTGATAACTACAGCATATTTACCGGAGCCATTGAACAAATTGTTGCATTTTTTATTCTCCTTTGCAGTTGAGTGGGTTGTGGCCTACACGTGTTTGTCTTCCTCTTGTAACATTTACTGCTGCAACTTTCATAGCGGATTTTAACTCTACAACAACTAGAACCCTGACGAAGGCACATTCTGCTGGTTGTTTTCGTAACATAATAAAAATTAGGAGCGCGCAGTCCTCCTATTTTATTTATTTATTTATTTAAAATTAACAAGTGTGCAATCATTTCTTTTTCTATCTTTAATCTTATTTTCGAGGAGGATCTGCACCTCAGTAAATATAGGGTGTGCATCTTCTTTCCTTCTTATAACCCCTACAACAACTGTTATGTTTGATAAAGTCATTCATTTTCATATTAGCCACGGTTTATATATGCTGGCAGAGTGCCAGACCCATTCAGATCAGGAAAATGAGCGAATATGCGCAGACATGATCCAGCAGGTTCTATTCCACCTCCAGCCATCTAACGCTGGGAGCTCCTTCTCCACAATCAAAACACTGAGGGCATCATCCTCAAACTTCACCCCATCCTGCACCCAGCATGCCCGGAGCCAAATCAGAGAGCTCCCGCTCCCTGCCCTCCACAGATACCTCACTCTGCCTCCCCCTCAGCTCTGTCGCTCAGCTCCCTGATACTACAGCAGCTGATATAGCGCCTTTTATAGCGCCGCTTACATCACTCACAGCGCAAATGTCAACAGCAGTGACCTTGCCTGGAATTCAAACCTGGAGTGACAGAGCAGCATAATGTCCTGGCCTGGGATTCAAACCTGGACATTGCAGTATAATGATTGGAGTTGAAGGTTGCTGGTTCAATGCCCATGTGGGGCACTGCCACCTTGAGCAAAGCACTTCATTAAAATTTGTCTCTGTAAATATCCAGCTGTGTAAATGGGTACTACATGCAGAAATTACAGGTGAATACAGAGAAATGGGTAAAGACAGAGGCACACAGGTAAATACAGAGTCACAGGTCAATACAATGACACAATGATGGCAGGTAGATGACCGCGACACGTACCCAGGTGAGAGTAGGACCAGGATCCGTACAGGTGCCAGGATGTCAGAGGAGGTTGTGGTGGCTGAGGGGGGTGAGCCGGGGGTCTCAGTGTCTCATTCCCATCCGAGTCTGTGCACGGCTGGAGAGGCGAGGGGCCGCGTGCGCTCTGTATGCTGTCAGACACACAGCACCTGGCTGTCAGGGATACGCAGGGAGTCGGCTCAGGTAAACTCCAGCCCCTCCCTCACACCCTGCTCCCCTCGTCTGATTGGCCAGGCAGAGGAGAGGAGGCTGGCAAACCTGTACAGAGTTATTCAAGGTAACCGAGCAGGTGGGACGTGGGAAACACCAAAATCACAAAAAACCCTGAACCCTGCAGCACTAAAGATTCCTCTGTTATATACACACTTACATTCGCCACTTTTTCCTTTCCTGCAGGACACACGCCTACACACACCTGAATTAAAGTTTATCAGAATACATTTATTTTTGGTGTAACTGTCTATTTGAATTACTGACACACAGGGCTGCACTGTGTGTAATTTAGTGCATGTCTGTACGGTTACTGACACACCGGGCTGGGCTGTGTGTAATTAAGCGTGTGTCTGTAGGGTTACTGACACACAGGGCTGTGCTGTGTGTAATTTAGCGTGTGTCTGTACGGCTACTGACACACAGGGCTGTGCTGTGTGTAATTTAGCGTGTGTCTGTTAGGGGCTGTGCTGTGTACTGTGTCTGTAGGGTTACTGACACACAGGGCTGTGCTGTGTGTAATTTAGCATATGTCTGTACGGTTACTGACACACTGGGCTGTGCTGTGTGTAATTAAGCGTGTGTCTGTAGGGTTACTGACACACAGGGCTGCACTGTGTGTAATTTAGCATATGTCTGTACAGATACTGACACACAGGGATGTGCTGTGTGTAATTTAGCGTGTGTCTGTACGGCTACTGACACACAGGGCTGTGCTGTGTGTAATTTAGCGTGTGTCTGTACGGCTACTGACACACAGGGCTGTGCTGTGTGTAATTTAGCGTGTGTCTGTACGGTTACTGACACACAGGGCTGTACTGTGTGTAATTTAGCGTGTGTCTGTACGGCTACTGACACACAGGGCTGTGCTGTGTGTAATTTAGCATATGTCTGTAGGGTTACTGACACACTGGGCTGTGCTGTGTGTAATTTAGCGTGTGTCTGTACGAAGACAGGAAATGAACTTTTACAGCTAAAATGCTCAGACATTCACTGACATATCAGTTTTTAGCCTCATCTTAACATTGCAACATCTTAACATAAATCATGTTACACTTTGGACAGTAGTTTTATGGCAGAGAGGAGGAGGTAGTAGTTGTTCTGGTTTCTTCAGATACACACCCACTGCCATTCAAGACATTCATTCACAGCCTGCCCCAGTATTCTGCGCCATAAGCAGCATTTTAGCTGTGGGTTGCTCCGTGCAAATCCACAGCGCCAAATAAATGTAACAGAGCAAAAGGCAGATGACAAAACCCGTTTTCTGGATCCCGATTGGAGGATCTCAGTCAATTAAATAATTTACAGATTTATCAATGCACTGTTTGTTTGATTTATGGATTTATTGTTATATGGATTTATTTACTGGTTGAGTAATGATTTTCTGGATGGATTGATTGATTGAGTGGCTGGATTGACAGACTGAAATGGGTTGCCAGATTAGCGGATTTCTGTGGTTGCCATGCCAAAGGTGCAGGATGTCAAGGGGATGATTTATGGGGTCTGGTTTAATTTCCATGGAAATAAAAGAAGGTCCTGAAGGATTTATAACGCTCTTTCTGCTACCAGGAACCTCAGTAAAGCCACACATTTCTGTCTGCGCAGTCAGACACATTTCTATCTGCGCAGTCAAACAAATTTCATCGTATCTCCCCAGCAGATGTTTTTCTATCAAAACATGAAGTGCAGAGTGTTTTTTGCAGAGGATTAGGGTGAGGAACACAATCAAGAAAATCCTGTTTTTTCTCTTTAACACACAAACAAAATAAAAACAACATGGAGTGCATGTAAATTGTGCCCTCAGAGATTCAGCCTTTAGCTGCTCAGCAGGTCTGACCACAGAGAAGGCCAGGAAACGGGAAGGCAATAATGAGCTTGGCTTCTGTCTCACTCCAAGCAAAACAAACAAACTCTTCAGGAGCAACAGAAGGAACCACAATGCCGAAGCCTGGCAGTAAAGTCTGAGCGGGTCAGTCTCACAGATCACAGTAACACAGGAGCAGGTCAGTCTCATAGATCATACTAACACAGGAGCGGGTCAGTCTCTTTGATCACAGTAACACAGGAGCAGGTCAGTCTCTCAGATCACACTAACACAGGAGCGGGTTAGTCTCTTTGATCACACTTACCCCCTCCTATGTGTCAGTGTGATCTGAGACTGACCCACTCCTGTGTGTCAGTAGCCAATCAGTCTCTCAGATCACACCAGACCTCAGTTCAGGTTCACACACTAATACAGAAGAGCCACTCACCTGGAGTCCAGAATCCCAGGGCATATTCCACAGATGCAGTGGCATGCACACACTGCTACCTCAATGCAGTGAGGGACGCAAAGCCCTTTACTTTATGCTCAGTAAGCTGACCAGCTGTGGGGGGCGGGGGTGGGGGGGTGCTGACCTCTCCCACCCACCCTCACCCCAAATGCCCATTGTCTGCCCTGCCTGGGGGTCAATCCTATCTTTTTTCCTTGTATTAATTTCCTTTACCCCCAATGACTGTGTATTTTTATATTGATATTATAGGATTTGCCGTCTGTCACCAAATCCAAACATTTCCTCTGCAGACCAAGAGTATCTGCAACTCTATGGAGCCCCTGGGATTCAATCTACAGGGGACTGCTGCTCTAGGATCACACACACACACACACACACTCACTCGCACACACACATACACACACACACTCACACACATACACACACACACACACTCGCACACACACACACACACACTCACACACACACACACACACACACACACACACACTCACACACGCACACACACTCACACACATCCACACACACACACACACACACTCGCACACACACACACACACACACACATGCACACACACACACACACTCACACACGCACACACACACTCACACACGCACACACACACACACACACACACACACACATACACACTCACACATGCACACGCACACACACACTCACACACACACTCTCACACGCAGACACACACACAAAACTTACTCATGAACTCTGTTTTTCAGTGTAAAGCATTTATTTCAGATGTGTTTCAGTACAATTGACACAAACACACTGCAGTTAAACAGCAATAAAACAAAAATAAAATATTTCAAACACGCAGCTGCATGCCCTGAGCACTCACTCTGCTGTTTTTCAAACAATATTTACATCCAATATGCACCCCAATATGCTTCCATAATTGTTCTTTCATCAGACTGTACTTTAAAAATAATTATTATAAAATACACAGAGGATGACACACATATATTTATAATTTTTGATGCTGGGGACAGCGGCTCCTGTGGCAATCCATAAAAAGGATCAAATACTAGCATGCTACCGCGTTTACGAAATGGGACAGTAAAAATTAATTAAATACAGATTAGCATCCTGGGTGGGGGAGAGGTGGTCTGTTAAACACAGCCAAACACAACTGAGCTGGCTGTACATCGGTGAGCTCCGCCCTCTCACCGCACTGAGCATGTGCAGTTTCTCTGAGGGGGAGGAGTCAGTGGTGTGGAGGGGCATTGTGGGTGAGATTTTGGCATGATTCACAGCCCGACCCAGACTCATTGTGCGTTTCTATATGTTGCTCTGTCTCTTTCACTTCTCTCTCTCCCCTCTCACTCCTCTCTCTTTCTCTTCCTCTCTCTCTCTCTCTCTCTTTCTGTCTCTCTTTCTCAGGGAGTGCCAGTGGTGACATTAGCCCAGGCAGGGAAGGTGTCGAGCTGGAACATGGCCATCCCCCAGGTGTTTAGGGCAAAGTTGATGGAGAGAACGCCGATGATGTTCAACATAAACCCTGCTTTGGCCTGAGAAGAGAAGAGCAGAGAGCACATTGGTCAGGTCAGAGAACACGCCATTATTTTGGCCTGCAGTTCCCCATGTGGCCAGCAGGGGGGAGTGAGGACTCACCATGTCCATGACCTTGAGGTTCCCATAGGAGAAGGCAATGGCGTTGGGCGGGGTGGCCACCGGCAGCATGAAGGCCAGCGAGGCGCAGATGGTACAGGGCAGCATGACGTACAGAGGGTGCAGCTCAATGGCTGTGGCCTGGGGGCGGAGACAAGGGGGCGTGGTCAGACTGGAGCACACCTACATCCTGTAGTGTATCTGTTAGAGGCGGGCCTCCCAAAGGGGGCAGGGGCTCACCATGGAGGCGAGGATGGGCAGGAACAGGGTGGTTGTGGCGGTGTTGCTGGAGCACTCAGTGAAGGTCCCCACCAGCATGCAGAGCAGCAGGGAGATGGCGAAGGGGGGGATCTCCTTCAGGGGGGCCAGGCTGTTCCCCAGCCACAAAGAGAGACCCGACGTCTGCTCACAGAGACAACATGGCTGAGCACCACACACTCCGCACCGAACCCCAGCACCACCTCATCCCACTGAGGCTTGCATGCAGACCCATGCTAAGTGTGATTCATCCGCATTTTATCCTAACTGTTGTGCATTTCTCATGACCCTCTGATTGTGCAGAAAGCTAGGTGTGTCGTGGGTGTGGTCATTTCTCTGGCCGTGGTCCTGGATATGACATAAACATACCGTGAGCGTGGTAACTTGTGCATGGCCCTAGGAATGATGTGCGCATGGTGTGGGTGTGGTCATTTATCTGGGTGTGGCCCTGGGCATGATGGGGGGCGTGGCATGGGCACGGCATGTGTATGGGCGTGGCATGGGCGTGGCACATGCGTGGTCTGTACCTCGCTGCCCCGCGCCAGGGCGAACCCTCCTCCCAGGAGCAGGATGATGTTCCAGGGCATCTTCTCATGGACCACGTCCCAGTTCAGCAGCATAGGAGGGGCCTTCTTACTGCTCTCTGTGGGGGGGGCACGAGGGACATGAAGAAACCCTGCAGACCCGACACCTCTCAACCCACCAACACACTCTACAGCAACGGTGTTCAACGCCAGTCCCAGAGGGCTGCGGTGTATTCACTTTCATCTTCAATTTCATAGCCAGCTGAGACCCAATGAGATCAGAGGAGCTGATTTATCTGTGCAATTAACTGCTTCAATTAGTCATCAAGCTATGGGTAACACCAAAGACCAGTACAGGCAGTGATCCTGTAGGACTGGATTTGAGGTCCAGAGCTGTAACTGACAGCACTGTACCAGTGCAGTCTATAGCTGACTTTGCCATTTACACCTTGACCTAAGTCCCACTGTTCTGTTTGATCGCTACACCCTACTGTGTACACAGGACCTTTGGCTTTCACCAGTCCACACCCCACCTGTACTTTTATCCAGGTGAGGACAGGTGTAACACTGCCAGTCAGCCAAAACAGAGGTCATAACTGTATAAACTGGGAGGGGTGGAGCCACTGAAGGCCACAGCTCAGGTATTGGTACAGATTCAGGGGAAGATGCAGGAACAGGTAAGGTACAGTAGCAGGTTTAGCTACAGCTACAGGTACACCTACAGATAAAAGTACAGTAACAGGTATTTATACAGACAGGTACAGCTGTGTTTCCCCTACCGTCTCCATCTCCAGAACACCGCGGCAACCGTGATGGAAGCAGGAAGAACAGAGTGGACATGAAGATGGCCACCGTGCCGTCCGTCACAAACCTGTGAGACACAGTGCTGGTTATCACCTTCTCAGGTGAGAGGTCAGAGCAGTGGCACAGTCAAAGAGAAAACTGTCAACACCCAATTCCCCTTTCAGGCTGCAAGCCAACTGTTGCTCGAAGGGGGAGCTGTGTGGTGGGTGTGGCCTGTTGCTATGGGAGCTGTGTGGTGGGTGTGGCCTGTTGCTCGAAGGGGGAGCTGTGGGTGGGTGTGGCCTGTTGCTATGGGAGCTGTGTGGTGGGTGTGGCCTGTTTCTCGAAGGGGGAGCCGTGTGGTGGGTGCGGCCTGTTGTGGAGGGAGCTGTGTGGTGGGTGTGGCCTGTTGTTGTTGGGGCTGTGTGGTGGGTGTGGCCTGTTGTTGTAGGGGCTGTGTGGTGGGTGTGGCCTGTTGTTGTAGGGGCTGTGTGGTGGGTGTGGTCTCTTGCTGTGGCGTTCAGCACGGTCGGGGCTGTGTGACTCACGTTTTCTCCTGGTTGAAGAGCACGGTGGCCCAGCCCGGCATGAAGCCCGGCTCCCTGGTGAACCACAGCAGCACCAGGAGCACAAAGATGAAGAGGACGGAGCCCTCCGCAAAGCTGATGCTGCCCAGGCGCTTGTACTCATCCTTCATCACCTGGTACGCCTCCTTGTCCTGGGTGTTCTTTGACCCGCAGCCAAACGTCTTCTTAAAACTGCAGAGAAAAACCGTACAGAGAAGCTCAGCAACCTCATCTTTGTCATGAACAACGGTTTTGCTCAGCGGGGCAGAATGCTCTTGCTGGTGTTGACTGTCTCTCTTGCTTGCCCAACACCTTTCCACATTTCCCCAGTTCTGTAAGTGGAGGGCTAACCATCGTGTTGAGTAATAGTGTTCAGTTAGTGGAGGACTAATTACAGTGTTCAGTAACAGTGTTGAGTAATAGTGTTCAGTATATGGAGGGCTATATTGCAGTGTTGAGTAATAGTGTTCAGTAAGTGGAGGGCTCTGTTACAGTGTTCAGCAATAGTGTTGAGTATTAGTGTTCAGTAAGTGGAGGGCTCTATTACAGTGTTCAGCAATTGTGTTGAGTATTAGCGTTCAGTAAGTGGAGGGCTCTGTTACAGTGTTCAGTAATAGTGTTGAGTAAGTGGAGCGCTCTGTTACAGTGTTCAGTAATAGTGTTGACTAATGGTGTTCAGTAAGTGGAGGGCTCTATTACAGTGTTGAGTATTAGCGTTCAGTAAGTGGAGGGCTCTGTTACAGTGTTCAGTAAAAGTGTTGAGTAAGTGGAGCGCTCTGTTACAGTGTTCAGTAATAGTGTTGACTAATGGTGTTCAGTAAGTGGAGGGCTCTGTTACAGTGTTCAGTAATAGTGTTGAGTAAGTAGCTCTTACTTGAGTCCCAGGTACATGAACTGCAGCCACAGCCAGGACAGAGCCAGCATCAGGAGCATGTTGGGGAAGGAGAACCCAAACCAGCTGGCAAAATTTATTATGCCCCCGTTTTTAGGGAACAGCCTGTGAGAGAGAGCAGGGGAAGGGGGTTATTATCAAGGAACAGCCTGTAAGAGAGAGCAGGGGAAGGGGGTTATTATCAGGGAACAGCCTGTGAGAGAGAGCAGGGGAGGGGTTATTATCAAGGAACAGCCTGTGAGAGAGAGCAGGGGGAGGGGGCGGTGGGGAGGTTTGGGGGTGCGGGGGTATCTTACTCGTCCACCTGGCCCTTGAGGATGAGGTTGGGTGTGGTGCCGGTGAGGGTGGCGGTGCCGCCGATGCTGGCAGCGTAGCACACGCTCAGACTCATCCCCTTGGACAGCTTCAGATACTTCTGCTCCAGCTTCAGCCTCCGATTCTCTGCTTCACTGTTAGCCTCCTCTGAAACACACACCTGTACATCAGAAAACCTCAGGTCCTCTCTCTCTCTCCCTCCCTCTTTCTCTCCCTCTCTCCCTCACCTCTCTCTCTCTCCCTCTAATTCAGATTGGCATGACTATACATTAGCACTGTATTTCCAAAGCAATCATTTACATAAATTGTCAAACAACAGCAGCACCAATATACCACATGTATACCACAGTGTCAATGATACAAGAGATTTTACTAGACTATTTTATTAGAGTATTTACTTAATCTACATATCTTTCTGAAATATATTTAAGTCATTAATGACTCTCATAATTAACTATTTTCACCCTGTTTTGTTCCCCTCCTTCATTCTCTCTCTCCAACTCACTCTATCTCACAAAAACATCCAACAGAGTGTGAATCATTAATGAATTTATCATTTTCCTGGAACTTTGCAGAGTTCAGGGAGAATTCTCTATCAGACCGTCCTGCTATCTCTGATTGAGGCAGGATTGAGGGTAATCTCGCAGAGCCCAATAGTGAGAGGGGCAGATAAGCTGAGGGTTAGAGCTGACTTTCTGTGGGGCACCAGCAGAATTTCTCGAAGGGGAAAAATCACCCTGACTAACTTGTTTTTGTGCACAGAGCCCAGACTAAAGGAAAGGCCCGTTGTCATCATCAAACTGTATGATTTAGTGGGACATTACACAGTAAAACGCTGTATAAGACATCATGCACTAAAGCACTGTATAAGTGTGGAGCAGCAGCACAGCGCTGTGTAAGTGTGGAGCAGCAGCACAGCGCTGTGTAAGTGTGGAGCAGCAGCACAGCGCTGTGTAAGTGTAGAGCAGCAGTACAGCGCTGTGTAAGTGTGGAGCAGCAGCACAGCGCTGTGTAAGTGTGGAGCAGCAGCACAGCACTGTGTAAGTGTGGAGCAGCAGTACAGTGACAGTACACTAAAGAGGATCCCCTGGCTTATGCTGGGATTTAAGGCTGATTTATTCCCCAGCAGAGGTGGATGTGGAGGCAGACATGGTCACACAGGGGCTGGAGAGGGGCGGCCACTATAGGCCTCACCGTCAGCTTTGCTGGGGATCTCCTTCATGTCGTCCATCTGGAAGGCGTCGTTGTCGCGGCCCGGGGCCCAGCTCCCTCTCCTGAGCCTCGGCTTCGGTCTTGCTGAGCTGGTTGAGGACGGCCTGGGCGATGGGCAGCATCATGGCGGTGGAGGCCGTGTTGCTGATCCACATGGAGAGGAACGCTGTGGTACCCATGAACCCCATCATCAGCCTGGTTACCCATGAACCCCATCATCAGCCTGCACGGGGGAGGAGAGGGGTTAGACACGGGGGGGCAGGGGGGGAGAGGGGTCAGACCCGGGGGACAGGGGGGTGGTCAGGTGCTGTCACCATGGCAATGGGGGCTCTTACCCAGGGGGACGGGTTTCACTGTCACCATGGCAATGGGGGCTCTTACAGGGCGGGTTTCACTCCCACGACGAGAAGCACGCGAAGAGCGATCCGCTTGTGCAGGTTCCAGTGCTCCACCGCAATGGCCACCAGTAGACCCCCGATGAACAGCATGTTAGAGTCCTTCAGGTACTGCACACACACCTGCGCACCGACAGAGTGACAGACAGGGTTACTGACAGAGTGACAGACAGGGTTACTGACAGAATGACAGACAGGGTCACTGACAGAGGGTCAGGGTCAGGGTTTGGGTTTGGGTTAGGGTTAGGGTTAGGGTTTCAGGGTCAGGGTCAGGGTCAGGGTCAGGGTTTGGGTTTGGGTCAGGGTTAGGGTCAGGGTCAGGGTCAGGGTCAGGGTCAGGGTCAGGGTTTGGGTTTGGGTTTGGGTTAGGGTCAGGGTCAGAGTCAGGGTCAGGGTCAGGTCAGGGTCAGGGTTTGGGTTTGGGTTAGGGTCAGGGTCAGGGTCAGGGTCAGGGTTTGGGTTTGGGTTAGGGTTAGGGTTAGGGTCAGGGTCAGGGTCAGGGTCAGGGTTTGGGTTTGGGTTTGGGTTAGGGTCAGGGTCAGGTCAGGGTCAGGGTCAGGGTCAGGGTCAGGGTCAGGGTCAGGGTTAGGGTTTGGGTCAGGGTTAGGGTCAGGGTCAGGGTTAGGGTTAGGGTTAGGGTTACGGTCAGGGTTAGGGTCAGGGTTAGGGTTAGGCGGAGGGATCCGTACCTCTCCAGACTCCATGATTCCCATCATGGGGAAGAGGATGACAGGCAGCAGCGCGGTGACGGCCAGCGGGATACACTCAGTGCACCAATACAGAGCCATGAGGATGATCACAAAGCCACAGCTAGCCTCCTGCAGCACACACACACACACACACACACACACACACACACACATACACACAGTGTTAGAGTACACATGCAGCGTTAAAGTGTTTGCACACACACACACACACACACACACACACACACACACACACACATACACACAGTGTTAGAGTACACATGCAGCGTTAAAGTGTTTGCACACACACACACACACACACAGTGTTAGAGTACACATGCAGCGTTAAAGTACTGGCACACACACACACAGTGTTAGAGTACACATGCAGCGTTAAAGTATTGGCACACACACACACACAGTGTTAGAGTACACATGCAGCATTAAAGTACTGGCACACACACACACACACACACACAGTGTTAGAGTACACATGCAGCGTTAAAGTGTTCGCACACACACACACACATACACACACACACACAGTGTTGGAGCACACATGCAGCGTTAAAGTATTCGCACACACAAACACACAGTGTCAGAGTACACACACAGCGTTAATGTGTCCGCACACACACACACACACAGTGAGTACGCGCATACACACAAACACACACATACACAGTTTTAGAGCACACATATGCAGTGTTGAAGTGCACGCACGCACACACACAAACGCACACACACACAAAGTAAGAGTGCACACGCATGCATACACACAGGGTGATATTCTATCAAATATCCTGGTTAAATCAAACAACAAGGCAAATATTGGATCAGAATGCTTCCTTTACACAAAAGCCCAGTGTGCCATTCCCAGGACAGAGCCATCAGATTAGTCAACAAGCCAGGATTACAGAAGAATACTATCATACTGTTTCTAAAAACACATGGCTGAAAATGTGTGGGCTTCGCGGAATTTAATACTGCATTGCAAATAATGTACAAAGCAAGAAATAACTTACTTCCTGGTAAGATAAAACAATTTTTAAGGTAGGGAGGGGGTTATGAATTAAGGGGAAAATTAAATGTAAAAAAACCTTGTGCCATCAATGAGTTGGGTCCTATATACAGTACCAGTCAAAAGTTTGGACACGCTTTCCCATTTACTTCAATGAGAAAGTGTGTCCAAACTTTTGACTGGTACTGTATGTAAAGCTATATAAACACAAAGATAGCTAATTAAATTATGGAAAAGGGTTCATAAAATAAGTGCTTCCTTCATCTAACTCCTTTTTGGACAGAGTGTTGTGAAAGACCGCAGCATTGCCAGAAAGAGACAGTGTGACCTCACTCTAAGTTTACTCCTTGGTCTATATTTTTTTATGTATTTTAAAAATGAGGGAAAATGTTGACCCCACCCCAACACAACCTGCTAATGTGCCATTTCTCTCTGTCTCTGGGGTGAATGGAATGGGCGTTTCAGGCAACTGCTAGCATGATGCTCATATTGTGGTTGATTTTGATTGATCTGATGCATTTCACAGAAGCGTTATCTGCCAGAGCCTCCTATGAGCTCCCATGATCCTCTCTGTTACGCGCTCTGATCCCATTTGTGATCAGCTTTCACAGACAGTTACAGATCAGAGGCTCGGCTGCCCCCATTTTCCCCCCTCTCCCCAAAACCCAAACACATCAGAGCACCTGCTGCAGGTAAAGGACTCCACCCCCCCACTCCTCCTCCTACCAGTGGTGGAAGTCCTTAAAGAACAAACAGGAAGATCTCCTGAAATTATTAGAGACCGCTGAAGGACAGCCACGACCAAAATAAACCTTATCGTAGCAGCTTTGTTTTTACAGAGGGACCATAAAGGTTAATAATTATTATAAGTTCGATCATAAACCGTAAACATGAAAGCTAAAAAAAAGGGCTTAAAAGCTAATCTCTAGGGTTTGCGGTGTTTACAGGTAAGATGTTTTTCAACGAGCGCTCACCAGGATTCTCATCTTACATAATACGGTGACAGCGGCAGCAATTCACTCCAAACATGGCAGTTTGAGAGTGCAGGCTACACTCACAGCGTTTAGGTGCCATGGCAGTTTGAGAGTGCAGGCTACACTCACAGCGTTTAGGTGCCATGGCAGTTTGAGTGCGCAGGCTACACTCACAGCGTTTAGGTGCCACTCAGTGTCAGTATGAAGCTGACTCACAGCCTCAGAGTGGCTAAACCCCATAATCTGCCCTGTCACATGCAGTCACCGTCAGCCCAAACAGAGCCTAAACACATCCCCTGGGCATGCTCTGTAGCTTAACACTCAGGGTCACAGGTTATAGGGTCACAGGTCAGAGGTCACAGGGTCACAGGGGGTTACAGCCTCCAGCACAGTTGGGCAGTAGGTAAGTCATGAGCATTGTAATTACCCTGCAGTGAGTGAGTAAACATGGCTATACACAGATGGGCAGTATGGCAGACATGGGCTCTGTGAACCCTCATGGTTAAACATCACAAACATCACACGCACAGACATACACACATGCACCCACACACACTCATACACAAACACACACTCAGAAACACACAAACATACAGATAATCTGTCTCTTATTTGTATTTTTGTATAGCGCTCTTCACACCAGACCAGTTAAAAACCAGGGGTGTAGCTAGACACTCTGGGCCCTGAACACAGGGCTCTGAGGGCTCTCTCGTTCGGTGGGCCCCTTCAAACCCTTGGGCCCTGTATACTTAGCACCCTTTTTCCCCCAGTACTATGCCCTTAAAAACTATTAGCAAACAAAAACAAAAGCAGTTCAAACATGTCATATACAGACTGCAAAAAGCACAATCCAAAACAACAGATGCTCTCAGACACATACAGACTCACACTCAAACAGATGCCGACAGACACAGACAGACTCACACTCAGACAGATGCTCTCAGACACATACAGATTCACACTCAGACTGATGCCGACAGACACAGACAGACTCACACTCAGACAGATGCCGACAGACACAGACAGACTCACACTCAGACAGATGCCGACAGACACAGACAGACTCACACTCAGACAGATGCCGACAGACACAGACAGATTCACACTCAGACAGATGCCGACAGACACAGACAGATTCACACTCAGACAGATGCCGACAGACACAGACAGATTCACACTCAGACAGATGCCGACAGACACAGACAGACTCACACTCAGACAGATGCCGACAGACACAGACAGACTCACACTCAGACAGATGCCGACAGACACAGACAGATTCACACTCAGACAGATGCCGACAGACACAGACAGACTCACACTCAGACAGATGCCGACAGACACAGACAGATTCACACTCAGACAGATGCCGAAAGACAGACTCACACTCAAACAGATGCCGACAGACACATACAGACTCACACTCAAACAGATGCCGACAGACACAGACAGATTCACACTCAGACAGATGCCGACAGACACAGACAGACTCACACTCAGACAGATGCCGACAGACACAGACAGACTCACACTCAGACAGATGCCGACAGACACAGACAGACTCACACTCAAACAGATGCCGATAGACACAGACAGACTCACACTCAGACAGATTCTGACAGACACAGACAGAGTCACACTCAGACAGATGCCGACAGACACAGACTCACACTCAGACAGATGCCGACAGACACAGACAGATTCACACTCAGACAGATGACAGACACAGACAGATTCACAGACAGATGCAGACAGATGACAGATGCCGACAGACACAGACAGACTCACACTCAGACAGATGCAGACAGACAGATTCACACTCAGACAGATGCGACAGACAGACACACTCAGACAGATTCACAGACAGACTCAGACAGATGCCGACAGACAGACTCAGACAGATGCGCACAGACAGACTCACACTCAGACAGATGCACAGACACAGACAGAGTCACACTCAGACAGATGCCGACAGACACAAACACGCAGAGGCACAGAGCAGTCGCAGGTACGGGGGTAGGGGTTTACCGAAGTCCTGATGGCCAGAGGAAGAGGAAGCACGAGCAGGGGCGTGAGGAAGATGATGAGGTAATTCCGATACCTCCACAGCGACTTCAGAACTCCCATCATGAATCTCTGTAATTCCCACAACACGACACAGGCATGGAAAATATAGAATATCAGAGCCACAGGCACACTGCAGAAAGCTATTCCCGATAATTAGGGGTTCTGGATTCCTCTGTGCTGTATTAAGAGAACGAGAAAGATAAAAATTGGAGTATATATAACAAAGAATTAATAATTAACCTGAGGTTTGGGGGGGGGGTTATATGAACTTCACACACTGGGGGTCAGAGAGAATAAAATCACAAAACAATAGACAAATGTGGCTTTATGGAGCCACAGATAAGGAGCTCTTTTAGCAGAACATTTTCAAAGCCTCTTTATGGAGCCATATCCCAAACACACGTACTTTAACAATCTCAGTTTCTCCTGAGTCACGGACTGGGTACAGTATAAACCTGAGTGTGTAAGCATGTGCTGCGTCTTTACGGAACACTGCAGGCCCGTTAAAGCTCTCTAATAAAGCTGTCCTTTCCCATGACCCTCTGTGCTGCTTCAGCCAATCAAAGAACACGCTGGGCTGAAACAAAAACAATCTATCAATCTGGATGCTCTACCCCTTATATTCTTATCCATGATTTTTTAATAATATAGCATTATTCCTCTGTTATATACTTCTATTCTTCTCTCTGTTCCCATCTCTCACTCTCTTCTTCCTTTCTCCCTCCATGTGTCTCTTTCCCTCTCTCTGCCTGTCTCCACTCCCTCTCTTTCTCCTTGTTATTCCCATGTTGACCCTTATATCCAAACATATAAAGTTCTATATCACTAGATCTGAATGTTTCTGGATCAGTTTGTGACAGATTCTGCGGACAGATTTCCGTTAGAAGCGGGGCTGCAGCGTGGTTCATGTTGAAGTGCTGGTCCAGTGTGTGGACCCACAGTCTGCTGTTGAATCTGGGCTGTTCCAGGATCAGTCCTGGCTCTTCAGGACATGGCTATAACACTGTCCAACATTGCCCAGGGAGGGCGCCACTGAGCCAGCAGGGATATCCATCTCTCACTGCTCCACAGCGCCTCCTGCTGGCCAAACATGCTCCAGCAGTCTGCCTGCGCAGTTTGTGCATGAAATGAGTCTTCCCTCAGTTCAGTCTCAAGGCATTTTTTTCTGCCAAATTTCTGTTGCATGTGAAGGTTCAAGGAATTTTGGAGAATTTTGAGAAATTAACTCAATAAAACTTTATTAGCATGTCTGCTGAGGTCCATATATGCTAATGTCCATGTCTCCCACTCTCTCAGCACCCCTGCTCTGTGCTCGCTAAACAACATTACGTTTTAACATTAACTATCGATTTACCTTCACTAAAAATGAATGATCCTGTGTGCAAGGTTACATTCTCTTACAAATGAAGTTAATGCGTATGCAAAATTATTAAAATATCACATCACGCAAACGGTAATTTGGCATAAAAATAACAGCATGAAGAATAGCACCAAACCTGTCTGTGGTACTGAAGCTGAGGTGAATTAATATCAGATGGAAACTGATGGAGGAAGCTGCCATGGTGAGACCTAGCAACACAAACAGAAAGCAGGGGGTTAAAAAGTGTGCAAATCTACATCTAATCAGGTCCCACGGAGAAGGGCTGCAAAATGCATTTGTACTTTTAAAAGGATTTAGACGGACTAACCCAAATAAAAAAGGGATTTATTTCTTTCATTTATGAGATTGAAGATAAATCATCAAAAAAAAACCAAACTCTATACATGTACCATTTTCCCCTTAGCTAAGGGTCCTGTATCTGACCCATGGCCAGTGTGTATGTCTACCCAGGTCTAATGACAAACACAGCTCATGCTGATTGGTCTGAATCATGATGGCATTAAAATAATCAGCATGCTGATTGGCCCGGCTGATAGTGATGTCATATGGATGAGCTAATGCTGTAGACAGTAGTAGAGGTAGAGCAGAAAACAGCCCAATATCCAGATCACAATTTCCACCTGATCAATGCAGGATTCCTTTTCACCTGAGTCCTTTCAGCACAACGTCTGCTCTACAGCTTTTTGGAAGTAACCTTGTGTTCTGGAGATAAATTCAGTTTCACTTTATTAGGATCAGTGACTGCAGTGTGCGGCTTTTTTTACTTTTTTACTTTTACTGTGTCCTGCACCTGCATGGGTGGCTTGGGTATCTGTTTATTGTCTTCTGTTACATTTAAACATTTTCAACAATATAATCTCTCAGTCTGCTTATAAACAGCTCAATGTCCTGGTGAAATCTTCCGTCTGCTCGCTGTTCAGCACTCCTGACCTCGTCATTAGCTGTAGCTCAGAAAGATCATGTGTTAGATTTAGATAAAGACAAGGAGAACATCAAATGAGCAAGGAGGTACATGTCTGCGTCGTGATCATAAATGAAAGATCATTAATGAAAGCATTCACTGGGACAGATAGGCCAGCCGCTGCGTTTTGCTTCCTTATCTGGGTTTACAGCTTTTCTTCCTCATTATGCTGGTATTTTTCTGGCACCAGGGATGAAACCTTATGCCATTGAGCTGCTACCTATCCAGGAAAACAGCTGTCTCTGAGTTACTAATTAAACTACACGCCCATTCACCAAAGACCAATCACTGCAGCCCAGTCTCAGCCCGAGACCCTGGGCATCTGTGCACCAGGACGGACAGACGGACATTGTGCATGTCGGCCATAAAAACCCGACATCCAAGACCTGACTGAAACCCAGATTCTGTGAATACACTGGAGTCCTGACAGCTCCAGAGCGGGGCAGGAGATGCTCAGGGGTGTGTGTGTGTGTCGGGGGGGTAGATTGGGGTGAAAGTTCACCAGGCAGCATAGAAACGCATGAAGGAATATTCCTGTGGTCCGTTGCACAGGTACAGGTGTGTCTCACAGGTACAGAGGTCACATGGAGGGCGCTGAGGGTCCAGCAGGCAGTGGAGGGCTGGATCCTCTCCTGAATTCACACACTCTGCTCTTACATAACCGAGTCTGCCACCCTGTTACTGCACTTAAAAGACCTTTATAACGGCAGTCTGCATGCTGCGGACTCACAGGCGCCGGCTGCCCAGCTTCTGCCAGCGTCTCCAAGGGCCTGCATCATCTCTGCATGGGCCAATCAGCTTTCAGAAAAATTACACCATCCCTGCCACAGAATGGACACGGAGTTTCCAATGCGGCCCAGCCAGTGGAATGTGAGGGCAGCCAGGGCGGTGTGTCTGCGCAGTCAGGGCTGTGTGTTTACGAAGCCAGGGCTGCATGTCTGCGCAGTCAGGGCAGTGGCACAGGCCTGGCTCTGTCATTATAAAGGCAAAGCGGGGAAAATGTCACACTAACACTTCAAAACTATGAGTGGGGGGAACCCAGGTCACCACAATGGACATGGAGGTCATTTTCAAAAGTTCAAACTAGGTCTTCTCCATATCAAAGTCTATATGGCCAGAATTTTACATAATGGTCAATGACTCAGTATACTTTTACACTGCATCATTACCTGCATGTGAGATTTCTTTTCATTAACATGAAAGCTTTCTTTTCTTTTGGCAACATTGACTGTATTCTTGAAACAAACCAAAATAATCATCCAATATCATCCAAATCAAAAATGGGAGATCACAGAAAACCGTAACAGCTTTTAGGGACAAGACTTCCTGGCTGTATGTCATCAATATTCAAAAAAGATTTTTTTTCAGGCAGCTGTTTAAGCATTTCAGACAAACTTCTCAGTTATGTTTGTTGACGTTGTCGTTCTTATCTTCCACCAAATAATAAACTAATGAACATGAAAGCTGGTGGGTCTGCCAGTCAGGAAAGAGAAAATCTGCTGTTATCTCTCTCCTGTTATCAAAGTCCAGGGCAGAAAAGGATCAGGAGCAGATATCAGACTATCAGACATGTGCCTGGGAGAGCTATATAACGCCGTGTCACTGTTTCCGTCCTTAAGACTGCGTAACAGGATAAAGGTCTTTTCTGTCAGTCAAAAGGTTGGGTGTGAGCTTCATCTTAGCGCTGGCATTTGTCAAACTCTACACTGCCATCTACTGGACGTAGAGAACAGCACTGTGGAAAAACACAGGCCATTAGCACATTCAGGGTAGTTATTCCGCTACCCTCCGGACATAGTCCAGCACTGAGCCAAGCCTGGCCTTGAGCTCTCGAGGGACTAAGAACTATTTAATTAGCAGTTTTATCTCTTCGTAAGAAACTCCATAAAAACATGTGATTTGCTATTATAAATCCAGATGCCATAGTTTCCATAATTCAGTTAGATATAATGAGTGTGCTGTGTACTCTATTCAGATTCAGCAGTCATCTTCACAAGAGTCTGCACACAGAGCAGGGGTCCCAAATCTAATCCTGGGTAGCCACAAATCTGCTGGTTTTCCACCTCAAACTGATGACGTCCTCCATAACACATTTAACTCACCTCAGCAGATTTCCTGAGACTTATCTGAGCTCATTCCCTGGGGCGCTGCAGCCCGTGAGCGCTTACTGAACACCCTGGAGAAAAAGAGTGCTTAGCGTTACACTGAAGTCTCAGATGGGGAATGTTTGTCAGGCTCTGTGGTTTGTTTTAAATTATCTGCCAATGTGGACCTTGGAAATCAGGTTTTCAGACTCTCAGGTTAGTCATTGACAATATTCCAGTGTTTCAACACACTGACGGGACACCAGACACGTCGGGCCTCCAGGACCCCCGAGCCCTCTTCCTTCAGTAACTGTGACGCAAATGAAAAATCAAGCGAATCTGTGGCCTATGTCTGCCCTGCTGTGTGAGTATCCTGTGTGGCAAATCCCAACTGTGTAAGTTCACCGGTAAAGAAATGAGTGTTAAACAAGTAAATGAAGTATCTTTGCCTGTCAGTGTGACTATCACCCCCGTCCTCCAAATATAATCATGTGTCCTGTCCTGCCCTCTCGCTACACTAACCCCCCCCCCACCCATATCTTTATAAGCCCAACGCTCCACATAAACTCTCTTTCACATAAAGTTTTTATATATATTCAGTGTTCTGGTCAAAGATCCAGTGTGAGTGTGTGTGTGTGTGTCACAGAGGCAGACTGAAGAGGTGTGTATTGCTCATCCGGGTCCAAATTTCAAGGTCTGTGTGTGTTGTGTGTGTGAGACTGGCCCTGTATTTGGCTTTGATAAGTGTAGTGTAGTGGTTAGGGATCTGCTGCTGTAACTAAGGTCTGTGTGTGTGTGGTGTGTGTGAGACTGGCCCTGTATATTGGCTTTGATAAGTGTAGTGTAGTGGTTAGCGATCTGCTGCTGTAACTAAGGGGTTGCATGTTCAGGTCCTAGCTAAGGTACTGTCAGGTACTCTAGGTACCGTTCAGTAAGATACTCACCTGACATGCTTCAGTCAAGGTGCAGCTGTATTAATGAACAGTGTGTATTATGTAAACTGTAATAAGAGTGTCTGAGTGTGAATAATTAACAGGGAGCACACAATGGCCCATTTCCTCATAAAAATATCCTCCTCACTTCCTACAAAACCTGTGACCGAGCAGAGCCCTTTTGTCATTTTGTGTGCATGTACTACATGTGGCTGCACGTAAATACATGTGCATGTGTGTGTGTGTGTGTGTCCATTAGTACACAAGTGTCATTGAAAAGATGAAGGTCGTGCTGGTGTTCTCCCCTTCGCTGCAGTTGCTTGTGTTTCTCCCCGGCCCTGCCTCCTCTGCTCTCCGTATCTCAGAGGGGAGACGGATATTGATTTCGTGCTGTTATGTCCTGCGACAGAGGATAAGCTGACGGCCCATCGCAGCTCTGCACAGCGCAGACACCATCTTTGGTCTCCACTGCAGAGAGGGATTACAGAGTTACAGGTAATCTGTCTCTGTGAGAGAGATCAGGCCCCCTGGGGCCTCACAGAGCTGATGGACTGCACAGATCTGCGCAGTGCATTCTCCTGCAGGCTCATCCAGCCCAGCCACAGAGGGCCTGCCTGGGTGCGCTGACACTGACCCACCACCAGGGGTCACTGTTTGTTTATTCACACGGTGCATTGAGGAGCCACGGGAGAGGGGATGGAGATACCCGATGCCTCTAGGCTCCACCACACAATCACTCACACACACGGCTCCTTTTCAGGCCTTTGTGCTTTTACGAACATTGTGAAATGTCCCGTAATTTCAGGATTGTGTAAAATGATGGCTGTTTTATTCCAGTGTGACTAAACTGATTAGTCCTGCCAGCAAAACAATGAGCAAATGCAGCCCCCCCATCCAAAGCTCTGTACACCCCCCCACCCCCCCCAATCTACAACATCATGCACAAACCCCCACCCCCTTTAAAAATATTGCTTCCCCAGAAGTGTCCTGCATAGAGCTCCAGGAGATAAGGTCACCCTATAGAATGAATGAAGGTGCAGACAGATGGAATATAACAGGCAGTTTCCAAAGGCAAGAAAACAAAAAAAAAAAAAAAGGTGTGTTTTCACACATACAGGTCTTAAGAACACAGCCTCCAGCATGGCACATTCCAGAACTCAACATTTATTCAGGTATTTGGGATCACATACAGTATTCAGAAGAAATCCTTTTCCATAATGACAGGCGCTGAGGTGATTCCCACTCACTTTCACTCGTGTTTGTGTGCAAATAAGACACGTCAGTCACATTCCCCAGGGCTGGTGTCTTTATTGCATTTTACTGCATATGAAGTCCTGCATTTCCATTAATGATGCGATAAACCATCAACATGTTTTAGAGTTACCGTACACAGTTTTGGATTTAAGGCGACGGGGGTAGCCCAGCAGGATATAGACATCTTTAACCAATCACTGTTTCCTTCTGAATCGATAAGCCAATACTGCACAAGATCATTAGCATAAGTACTGTACACTGACACATGGCACAATGCTATTGGTTAGTGAGGAGTTAGGGGGACGGCACTCATTAAAAATATACACATCTGAGGACTGCATTGGTTAATAGCTGTGTGACTCAGTAACTCAGTGGTTCAGTCAGGTGACTCTGTGGTTATGGAGAACTGACTGCTGCCAGTAAGACCACTTAATGAAGTGTAAAATTTGCAACGGCTCTTCAGTCGGGGAAAAAAGGTGAAAAAGCTTTGACTGTGCAATGCAGTGAAACCCTGCAGCTGCTGAGGATATTATGCTACACGGGCTGCAGCTTTGATGGGACACAGATGGGAAAGGCGTTTTTAAGAGGACATGTTCAGGAGATGCTACGCTGTTCAGCAGTGCTGAGCTGAGAGGGGTTATGTTTTTAACAGCACAGATTAGGGAAGTATTTTCTACAGCAAGGTTAAAGGTTTTTGGATTGATTTCGCCTGACCATTGGCCTAAGTTTAAGCATACTTTATGAGTCTCTTGTGTGAGTTAGACAGCACTAACCCATATCAATACAGTCCTTTAGGATGCCAATGATCAACAGGAACTTCCCATTGGTCACTTCCCATTGGTCACTTTTGTGTGGGAAAGTCCTATACTGGCTCTTCCGATTGGTCACTATCGTGGGACGTCAGGATCCCTACCTGAATGACAGGCAGTGTCATAAGACACAGACCATAATGAGCAAGGCTTTATGGACAAACTTGCACAGGACAGCACACTCACCCTGCTGGCTCCTACACACCTTACACAGGGCAGGCCTCGCTCACAGACTGGCCTGAAAGAGTAAACTGTGAGAGAGGAATTCACAGGGATGGAAATGGTTATAAGAGCTCCAGGTGACAGGTGAGCTCAGGTGAGCTCAGGTGAGGAAGCCACAGGTTGCAGCGTTAGATTCCTGAGAGTCAGGTGGCCTTTCCCCCCCTGCCCTGACCCACTTCAGAAAGCGCCCCACTTCCTGACCTCAGGCTGGAGACCCCACAGAGCCAGACCCCCCCCCCCACCTCCCTTTCAGCCCTGACAGTGAGGTCACCGCAGCCTCAGGCTCTGAAATGCAGGATGCTGCCCATTGGCTGCTGACAGGCTGACATCTGTCACATGAGCACAGGAGAGGGAAAGGCCGGCCTATCAGGGGCAGGGTAGGGAGCATGCTCAGTATGGTTCTGAGGGTGTGGTCAGCGGGGGAGCACCTCTGTCTGGACCTCACTGCACACCCACTTATTCCTGCTGGGGGGCGCCCTTCGCCTCCGCCTGCACCTCGGCCTTCAGCCCCTCCGAGGTCCCCCCAGGCGCTGCCCCCTGCAGGACTCTCTCTCCACAGTCCATCCTGTCCTGACTCGGTCCACCCTTCAGAAAGCGCAGGATCTTATCGATGGTGGCTTCCTGATACTCATGTGACCATCTGGAGGGGGGGCAGAGAGAGGGGCCGAAATGGAAGAAAATTATGAATTTACAAACTAAATGGCCATCGTCTGGCTACAAGTTGGCAGAATTTCCATCCCCACTGTAGAGTGATATAAAGCAGACACTGATCCTCATTAAACACAGGCAAAGAGACCAAGTCTGCCCACTGAAACGGGAAGACACAAACAAGCCTGGCGCCCAAAGGAAGAGAGGTCATGTGATCACGGCGAGACAGGTTAGGTTGAGGCAGATTCACGTCCTCCTTACCCAATATTTAATTGAAAGAAATGACAGTAGCACTTCCCAACTTTCCCACACTTCCTGACACAGCTAAGCCATGCATGCTTCAAATGTATCACACTGACATCACCAGACACCGCAAATGTGTGTGCACAGAACTATCAGCTCCTTTTACATGCATGCCCCTATATGTCCCGTATCTATATTATATGTGTATTATGAAGCGGGAGGGTAAGGAGGGTTTGCTGTATGTAATCATGATGCCATAAACTGATTCAGATTCAAGATTATCGGCCTGAAAGTCGTTTCTATTTCCGCTCAGACCTTATGATGACGCCTCACTCTGACCCCACCCCTACCGATTGGCCCCGACTCCGCCCCTAGCAACTAACGCTGACGCCACCCCTAGCAACTCACTCTTACTCCACCCCTCGGGACTCTAACCGCTGACTCCACCCCCTAGCAACTCACTCTTACTCCACCCCTCGGGACTCTAACCCTAGCGAAACTAACACTGACCCCACCCCTGGCGACTCACGCAGTGACTCACTTGATGCCGTTGAAGTTGAGGATGGCTCTCATATCCGCGGGCAGATCGCTGGGGTCCGGCCACAGGAAGTTATCAGTGACTGGGACGATGTTCTTCTTCCCGTTCAGCGCAGTGACAATCTCCTGCAGGAACAGAGAGTGTTAACATACAGGCATACACTGGGGAGACACTACACGGTATGGGTTCAGACATGTCTTATACAGGCTACATGAGATTAAAGAGGAGTTAAACTCTTTTTGAATCAAACACCCCCCCCGACCTTGTGCACCCAGTCCTTCATGCCTTCGTCCTCCATACACTTGTCCAGGGCGTTGGCCGACAGCACCAGGATGAAGTTACGTGCTCTCTGGACGCTCTGGATCAGCTTCTCCTCAAACTTCCCCGCCTCCAGCTTCTCCACATCGATGAACACACTGAACCCTCGAACCTGCAGGTGCACCTTGAGCAGACTGGAGGAGGAGCGAGACATGGAGAGAGAGCTTGGGTTAGAGAGAATGAGATAAATATGAACAAAATTTATATGCAAATGAGCAGTGTGTAAGCTGACATCCTATTGGCTGAGGCCAGCTATAGGCTCCAGCATCACAGAGGTGGGTGTGGCTCCCCCACCTGGCCAGCTGGGAGCCGGTGGTGCGGCGGTAACTGACGAAGACGTCGGGGCCCGAGGGCTGGGCATCAGTGAGACAGGGCTCTGCCGGGCGCCGAGCCGCTGCCACCATCTTTGCACGGTGAATCCCGTTCTCCACCAGGCAGTCCGACTGCAGCTGCTGGTCAGTCAGGTGACGGAGGTTTTTACGGTCAACGCCGGACTGGACCAGGCCGTACGTGTACTGCCGGAAACGCGGGTCCACACCGGCCAGCCAGTCCGCCAGGTTATTGGGGTCACAGGTGGAGTAGTTGGCGTACATCTTCAGGACGCGCAAGTCTCTCAGAAACCTGAAATACAACAATAGAATGTGACTGAGCTGAACAGACCAGCTCATCACCCATAGACACTGTCCTATGGAGAGCTTCTCTCATGGAGAGAGAGTGGAGCAGAGAGTGTGACTGAGGGAGAGGGATATGTAAGGTGTGGGTGGATCAGCAAGCTGGTGTGTAAGAGCGCCACCCTCTGGCGATGCAGAGCAGTACTGAGGACCCAGAATGTGTGTGTGTGTGTGTGTGTGTGTGTGTGTGTGTGTGGGGGTGACTGAGTCAGGAAAACACACCAAAGTATTGGGCCTGGGGCAATTTTATTGCCTGTTTTAGGAGCAAGATAATAAAATTAAGCCAAAAGCGGATTACCCAACATCTGGGTGTTTCTATGGAAACCCCATAGACCCCCCGCACAGGTCTGACTGAGGCAATGAGCAAAAGCTGTGCTGAGGATCAGTCAGACTCGGCTGTGTCAGCCTGGAGGAGGACTGTCCCTCTCCGTGGTGCTGAAAGCCTTTTGGGAGACAGTGGGAAGGACAGTCCCAAAGAGAGGGCCCTCTCTGCTCACTCTCCACCCCTCCCAGGCCCTGCTCCCTCTCTGCTCACCCTCCACCCCTCCCAGGCCCTGCACCCTCTCTGCTCACCCTCCACCCCTCCCAGGCCCTGCGCCCTCTCTGCTCACCCTCCACCCCTCCCAGGCCCTGCGCCCTCTCTGCTCACCCTCCACCCCTCCCAGGCCCTGCACCCTCTCTGCTCACCCTCCACCCCCCTCCCAGGCCCTGCGCCCTCTCTGCTCACCCTCCACCCCTCCCAGGCCCTGCGCCCTCTCTGCTCACCCTCCACCCCTCCCAGGCCCTGCGCCCTCTCTGCTCACCCTCCACCCCTCCCAGGCCCTGCACCCTCTCTGCTCACCCTCCACCCCCTCCCAGGCCCTGCGCCCTCTCTGCTCACCCTCCACCCCTCCCAGGCCCTGTGCCCCTCCACCCTCCCAGCTCACCCTCCACCCCTCCCAGGCCCTGCGCCCTCTCTGCTCACCCTCCAGCCCTCCCAGGCCCTGCACCCTCCACCCCACCAGGCCCTGCTCTGCTCACCCTCCACCCCTCCCAGGCCCTGCGCCCTCTCACCCTCCACCCCTCCCAGCTCACCCTCCACCCTCCCAGGCCCTGCACCCTCTCTGCTCACCCTCCACCCCTCCCAGGCCCTGCACCCTCTCTGCTCACCCTCCACCCCTCCCAGGCCCTGCACCCTCTCTGCTCACCCTACACCCTACTCTGCTCGACTGCTCCCTCTGTCCCCCTTGCCCTGCAGCTGCATAAGGAAATATTCAGTGGAACAAATCAAGAGAAAATCACTTCAGATCACCCTACTCTTCCAAGAGAGCATGAACACTTTGCACTTTGACCCCTGACCTCTTGCGGGTGAGTGAGGCGGCCATGCCCAGGTCATTTCGCAGGTCCTGATCAGTGATGTTGAGGAGAAGGTCTCCATCCACCTGGAGCTCCTGGCAGACAGAGGGAGAGAGAGTAATGTGTTTCATATGTTTCATACCTCACTTGCTTTGTAGGTGCATTGGCCTAAACACACCTGTACAGCAGTATTTGTACTTGCCTGTGTGTGAGTCTGTGTGTGTACCTTGAAGTGCTGGCTATGTGTGTGTGTGTGTGTGTGTGTGTGTGTGTGTGTGTGGAAACGCTGGCTGTGTGTGTGTGTGTGTGTACCTGGAAGCGCTGGCTGTGTGTCTGTACCTGGAGGCACTGGCTGTGTGTGTGTGTGTGTGTGTGTGTGTGTACCTGGAGGCACTGGCTGTGTGTGTGTGTGTGTGTGTGTGTACCTGGGCTGTGTGTGTGTGTGTGTGTGTGTGTGTGTGTGTGTGTGTACCTGGAAGCGCTGGCTGTGTGTCTGTACCTGGAGGCACTGGCTGTGTGTGTGTGTGTGTGTGTGTGTGTGTGTACCTGGAGGCACTGGCTGTGTGTGTGTGTGTGTACCTGGAAGCGCTGGCTGTGTGTGTGTGTGTGTGTGTGTGTGTACCTGGAAGCGCTGGCTGTGTGTGTGTGTGTGTGTGTGTGTGTGTGTACCTGGAAGCGCTGGCTGTAGGCACTGAAGCTGATCTGCTGTAGCCAGGTCTGAACCTCTCCGGTCTTCCAGTTGGGCACAGAGGGCAGGATGCGGCGTGGGACTTCCTCTCCCATCATGCTCAGTGCCCTCTTGGCCAGGGAACAGGTGGTGCCATTTCTGGAGTACATCACGATGCGTTTGAGACTCTGCACTGCACCGATCTCCTGGAATATCTGAGAGGAATGGAGACAGAGGGAGGAGTGTGTGTGTGTGTGTGTGTGTGTGTGCTGATCAACACTACCTCACTCTCACTCCTCTGTGTTCAATCCCCCTCTAACTCCCTGACCCCCAGACTCCCCCCCCCCACCCCCGCTCACCTTGGTGTTGCGCTGGCGGGTTTTAATGCTGGCCTCCACGCACAGGTAGAAGGCGGCGATGCACTTTCCCTCAACACGCGCCCCGTCCAGCAGGGGGAGGAGGTGCTGCAGGTCTGCGGCCGTGCGGCCCTGCATGCTGTCAGCGCTGTCCTGCAGGCTGCGGGCGAACTCGTCCGGGTCCATCGAGGCAATGAAGGGCTCCACCAGCTCCAGGGTGCCCGACCGCACCACCTCCTTCTCCAGCTCGCGGTTGGCGGCCAGCAGCGCCACCGCCAGGCAGGCGTGGAACCGGATCAGCTCGTCCTCTTTGGAGAAGGCCAGCGGGAACAGCCACTCCGCCGCCTGCTTCTCGATCATCAGCCGCTGGCAGCGGTGCCCGCCGTACATGGCGCAGTTGGCGAGGGCGACGGCACAGTGGCGCAGCACCGTGGGGTCCGTACCACGGCACCAGAACAGCAGCGCGTCCAGGGCTCCGTTCCCGATCAGCTGCGCCGACGTCTCCTCTGTGTGCTTGAACATGTGCTCCAGGATCCCCGAAACGCTGCGCGCCAGCTGGGCATCCTCCTGCGCCCGCGTCAGGTTCAGGATCACCCCCAAACCCATCCGTGCCACGTAGTCCCTGCGAGGGGCGGGGGGCAGAGAGAGAGAGGAGACAGAGGGAGGGGGAGAGTGGGAGGCAAAGCCAGACACAAACAGATAAAAGAGGGAGAGAGAGAGAGAGAGGAGGAGAAATACAGACAGAGAGAAGGAAGAGTGAGAGAGTAGGGGAGAAGTAAATAGAGGAAGAAGTAAAAAAGGCATGGTATGAGAGAGGAAGAAAGGGAGGCAGAGAGACGTTAGCAGACACTGACAACTCAAGCACAGTGAGGACCATGGCTGAAAGGTGTGCTGTGATGAAGCCTTCAGGAGATCAGGAGCGGGTCCCACCTGTTCTCAGACACCAGGATCTGCTCCAGCAGCTTGGCGGACTCAGGTGATTTCCACCGCGGGGGTCTGCAGTAGCTGCAGCAGCAGCTCCAGTCCTCCGTCCAGCCGGATTCTGTTGCAGATTTCCTCGGCAACCTGCCGCCCCAAAGCAGGCAAGACCCAGGCCTCCTCCACGAGCTGAAAGATCTCCGCGATGGCGCGCCGAGTCTCATTGAGATCTGAAGTGTCTTTCGCCGATTTCAGGGTTAAAATGGCGGAGCGGAGGGCCGGCAATGAGGTTTCCAGAGCCGACTGGACATCGGCGCTAATACCCGGCGAGACCGCTCGTGGGTCGGAACCGGTTCTCCGGGTCTGTAGCCGGCTGACATACTCCGGCACAGTTAATCTGTCGGAACTGAACATGGAGAAGCGTCTGCAGAGATTGCTAAAATAGACAAGTAGTGAAAGGAGCATCTACCGATAGGATCTAAATGCGGGGTTTGCCGTTTGCACGACTGGAAATCTATCAACGTCCTGGGCCTCCGAATTCCCCAGGGAATGAACCCGTGTGCCGCAGGAGTGTGTTTTTGCAGTATGTGTGTACTGGTCTGCGCTGTATTAGGTCTGCAGAAGAACTTAAAAGCCACACACTTATGACACGGTAGGTGGTTTCCGCTGAAAACGAGATGTCAGGGCTGGTTTGGAGATGTCTTAACAAAGGCGCCGATTTTCTTGCCGTTTCGTCATCCCACTGATGTAAACTCAGAGATTAAAGAAGCGGGGGTAAACATACCTCTTGTTCATCCTGAGCGACCCCTTTTTTCGCAGCGCTGGTTAATGCGTCCAAATGGAAACGTCAGGAAACGCACTGGCAGAGTTTCTGGCTCTTCCTTGTGTTTGTGTACAGTCTTAGGAAGATAATCGAATTATGGGAGCCTGGAATGACCCGGTTCTGGTCCATTTAACGAGGGACCTGAGACAGAATTCTCCCACCGTTAAACCCGGACAGGAAATGAACTGTCTTCCGAAGATTTTATACAGTCAAATGACGGTTTCCGGCTGAATGGAGACACATAAACAATTTCATTGTGTTGACTCCCTCACTCGCAATAATTCATATTGCTCCAGACAAAGAGCTCTTTTACGCGTGTCAGTCGTCGTGCCGTGTTCTTCTTAATGATTCTGCCTCACGGTAGATGATGCTGTTGACTAATGCTTAAAAACACAGCAAACACCGGTGGACTTCCGCATCTGGTTAACCAAATAGCTCATCACCTTTCTGCCGCATCTTTGAGCGCTGTGATGATCAGAGACCGCCCATCGCTGGAGATATGTTAATGCTAACTCTCCATGGAGAGCTCTCCCTGGAACCCATCGGCACAGTGCGGCCACACGCACTCCCCCTGGTGGACAAAGGGGTGAAATAATGACATCAGGACCGCGGCCAGCAATACTGAGGCAGCACCTGCTAGCAGCTACACAGAGTAGCCGCCCCATGAGTGGGTAAAACAATCTACCTAACCACTAAAACGCATACATCTGTTTGAAGGTTACATCATTTTGCCTACCAGTATTCATCCTTGAAATGATACATGGATATTTGGACATGTGATGAAAAAGTTGAAGAGATGAAAACATTGGCATGAGTTGACACTTTGAATAAAAGAGTTAGAATAATATTGTGAAGTTTTTTATACTCCATGCATGTGATGCACTATTTCTGTTTACTATCATAAAGAGACTCATTTAACCACATCAAAACAGCAAGGACACATCTGACACATCTTCTGCTTTGCATGAGCACTACCAGAGAAAGGAATTATTGTCATAAAAAGTAAATGAGTTTTATGCTCATTAAGAACGTGTTAAAATAGTTGATACAGTGGTCATGCACAGCTTTAAATGTTACTGGGTTTCCATCTGTTTGATTTTGTACTTTCAGCCTTGTTAAGCAAAGGCCTGTCCTGTATTGAACAGAATGAAATATAAAATACGTTGTTCATTAAATCATTTTAACATCCTTTTACAAATAGCCATGCCAGATATCGGGGTTGGATGTGTTTGTTTTGGCAGGTAAAGCCACATTGAGCCGATTCCTGTATCACACAGAAACATGACTCAGCCAAACAGAGGCATGACTCAGCTTCCAGCTCGCAGGGCTCAGTGGGGCCTGTGCTTGCGGTCCCTGCCTGTGGTCCCCTCTAGCCTTCCTGCCAGTGAGCCCTGGCCCCTGGGTCAGCTGCTGGGCTCAGGAAGGTGTGGGCCTGTAAGCCCTGCACTGGCTCTCTGGTCCTCTGCTGAGGCTGATTTTGGGCTGCAAGCTCCAGGTCTGAGCTCCAGGTCTGAGCTCCAGGTCTGAGCTCCAGGTCTGAGCTCCAGGTTTGAGCTCCAGGTCTGAGCTCCAGGTTTGAGCTCCAGGTTTGAGCTCCAGGTCTGAGCTCCAGTGGCTTGGGCTGGTTCAGCTGCATCGCAGACGCAGTGGCTTGGGTTGGTTCAGCTGCATTGCAGATGCAGTGCCTTGGGCTGGTTCAGCTGCATTGCAGACGCAGTGGCTTGGGCTGGTTCAGCTGCATTGCAGACGCAGTGGCTTTGGTTGGCTCAGCTGCGTTGCAGACGCAGTGGCTTGGAGCAGGCAGTGGAAAGACCTCAGCAGGGCAGCATCCATGGAAAGTGAAGTGCTACAGGCACCGCTCAACCTTAGTGCCCGCTAAGTCCCCAACACCCAACCTCTTCACTGGCAGGGTGTTTGGTAATGTTATTGCAATCATCACCATCAAGGTGCATCTGCAGAGAACAGGAGGGCTCCCCAGTGACAAGCTTAGCCTCTACACAGCCAATGTCCACCACCTGAGCCTGTACAGTGCCCCCAGCGCCCTGCCCTCCAGCGAGACCCAGGGAGCCATCAGCCAGCTCCTTCAGGGGGCAGTGAAGAGCTCAGCCCTGTCTGAGCCCAGTATCTGCGGTGAGAGACAGTGACCACGCCCAGCATGACATCACCACTCACATGGCCCCTCCCATCCACCAATGACTTCTTTCTCTAAGCAGTGCACCTTGGTTATTTTCCAAATTAAAATACAGACAGTTCACTCCATGTTCTTAACCATAAAGATGGTGTAGTGTATGGAACAGAACACATGCATCCTTAGCTCCGAAGGTGAACATGAGTACATTGTCTCTCTTTAATAATTGTGTTGTAATCTTACAGTACATTTTGTTTTACCTCAGGTTACACTATTTCATCTCTTTGTGATGTAGATGATTAATTATTGTTATGTGTCTGAGGGGTAACTACCTCCAGCATACCGGTATTTAATAGTGTAGATGAGAACAGAGTGGTAAAACTATTTTATCTACACCCGCTACAAAGTGCCACCAACAGGCAATAAGCTGCCATTGCAGTTTCATTCTGCCTTACCACATTTTTAGCATTTAGTGGATGCCCTTATGTGGATCGCTTTACACGGGTGACACTTCTACAGTCTCTGTATTTGAGCAGCTGTGTGTGTCACTCAGGCAGTTTTTATGCGGAATACACTCCCATAGACCCAAGGGTACAACAGCACTGTCCCACCTCAGAGTGACAACCACAGCTCCTATAACCTTTGTTGGATCTGAGAACGATAGAGAACAAACAGTATAAACAGTTCCGCCCCAAGACCGTGTAATAGTTTTAATGCTCTTATGGGTCATATTCATGTCATGGATTTTCTTGAAAATCTTTATTAATTTGATTATTGTAAAACATTCAGCAACAACTATTTTCATGAATACATGTTGCAAATTATCCTTAGGGTTTCTTGGATGTTCGGTATACATTTCAACCCAATCCAGTGAAAAATAAGCAATTGGTGAGGCTTACAATACACATACCAAGAATTGTAGAAATGTCCCAAGAGTTAAACTTCAAAAATTCATAACTACAAAAGTATTTGGAGCAGAGCTGTAGAATTTTGCAAGGTCCGATGAATTTAATGGAAGTTTTCACAGGTTTTTTTTTTTTTTTTCAAGAAAATCCATGTCATGAACTGGGGGTACTAGGTGAGTTGGTATGGAATGACCCTCACAATATTTAGTGCTGACGATGATAGATTGGACAGAATGTGGTTGCAGTTTAACTTTTTACCACAAGGGGGACCATAACACAACTTTTCGACCTAGTCGCCACTGTCCAATTTATGCGGAAGGCCATAAAGCCATTTTGTGGTCTCACGTTGACCCACTGCGAGTGACTAGATAATTTGGGTCATTTTTTATTGAAGATTATATTTTGTTGTTTTCTGATGCATGGATATTTTCTGTAATATGTATTCTTTAATCGCGTATCTCTAAATGAATGGAAATCCAGCAATTCAGCAGCTCGTGATCCTGGTGGACAGAACATAATTATTCACCACTTCATCCACAAGGTGGTGCTATAAGAGATGTGTTGGGGTTTACAGTTCTTGTTCTTGGGATTACTTCTCGAAGTTCTTCTGTACATGTTTATTGCCCTTTTAACCCAATGGTTTTACAATATTGAATATACTGTAAAGACACAGTCAAACGAATACAATACCAGTTTGTGGAATAATTGGTTTTTCATTTTCATTCTCATTACATTACTTGTCATACAAATATGATTTATTCACTGACATTTCATAGACCAATAACTCATTAAATTTGACAATGCTGAAATGAATCCCATTCGATCTGAATACTCCAGCCATGAGCTAATGCATCCAAACTAGAACCACGGCCACAATGACCATTTTAAAACACATGGAATGTTATTGTATCTCTGCCATGTCTGTCAGTTTCTCTAGCTCTCTCAGGGCCCCTAGCTATGCAGCCAAAATTTCCGGCCAGCATTCAAAAGGACACAACAGGTTTGCCCTTTGTGTCCTAGCGAGTTTTCCTTTTTTTCTCCCACTACTGTTCAAGGCCACAACCCATAGCCACCCCTGTCCAAACACAACACGCTGCACACTTTCCGCCTGGCTGTCAAGAGGAGAGGGCGAGGAGCACAAAGGCTGAATGTATGCACAAAGCTGCGCAGTCTCACTCAGGAAGGGCCTGTCAAGTTCAAACAGGTGTGCAAACATGAGTGCTACGCCACAGATACTGACAGCAACGCTGGCCTGGGCTCCCATAATCCTGCCCAGATTAGAGATTAAAACATGTGCTGAGGGAGAGACAGAAGGGTAGGGATTGAGGAGGAGGGTGGTGGGGGGGGTATTGAATTACCAAGGGTGATTAAATTGTGCAAGTGCTTTAAAGATTTAAGACTAAGGGGATGCCAGGCCCACCATTCCATTGCCTTACAGGATGTTAATCATAAAGGCCCCACACAAACCATAATAAAATGTGAACGAGAAAACCAGGTGTGCCTCTGTTGGTACCAGATGTCTACATATAAATAGAGTGTAGGGTTCATCTTACCATATAGTTTGGGCATTTAGCAGACTCACCTATCGCTCTACACATTTCCATTCACTCTGCATTTATACACCTGCATATTTACTGAAGCAAACCATGTGCAATGTTCAGTGGCAGTGACCCATTTGGGTATCAAACCTGCAACCTCTCAGTTACAGACCCAGCTCCCTCACTGAGTGCGCTGTGGATGAGGAAAGGGAAAAACTTGATTCAGCTCATGGCAGGTTTGACTGTAGTTCCCTCTGTGATGATGTAAGCTTAGCATCACTGTCACAGCAGTTCCATCATGACAGCACGTTACAGTAAACTACATTAGCTCCTACCGGTGAGGGGTGAGGTGGGAAACCTTCACTGAGGGTCTGTGGATTATCTTATTTTCATGACATAAGATATAAAATCTGAGTAAACATGTGGGGGGGATTTAAATGTGTAATATATGAGTGGGCACACTCCCCCATCAGTAGCTCCACACCTTTGGGTCCTGCCCCTGAGCTCCAGCCGGTGGTAGTGCAGATCTCTGTGCTTTGGCCAGGCGGGTCAGTCCCAGGTTTGTAGTCAGATTGGGTCACACAACACTTCGCTGTCAGTGGCAGGGATGATGGAGGCAGGGTGGACGGGTCGCCATCTTCCTCCAGGATTGATTTTTACTGGGCGGCTGGCCAGCTGGACGGTGGCGGCCATGCAGTGGGGCGCCCCATGTTTTTGATCTAGGGACTGAGGGGGATTGTCACTGGGCTTGTTTTTGCAGCACGGGGCCAGGTTCCCCATGCTACACGTCGTGGCGATCTGTTCACTCGTACCGGGACAGCTGGTCTCTTGGCTGGGAGGTCTTGCCAGGCCCCCTCCCAGTGGTTGCCAGATTGTTCCCTCCGTCTTGTATACCTCACCCCTCTCTTCCTAGTTCCGGTGAAGTACCTCTCTCAAGCATGCACAGAGGGTTTCCACCTGGGATCTGAACCCGCAACCCCTTTGTTTACAGCCAAACCCCCAAACATACTCCCCTGTCATCCATGAACTTTAGTTTGGTGTCCACCTGAGCAGTGATGAATTTGGCCAAACTTGCTTGAGGCCCCAAACTCCCTGAGTAATTACTGACACTCCCCAACCCTAACCCTGACCCTGAGTGATGTGTGGGGTGGCCATCTTGTGTCATCTACATTCCGGTCATGTAAGAAGAAGGCACAAACTTGTGATGGTCAGAGTGAAATTTCATAAACCTTCTCAGGGTGCAGCTACACTCACCTGTCAATCACTGGTTTATCTGAACCAATATTTGTTTTCTCTCCACATTTAATATGGTCATTGGTTCAACTCATTGAGTCACTGATATTACACGTTAACTCCTTCCATTTTTGGTTCAATGATATCTCACTCCACCAACACTGACATACACCGCAGATGTCACTGGCAATACTTGTGTGGGCAGGCTTAAAAAGTCAATTCAATGAGACAAAATGAAATTAGTGACAGTTCATGTGCTAATTTAGTCACTGCATGGATAACTCTGCACTGGCCTTTGGATGGAGACAGATTGTCTCTTCCAAGAAGAGGGGAGGAAAGCTGGAAATAGAGAAGTGAACAATAAAATACACAGCACTGCAGAGGTACAGAGGAGCACAATATACTACATGCCTGTGAGGACCTGGCAAACATTCAGAATCCTCACAACACTATAGTGACACTGTAGCTACATGAGCATATGGGACACGACAGGATAGTGCACAGGATGAACCCATTAGAGCCTCGCTGTGAGAGGTCCTCTTTCCCAAATGTTCAGCCCTGAGCTCGGCTGTGAAAACGCATACATTTCAACAATTACAGTACACAGTGCTCATTGGTTATTACAGGTATTATTATTGGTTATTACATTAAAATTGAAAATATTTCACAGAGAGACATTTTTATATTCACTCCGAGGAGTTCCAAGCAAATTAAGCAAGGGCTGCTGTACCGCCATACCCCCAGTGGACAGGATGACCTCGGTAGGGGTACAGCCGAACCCCCTGTTCTTCTGCAGGACCACGGGCAGCCTGTGTGGGGTTCAGCCTGGCCCCTCATACCCCGATACCCCAGTGGGTGCAGGAGACTGGGCAGGCTCTGTGGAGTTCAGCCTGGCTTTGCAGGGTCAGACATGGCCACAGCCAGCGGCCGGGTGCCTATCGATCCCTCTGACCCGCTTTGCATGCACCCATCACTAGCAATTACATCCCATGCCAGCGACAAAGCCGCAGCTGTGGAAAAAACATCACCCACCTCCACGGGCAGCCCGTCTGAAATATCGAAAATAGCTAATTAAGAGTTCCCAAACGAAGCCCTTTCACATTATTCCCTCTGAGTGTTGAACAAAAAAAAAACACGATTTGGTTATTGTTATTGAGTGTTGCAAACTAATGGAGCTGAGATAAGATCTCACAGTTTGTTTCCGAGAACCCAGTTTGGCGTATGCCTGCCTGTGAGCCAGCAGTCACCAGCCAGTGAACTACAGACCGGAGGACATGAATGGGCCCATCCACAGAGACTAAAACTCAGGCAGTTACACATCCATCACTCGGAAATGCGCACATTACAAAACAGATGGTCTGAGTTAGAGCATTGCTCATATACTCTCATCCATGACTGCCATGGCAAAACAAAAACTAAACCGAGAACTCTGGCAGAGAGTATGACGAGAGCAAAGTAGGCATAGGGTAGGAATATAGAGTAATACAGAGCTTTTTATACAGTGACTTTTTGCCCAGGTCAAAACTGTACATCCTTTATTTAGTGCAAAGAATCTAAAGAGTCTAAATATGACAAGAACTCCAACCCAGAACTACGCAGGAAATTGAAAAACAGGTTTAATTATGGGAAAAATTGCAAACCAGGTAGCTGCATTTTGTGTGGCCAGTGCTGTTGACTTGGCTCAGTTATGACAGAATTGATTGGGGGCATCTGCTGACTGCTGGTGCTGTCCTGCATGGTGAAGGACCAATCACAGTGCTGTCCTGCATGGTGAAGGACCAATCACAGTGCTGTCCTGCATGGTGAAGGACCAATCACAGCTCCCAGCAGTGGGAGGTCACCCAGACCCTGCCCATGTGACTATCCTCCACCCTGGTCCACCATCCAGGTGGATGCCAGTGACCTCCAGCTGTGTTTGAGGTTAATTAACTCTTTTCAACTAATTACAGTGATTTTTACCAAGTTTTACCAATAATGACTGCATGTACTACATACTGAGTGACTCCAGTCCAGGTTGATATTTTATACGGTGCAATTTGCTATTAAAAATAAAACAATTTCTACAAAACTAATTTTTGTATTACTTTGTTGGGGGGTTACACAATGTAGTGAAATGGCCAGAAAGATTGGTCAACACCTTAAATTATAATAATTCCTTCACACAGTGCTAAGATCTGCATGCTGAACATGAATCATTTTGCAAAAACACAAATTCACTTTGTACAGCAAAATCATGTACAATCACAAGCATGCAATGAAAGAAAAACACACATTCACAATAATATGTCTACCAACGCATTAATTTACAGCTTGATATGTTTTCCTTTTTGTTGCAAGCTTCATGAAAAGTTAATCAGGCTGGATGTTAAACCACACAGAATGCCCTATCATTTCATTCCCAAATCAATGATAGCCTCCAAACAACAGTTCTACGCCTGCTGTGTTTTGTGACAATCCTCATGAAAACTGGGTAAAAAAAAAAACTACATGCAGGCTGGGCAATCACAAATAGTGAAAAACATTGCCCCTTTATCCACAAGTGCCACATCTAGCAAAATAACAAGTTGTTGTCATTTAATTCAGTCCACTTCTTTTCATCAAAAATCATTTTTTATGTCGCCATTTTGGACATATGTTGTGTGGAACAAATCTTTACATCAGAAGAGTTACCTGCAGAGGCTGAACCTGCAGAGTGTTTTAGCAGAATACATCTAATGCCAACTGTACGTATGGCTGGCAGCCCCACTGGCGCAAATGAATGAATGAATGGAGGGATTGTCTCTTTAAGAAAATGGGGGAAGGGTGTGTGAGGTCCACTGCAGCCCTGCCTTTCTTTCTCCTGACGTCCTTCCTTCTCCTAAGTGTCATACGATTTCGGGATGTAGATTTTTTAACCGAACTGTTCATATTAAGTAATTTTTGGGGGGTGGGGGACGGCTGTTTCTTAACAGAATAGCTACCCCTAATGGGGGTGCGTTTTTGAAACGGGGATGTTTGTTTATCCCAAACCAGAGGCTAGCTTCAGAGGGTAGCAAAACGTTAGCTTCGTTGTTGCTATAGGCTAGCCAGCTAGCACATGTTTTCCGTTTTTTTTTTAATATAGCAAGCTAGATATAAGTCGTTGTTTTATATTTATTTATTTATTTATTTTCCGGAAAGCAAAATATATACCGACAGAGGTTTCATCAATGCTGGTTTTTCTATGGGAGAGAATGATTAGCGTGAGCTGAGTCTCTCTCTTTCCTTCGCATTTATTGTTTTTATCTGGCTAATTATCCGTCTGTTTTTGCCTTTCAGCTGGCTAAACAGCAAGCTTTCTGCCTATTCAATGCAGATGATAGCTGTACTAGAGGGCGATTGAATCAAGGACATGGTATTTTGGCCAAAATTATATCAGAAGGCTACCTAGTTAGCTGGGTATGAAATAAACTGGGGTGAAATTTGTCGTACTTGATTTTAACGCCAAAATGATGCACAGTATTGACATTCGCTTTTACACAGTAGACTCTGGCCAAACATGAGCGAATCTTAGTCAGCTATTCAAATTTGTCTTGTTTTGTCGTTTGCTGCTGCTGCCGTATTTCATCAGTGAAGATGCGGATCGTTTGAGGATACCAGTCGCTGCTGCTACGGGCAGAGAGCGGATTCGACTCTCCCACACGGATTCGCCGGCGGGATAAGCCATCGATTGCCTTGGAACACTGGCTAGGCTGCGGAACGGCCAATGTCGACTGTTATTTTCATTGGGATTTAATCCTGTAAATATATATATATAAACATAAATCATTTATAGCTCTAGAACAAGGGACACTCAGGGACAATGTCTTCTCGCTCAGCACTACCGTCTGGGAACGAACGGAACTCGGACCATGTAAGTAAAATGACATTACATTGCAGATTATGATAAGTATAATGTTTGCCAACTAAATCATACCTCACCGGCAACATACGACGATAGCTTGCAATGAAAACTGTACCGTAATCATGTTTATTTGCAGGAGGGTGTCATTAAACAGCATATGACAAGGATGTGATATTGGCTGTGAATGCGCTATGGATGCACTGCGGGTAAAATAGGGGTAGCAAGCTGTACATATAAGATAGCTAGCCAGCAAGCAACCATCGCTTACTATAACATAATGTTGCTACCAATGTTAGGCGTACACACTGGGATATGAAGGTCGCTTGCCAGGATGGTTTAATTGCAGCAAGAAACACTTGCAGTCTCACAGGACAGTGTCTTCAAACCCTGTGTTTTAAAATGATGACATTTGCACATTTGTTCCAGCTACATGCTGCAGGTACAAATGAATCTTACTAGCTATAGCCACTGACTAAATAATACCGGGGAACGCAAGGAAAATATGGGTGCTTGCTAATGACAATTTTTCTTCATTTAGCTACATTCAGTAGCAGACATTCAGGTCTGTCTTCGTGCGTATGATAAATGTTGCAAAGCATTACAAAATGTTGGGGAGATTATTAGAGGGCATTTGTTTGACTTTAGCGTTAGCTTGCTAGCGAAGTGGTGATGTGGTGTTGGGGACTGACTTCATTTTGGAACGTAGATAAACATCATTGTTATGTCACCAGCCAGGAGCATACCTTGTCCTGTGTTACATTATCGATGCGGTGGGAGATCCACCCATGACAAAAAAATAGGAAAGGGCTGCGTTTTCGTACAGGCCGTTTCGGCAAGGTTTAGCTTGCTGTCGCTGATATTCTACATTGGCTAGCTGTGTTGAGATCGGAAAACTGCTTGCTAACAATAAAACGCCGATTGCATTCGCCTTGCCTAATTACAGTTGTCGTGATATGATCCGTTCACGTTTGTGTGGGCTCACATGCACAGGTATTTATGTACGTAATACATCAAGACAGAATTAACACCTGGGGTTATTTTAATTAAGTGCAATAATACAGAAAGGCCTGATAATAATTCCGACAATGCATTATAAAAAGGCTCGTATGCCTAAATGAATAATGTCGTTGTTGGTTTGCCTGCCGTTGGCCAGGAGTGTCCTAATACGCGGTAGTGGTTTATCTTGCATGATGCTTGTTCCAGCTCGACGTTAAGATGAGGCGAACAGCCACTCCCATTTCCAACACATTGTGTTTCTATGACCAGTGTTTGGCCCGGGACACGTGACAGGGAACGGGAGCCGTCTAATCTTGCAGAATGTGGACATCATGCGTAATGTTCTGTCCTACTGTTGTAACGGATGATGTGTTTCATATCTTCGAAAATATTTACTGACAGGGGGAACGCTGTGTTCGGTCAGGCCTGGCCTGTCCCGTCCCGGCCCGGGTGTTTTTCTAAGATGGCCCTTAGATTTTCGCACTTATGGTCGCGTGGTCTTCCCCGTCCTCTCGCTCCGGAGGAGCGCAAAGCTGACAGGGGGCGTTCATGCACGGCTCGGCCGTGTGATGTTGTCCGTTTTCCATTGTTTTGCTGAGGAGTGGGTACAGGGAGACCCCCTGGCTGGCTTTTGGGTTGGTTTGCTCTGAAGCAGCCTTATCTTCCTCACGTCTCGGGTAGAAGGGTCTTTTCCAATGGATCCGTTTGATTTTTCACGGGTACAGAGTCCAAATGAGACAGTCAACGCAAGCTTGGCAAAAAAACACGAATTGAACACATGAAAATGACGTTGTTTTTTTGCCATGGGCAAAACAACATGTTTTCGTGTTGTCTTTGTTTTAACAGACTATTGGCTCCTTTTTACATTGATTATCTCCAAATTTTAATTGTTTGTTTTTTTACCTGTCGTTTTTAATCGTTTATTGTGTCAGTTGGTTGCATATCCTGTGTTAGTTTGATCCTACATGCGTAAGTAAAACGACATAACTGAGAAAGGTTAAAGAAATTCACTGACCAGCAGGTTGCAGGTCCAAATCCTTAAGCTCTTTTCTTAAATTGCCCCATTAATTGTTCCTCTGTGTTAAAAGACATGTGATGCATGGAGGCCAGGACAGGAGAGTCCGCTAAACAAACACGCATGCGTGCATTACCTCATTTTGATGTTAGGGACATTGTTTATGGCAGTGAATACAACCTGAGACTGTAGAGGCTGGCTGACATAAGGCCTCAGAAAAGCAGAGGATACTGTTTACTGTCGGTGGGTAATCCTGAATACCTGTATCTCCTGTGCTATCCTCCAGGGCCCTGCAGTTTCAGTGGGCTGCTTTTATAGCCCGTAATATAATCCTCCAGAGGCGCGATGCTGAAACAGCCGCCTGCTGAAGCTACCTATTGAGTAATCATTCACAGTCACTCCGTTGTGCTCCCCGAATAATCACAATTAGTCACCCATTGATTAATAGCGCACAGCCATAGATACCAATTCACGGAGCATTCCTCAAGACTGTCAACAAATCTGCATCCATTTTATTTAGCAGCATTGACCATAGAATGTCAGTAATGCAGTAATGTTTAAGAGAACCAGAACTGGTAAACTGATATATAACGTTTTATTTGTTATCATGGCATAGTCATGGGTTGATGTAGTATATGTATTATTAATTAAACTGAACGAATCTTGAAAATTCTAAATGAATTTGCATAGCAACCGAAACATGAAAGTTATTTTGTTTATGTCTTTGTTTGCCACTTAGGTGCAGTTATTTCAATCACAGTATTTCGGAGTATTTCTCTTTAAACCACACATATGCGCTTGCCTCTGCCACAAAAAAAGAGAGGAATAATTTAGATTTTTTCCCAAGGAGCAAGTGGATAAACATGGGCAGTCCAGTGCATTATATCGCATAATAGGACTGTATGTAATTCATTTCCTTGGTTTTTTTGCCATGGATTGCCAAGTTATGAAAGCTTAAAACTTGTATAAATTAATTATGTATCCATCTGTGAAATGCTACACAAATAAAGTACATGCTGTGTGTATTTTTCAAGAATAGGTTTTCAGATTTTGTTGCTTCTCTTGTCAGAATTTTCTAATCAGATCCATTGAGTTAAATGTTAATTTATGGGATTGCACTGGACTCACTCTGATTGGCCTTTACTGAACAGTGAATCTCTGTTGGATCGCACTGATGTCGCTCTGCATGTGTTGAACTCTGACGCTGCAGACACAGCTGGGTTTGGTTGCCAGATAGATGTGTTTAAAGAAAAAGCAAGACCCTTAAAGTCCAGCATCACACAAAGGGCAGGGAAACGGTGCCTGTTTAGAGCCGAGAGAGAAGCCTCATGAAGTCCAACATGGATGGAGCGTCTACATTTTATCAGTGACTCAGTGTTTTTAACCAATCATATATCTCTGTTGGGGACAGAATTTCATCATCCGAGCCATGTCATTGGTCACTGACTTCTCATGGTGGCTCCGCCCCTGTATGCCTCATGAACTCTCACTCTCCCACGACCAGAGACCATTCAACCAATGCAGTCACTGTGGTTCAAGAAATATCAAATAAATACCTCATTATATTATCATATGCTAGGTTTCTAAACAGTGCACCACACTGTGAATTAGATGGTTATCCAGTGCATTCAAATGGGATTGTCAAGTATTTCCTGTCCTCAGATTGTAAAAATACAAAAGAAGAGAAAGGGACATAAAGGGTTTAAGTCATGCTTAGAGTCATAATGCGCTGGTGCCTCTCCTGTCCCTGGAACAACAGCGCTGCCCCCCCCGCTACAGTCGCCCAGCGGTTGTGTCCACCTGCTACAGTTGCACCAGTGGAGCAGGTTTGTTGTGGCATTGGTGCATGGATCCAAAGCTTAATCTCAAAGTTCATCAACAAAGACGTACCTTTGGGTTATTTAATACCCCTCCTAACCCAGCACTTTCACTCCCACTACGGTGTTCTAAATGAAGGGCTAGCGTAGGCTAACACAGGAAAGCTAACACTGTGGAGCTCCTGAATATTTCATTGCCTGTTGCCCAGCTCCCTGCAGATTGCATTGACACGCATGTAATTAAAATGATATTAGGTGTATTGAATTTCTCGATCAAATTCTGCCTGACAGCCTGTGGATGTGCGGTCACAAAGTGGGTCAAACGGTGACGTGCTGCGATCGGAGTCTCTGAGCACAGCACACGAGCCCCGCATCTGCTCTGTGCAGCCGTCTAATGACGGTCTGATTGAACTGTGGAAGATGTAGTCAGGAAGCTTGACCTTTAACCCTTTTGTTGTTGCATGACTGCAGTAAATATGGAGTGGGGTGTTTTGTAAGGATCTGCGTTTGCATTGATGGCTGATGGAAGGGCGGGTGCCCGGCTGGAAGGCCGTTCGCTCGCAGGCCTTGCTGTTTGATTAGCATTCATTCACCTGCAGTGATTGATCACTCACAGCTGGGACACGTGCACTGGGGGAAATGTCAGAGGTTCTCTGGATTAGCAGATCTGCCTGTCAGAGAGAAAAACATCAGTGTGCAAGCGCACACACACATGCACCCTTACCCTTACACTCACACACACACACACCCGCATGCACACATGTGCGCAAGCACACACACACAGAACTCCTGCACACACACACACACACACACACACACACACACATATACACAAAACACCCTCAGAATACGGTTGTCCAGATTGTGACATTTGCATAATGGTATTGATTGTGCGCAGCTTGCAGCTGGAAGTGTCTGTAAGCTCAATCAGGATGGCTGTGAAAGGGCCATGCCCCTCTGTGCTGTGGGATGGGAGGGTGGCCCCTGGGGAGTGTGGCCCCCCTGTGCGGCAGGGCCCCCCGTGTGCAGCAGGATCAGCTCTCTTTCTGTGACCTCAGGCCCCGCCTTCTGCCATCATCCTGAAACCACGACCCCACGGCGCGTCTTAAAACACCGGGGACAGGACCCCCTCGCACTGGCTCAGCCCCTGTGAGGGTGTGTGATGTTCAGCCAGAACAGACTTCTGTATCCTTAAAGCAAATGTGCTGCTCTCACTGTACGGTGAAAATGACTCATTCCAAAGGACACCTTTCTATTCCCCAACAAAAGGAAATATCCTGTAGTAACCTCTGCTGTCATGCAAAGATTGTTTGGATTGAATGGCAGGGGCCTTGAAAGTAGCTAAGTGCTAAGTGCATTAGATAGGGCCCCAGCCTGCACTTTTTACACACTTTCATGAGCCCTGAGGGGGGGGGGAGTCTCTCATGTTATCATATGTATCATAGCCCTGATGAGGGGCAGAGAGAAACGCTGTGCTGGGTTCAGGGGCAGAGAAACGGCGTGTTCTCCTGCCCAAACGCTGAGTGAGAGGGGGGTTCAGGGGCAGAGAAACGGCGTGTTCTTCTGCCCAAACGCTAAGTGAGAGCGGGATTCAGGGGCAGAGAAACGACGTGTTCTTCTGCCCAAACGCTGAGTGAGAGGGACCAGTGGGATGGTACAGTGGCCCCTCTGTAAGGTTGTGCTTCCGACACAAACAAAGCCAGATACAATTAGCTTTGCCTCGCAAGAGGCAACTTAATAGTAGGGTCTTATAATTTAAGAGGACGAGTGTTAACATATAACATGGGTATAATTTACGAGGATGAGTGTTAACATATAACATGGGTATAATTAAAGTACATTCTGCAGATTTTAATAAATAAATGCTTCCTCATCTGAGCCGCAGTGTGCTCAAATGACGGGAATTTATGTCGTCCATAGCTGATTTTCACAAAAGACCAAAGGAAAATACATCGAGTCCGCTGTGAAAAGAAACGTTATTTTTAGTCATTTCCTAAGAGCTGATTTTCACTTCCCGTTGATTCTCCTGAAAGTTGGTCCAAACGCCTTGCTGTCAGTGTAACCATGGTAAATATGACACATGTATGTGTTGCATATTACCCAGCATGCTCATCTCTTACTTCAGCCATTCCATTTACACAAATAATGCAGGCAGTGCTGGTGACTGTTTAAATATCTTTTTTTGTACTGTAAAATTAACTTATTAGTCAAATAAAATTCTGCTGTTGATTTTGGTTAATTTTTTTGTGGTTCAGAAATTGTTTTTTAAATGTGGACTAGATGGTTACCGTTCAAGGCAGCGGAGCAAACGGACACCAAGATGGGCTGAAGGGACCCCAGGCTGAGAAGATAAGGGCTAATGAAATCAACACATTCATGAAATTTGACATGAATTGTTATCTTTAATGAAAGAAATTTAAAATTTTGTGAGTCTTGTGAAAATGGATGTGATTTAACATGGAATGACGGTAAAACAAACAGTAGAAGAGTGTTATCCCATAAACTGAAATATTTCCGGCGTTCAGACGGATTGTTTTGGGTCAGCTCCCCTGCGTCTCTGTAATAGAGGTGCCGCAGCTGGCTGCGTGAACGAACGCTGTTTATTCTGGGCGTTGATATGATTACCACTGAGTGGTTGTGACATGTGTCAGTCATACTTGTTACATAACCTCATACCTTTCTCACCTGGTCGCCTGTGTGGCTCTGATAACATAGCACGCTGGAATGGTGTATCTTTTGATTTGTCAATCATTAATAAATCATATAAGAACGTAATATAGTATGACAACAACAGCAAAGCTCGCCATTTAAACTAAAGAGCTATCCAGTACTGTGTCAAGTGTGGGTTTGAACACACTAAATTGAATGACCACGGCAGTGTGTTCTTTGTTCCTATATTTCCTGCATCCAGCTGAAAGCTCTTTCTCAGGGTGGTTTGAGAGACCTGAGGATGGGGCTGGGATGCCTGCAGTGTGTCAGTCACAGTCTGACAGTCACTGTAGAGCCTGCAGTGTGTCAGTCACAGTCTGACAGTCACTGTAGAGCCTGCAGTGTGTCAGTCACAGTCTGACAGTCACTGTAGAGCCTGCAGTGTGTCAGTCACTGTCTGACAGTCACTGTAGAACATGCAGTGTGTCAGTCACTGTCTGACAGTCACTGTAGAGCCTGCAGTGTGTCAGTCACAGTCTGACAGTCACTGTAGAGCCTGCAGTGTGTCAGTCACTGTCAGTCACAGTCTGACAGTCACTGTAGAGCCTGCAGTGTGTCAGTCACTGTCTGACAGTCACTGTAGAGCCTGCAGTGTGTCAGCCTCAGTGTGTCAGTCACTGTCTGACAGTCACTGTAGAGCCTGCAGTCAGTCTGACAGTCTGACAGTCACTGTCAGAGCCTGCAGTGTGTCAGTCACTGTCTGACAGTCACTGTGGAGCCTGCAGTGTGTCAGTCACTGTCTGACAGTCACTGTAGAGCCTTCTCTAAGCAGAGCTGTGTATGAGGCCAGCCCCAGGTGGTCTTTAATAGAGACGCAGCACATAGGCTGCTGTTTGATTCTGCATATCTTGGTGGACGGAGCAAGGGGGCTTGATAAAGTGGCCCCGACCCCCATAGCGGATTCACAGGAAAACCCCCTGAGTCAGGGTCAGTGGGGGGGGCAGATCGCATGTCACCTCCCAGGGATCTTGCCACATGGTCACGAGCACATAGGAAATGCAGCAGGTGAGGGGGACGCTTCTGTGGATTGTGGACAGCGCCTGACTCGCCACGATGGCGCGATGACTGCCCCCGCTGCTCCCAGCCTGGGTTTATTACCCAACAGGAGGCCCTGTGGGGCTCAGACAGAGAGCAGGCAGAATGCACCCCTCACGGTCTTGCACTGGATTAGCTGCAGTCCGTTCCTGGGCAATGCTGGAAGTTTTGCAAGAAAGCGGGATCTGCTCCCCACGATGTGACGCGGCCCTGTTTGAGTCTGTCAGAATGCGTTTGTGTTTGAGGCGGTCCAGATTACTGCAGCTTATCAGCAGGGCCAGAGTCCAGGGCTCGCCATCTCCGTCCGCACTGACCGTGAGTCACTGAGTCCACGGGGAAACGGGGTGGGCTAACGTTTGCACGCATCACTGGTTATTATGCTGTCAGGTCCTCTTCACATTCTTTAACGTGATAATGCATTCAGAACTGAATATGTGTATTAAATGTGTATTTAATTCTACCACAATTTTTTTTTATCACAATGTAATATACAACCAAATATGGGATTTTAGCTCATTTTCTGTGTAGATGAATATGTACAGATGTACACCCATGTACAATATCTGTCTGTTTACCTGCAGGTATGCTGATTTTTTTATAGATGCTGACTGTAGCTGCTTATGGAATGGGAGTCTTATCTTTGCTTGACTGTGCATTATTATACTGTAAGAGTATGATGTGCACAGTGTCTGACACATCCTCCAGTACCGAACAGCCCCTTCCGTCTCAGCTCAGCTCAGTTAAACACAGTATCTTCTGTTCCTGATCCCAGCACACACCCATGCTGTCCTGCAAATAGTGTACAGTTAGCCTGGGGTCCCTGTCAGTTGGCAAAGTTGTGCTGAGTTAAAAAAATAAATATATTTAAAAAACAGGAGTCACTTTCTGTCTTGGTAGTGTGTGTCACAGCTCCCTCTCTGTTGTGACTCTCTCTCCTCCGCTCGATTGGCTAGCTGTGTGGGTCCTCTGGCGGGACTCTCAGCGATTCCTCTCCAGCCCAAAAAATGTACGACCCCTTCCCCCCGGGCCAGCCCACAGGTGCTGTCATGATCCCGCCACAGGGACTCAATGCCACACTTTAGGCGGGGTCGTCATGGCGGAACCTTTGCTTTCTGGAGCTGTTTGAATCATCTTATGACTTCCTGTGGACCTGTCCTGTGGTCTGGCCAAGGTGAAGCCTAAGACTGTTCTAGGGACAGCGTCTCTCTGTGGAGCCTCCTCAGTCAGATGATCCAGGATCATTTGTGCAGAAATACCTCTGAGTGCCACAGAACACAGCTAATCAGACCCAACAGTCCAAACGAAACAAAAAAAAAAAATTAAACACAAGGAGGTGTTGTTCTCTGTGGCTCCTGGTGTTTCAGGCTGAGCATGAGACCGGGACATGCGACCTTGCCCCCCCGGGCCCCGGGCACTTTCAGAAAACCACCATTTCACATTCTGCGGCATGCCAGCTTTTAAAACTGAGCATACTTTACGATATGAATTGATTTGGGGAATCAAGGTGAAGCTGAAAGCAAAAGGTCCTTTGCCTCTGGGCACCCTTTGGGTGAGTTTACATGGCACCCTATACGAGCTTCACATGCAGTGGAATAACCTGAAGGGGTCTACATGTGCAGTATTCACAGGCACAGGTGGCCAGGGAGATGCCTGTTTAAAAAAGCTGAGAAGCACTGGCCCTGCTGAAGGTGTGGGAGCCAGTGTGGTGCCAGGTGAGCAGGGGCAGCCAAAGGAGGTGTGATTGGGCCAGTGGGAAGAGCTGTAGGTGGAGGCAGTGTGATTGGGCCAATGGGAAGAGCCATTCCTGGAATCAGTGTGTTTGGGCAAATGGGAAAAGCCGTTGCTGGAGGCAGTGTGATTGGGCCAATGGGAAGAACCGTTGCGGGAATCAGTGTGATTGAGCCAATGGGAAGAACCGTTGCGGGAATCAGTGTGATTGAGCCAATGGGAAGAGCCGTTGCTGGAATCAGTGTGATTGAGCCAATGGGAAGAGCCGCTGAATGCATTCAGGCATGCTGCAAAACCAGCAGGGCCAGAGATAAGGCAACCTAAATAAGCAGCGGTGCAGACAGGCTGCTTGAGTCACATACTCACAGTCCAGCAGCTGGGATACGCAGCACAGCAGTGTGTGTGTGTGTGTGTGTGTGTGTGTGTGTGTGTGTGTGTGTGTGTGTGTGTGTGTGTGTGTGTGTGTGTGTGTGTGTGTGTGTGTGTGTATGTTTGCCTGTGCGCATGTGCGCATGTGCTTATTTCTTAATGTAAGAAGACAGGAGGGAGGTGTTACCTTGTTGTATAACTGTGCCCTGCGGGTTTTTTTTTCTTAACAGTTCATCAGGTTATGATGTATATTGCTACTTCTATAGCCAACATGATGAGGAAGTAACATGTATGCAAATACTTCACCATTGCATATACATAATTTGTCTATGTGTGTAAGAAATCAGGAAAAGTATGTTAAAATTGAAATATTTTATCCAGAAACATTCTGCGTCCTTCAAAAATTAAACAATAACACGGTATTGTAAATAATGTGATGGTTTTTGGTGATTATGATGAAATATGTTGGCACTTGGCAGCTCGTGATTTCAGACAGAAAAACCACGCTAAGGTGTGGTTCTGTTTTGAAAGACTGTAATCTCTGAAGATGGTATCCTGCACAGGGAAAGTCTGGCACAGGAGGTAGGTGTCCCTTATCTGTGTGGCAATGCAAAACATGGCCGTTTCTGTCACCGCACCAGTGAAAGCCCAGCGCACATAAGCCTGTGTTTTCATGCTAACACCGCCTCTGAAAGGTGTGTGTGGTCTGACTGCACACACAGACACGGCTGTTTACAGCTTTTTACATTCACACACACACACACACACACAGGGCATGCACATGGCTGTGTGTTAGCGTGCATTTGTTAGCCGCTAGCTGTATTGAGCAGCTTGATGAGCACTGTCAACCGGTGAAACTCACCCAGGGCTGTGCTCAGCTTAGCCTGAGCTGTGTTAGCACCAGCAGGCTAAATAAAATGGGCTGAATCTGCAGCAGGGCCGTTCCTCCGTAGCGTAGCCTAGCATCATTCCCACTCTCTGCGCTGAATCCCGTCCTCGGCCCTGGAGCCAGGGACGGTAAATAGATCCTGACTTGGTGGTGTGGGCATTCTGTTCTGGCGTATTCTGAGTGAGGAGGAGGAGGATGAGGGGGTGGAGAGATGCGTTTTCTGCCACAAATAATCTCTGTTCTGTGTGGGACGGAGCCTGGAGAACCCTCTGAGTACACTAAATTTAAACCAGCGCTAACTTTATCGTTTTAATGTACCTGCGTCCTCACCATGTCTGTGTGTCACGCACTGAGCCTGCAGGAAAACACTCAAAGGACTAAAATATATCTGCATCTCAAATCACAAATGATGAAAGAGGAAACTTGGGGTTCAGGTAGCATCTGATTCAGACAAACAGAAAGAGTAAGAAAAAAACAAAAGAAGAATGACCACTTTGGACTCCACCATGAAAATACTCTGAATTCTAAGGAGTTGTGCAGATATTTCCTTTGCAAAACGAATAGGAAACTCGCATGTAAACTATCTTTTGTTCTGCTGATTTATTGTGAATTAACTTACAAATACCACACAGTACCCGGCCATGCCTGTGAGTTCTGGTAAGGTCTGACAGTGCTCTGGTGCTGTAGCTGCAGCAGCTTAGCCAGCAGAGTTTTGGGGTGACGGGCAGTCCTGTGCTCATCCCTCTGAACTGAGAGGGAGGGCGCTGCGACCGTGGGACGGGCCTAACCATGCGATTGGGTTTTCCACATTGGGGAGAAAATGCGACCGTGGGACGGGCCTAACCATGCGATTGGGTTTTCCACATTGGGGAGACAAATGCGACTGGGGGAGTGCAAAAAACAGCAAAGGTGTTCCATTTGGGGGGACCCAACTGACATCTAACAGCAAATTTATGTTTCTATAACAAAGTCACTGTATGGATGCTGCTCTCCTCGTGTCAGTGTAACGCAGAGGAAGTGATGCGCATCGGCTGGGACACGGGGGCTTGTCCTCGACGGCGCCGGGCTCCCCGTGAAATCGTAGCCGCGGGATGTACCAAAGGCCGCCACGGACGGGAGGTGTCAGGTCAGCATCCGGTTAACGGGAAAAAAATCTATTGCCTCGGACTCCTCTCCCTCTCTGTTTTTCCGAGTCACTTCCTGGGATGTGACCAGAGGGAACAGCCGAACTCAAACCTTCCGAAGTCTCTCCCCCCTATTTTTATTGGAGCAGTTAGGATGTCTCATTTCCTGCCTCAGAAATCTCTCGTGCTTCAATGAGAGCGTGATGTGTGGAGAGAGACGTGTGGCGTTCACCAGCGCAGGAAATGACAGGAGTACACCACCGTGTAGGCATCGCCATGGAAAAGTGCCACCTGGAGGCACCTGGCTAGGCCTGAGAGCCATATGTAATGAGCGCTATGAGCTGGTGCTCCCGTATTAACATGAAAATCGAGCTCAAAGACGCTGTATATAAAAATGATGCTACCACTGTAACCAGGGGAGCTAGCTGTTGTCTGTTGTTGGCAGACACAGGAAGAGGAAGTTAGCAGGGCAAGGCCGGGGTGGGGTGGGGGGGGTGTTGTGTAACCTCGGCTCCTCTTTGGGGCTCTGGACAGGGGGGCCGTGCTGTGTGGCACCCACCCCTGACCCCTGACCCCTGCCCCCCCCCCCAGCATGCAGGATGTGTCCTGGAAGGAAGGCCCATTGTTTTGGGTAGAGATGGGAACCAGGATCATGTGAGCACAGGGAAAAAAACCCCTCCCAGTGATTGTTAGCTCACACACACACACACACACACACACACACACACACACACACACACACACACACACACCTTCACACGCATGCAAGCACATGCCTGTTAAGTTGCAACACAGACTGACATCCTCTTGTTGAGCTGCAGCACAGTGCTGGGGTTTGGTGTTGAGCTGCAGCACAGTGCTGGGGTTTGGTGTTGAGCTGCAGCACAGTGTTGGGGTTTGGTGTTGAGCTGCAGCACAGTGTTGGGGTTTGGTGTTGAGCTGCAGCACAGTGCTGGGGTTTGCAGCACAGTGTGGGGTTGAGCTGCAGCACAGTGTTGGGGTTTGGTTTGAGCTGGTGTGCTGGGGTTTGAGCTGCAGCACAGTGTTGGGGTTTGGTGTTGAGCTGCAGCACAGTGCTGGGGTTTGCTGGAGCTGCAGCACAGTGCCGGGGTTTGGTGTTGAGCTGCAGCACAGTGTTGGGGTTTGGTGTTGAGCTGCAGCACAGTGCTGTTTGGGGAGCTTTGCTGGGGTTTGGTGTGAGCTGCAGCACAGTGTTGGGGTTTGGTGTTGAGCTGCAGCACAGTGCTGGGGTTTGGTGTTGAGCTGCAGCACAGTGTTGGGGTTTGGTGTTGAGCTGCAGCACAGTGCTGGGGTTTGGTGTTGAGCTGCAGCACAGTGTTGGGGTTTGGTGTTGAGCTGCAGCACAGTGCTGGGGTTTGGTGTTGAGCTGCAGCACAGTGCTGGGGTTTGGTGTTGAGCTGCAGCACAGTGTTGGGGTTTGGTGTTGAGCTGCAGCACAGTGCTGGGGTTTGGTGTTGAGCTGCAGCACAGTGTTGGGGTTTGGTGTTGAGCTGCAGCACAGTGCTGGGGTTTGGTTTAGCCTCTCTGTAAGGTGTTTTATTACTCTTAGAGAGGGCCGGCACAGCTGATTGGATCTCACTGGAGTGCTCCCTTTGACCTCCTGCTGTGGTCCAACTGCAAACACAGCCCTGATCTGTGTGTGTGTGTGTGAGTGTGTGTGTGACTGTGTTTATGTGTGTGTGAGTGTGTGTGAGTGACTCTGCCGGCCTCTGTGGGTAACCCCAGCTCCCTGGGTTTGCAGATCCTATCGCTGGCTGTGGCTCTTTGTGCTTTCTCCTCACTTTCTTAGACAGTGTTTCTCATGTGCACAACATCACATGGTTACGATGCCATTTTGAGGAACGTACTCGCGATTGCGAGACTACTTCAGAAGCCTGTTTTTAAATAAAGGCGGGGCCATGGACCGCACGGTGGCCACGATGTCGCTGTAGAGATGTGTGAAATGTATGATGTGTGTAAGAGATGTGTGTAAGGGGATGTGGGTGCTGGTGGGGGAAGGGGGGGAGAGGGAGAGATAAGACTGTCACCGCTGTTGGTTACCGCTGTTTCTGCGTCTCCGAGTCCGGCGTCCCGTTGTTGTGATCTCTGGCTGCTCATTCCTCAGGCTGTGTGGATATGGAGGCCATGCCTGTTTTTTTTCTTCACAGTCGAGTTGTCATGGCAGCAGCCCCCGCTCACCCATCTGTCAGACCCACCGAAGCCCCTCCCACAGAGCCTCGGTACACAGACACGGTGTTCAGTGATAGAACATGGGGGGGTAAATTCCACACAAATGTGCCATCCACGGTCCACAGTCACTTGTGTAGTCACCATAGTGTAATCAATGTAAACAAAAGGGTCCCATAAATTACAGCGCAGCTTTGCTCTACCCCCGGCACGCGGGCTGACTCAGGGGGAGCGGGGCTGCGTGTGGCTCTGCACTGCCTCAGAATGTGATGGGTGATCATGTGATAATGCTAACCAGTGAACTGTCACCTCTTCTGCTCATTGGTCAGATGAGCATAAATGCATGGATGTGCAGCAGAGAGAAGCACAGCTACAGCGGCTAGCTAATACACTGCACTACAGCAGAGAAGAGCTATAGCAGCTAGCTAATACACTGCACTATAGAGAAGCATAGCTTCAGCAGCTAGCTAATACGCTGCACTATAGAGGAGCACAGCTTCATCGGCTAGCTAATACGCTGCACTACAGCGGAGAAGAGCTATAGCAGCTAGCTAATACACTTCACTATAGAGAAGCACAGCTTCAGTGGCTAGCTAATTCGCTGCACTACAGCAGAGAAGAGCTACAGCGGCTAGCTAATACGCTGCACTACAGCGGAGAAGAGCTATAATGGCTAGCTAATACGCTGCACTACAGCGGAGAAGAGCTATAGCAGCTAGCTAATACACTTCACTATAGTGGAGCACAGCTACAGCGGCTAGCTAATACGCTGCACTACAGCGGAGAAGAGCTATAACGGCTAGCTAATACGCTGCACTACAGCGGAGAAGAGCTATAGCGGCTAGCTAATACACTGCACTATAGTGGAGCACAGCTACAGCGGCTAGCTAATACGCTGCACTACAGCAGAGGAGAGCTATAGCAGCTAGATGGTGGACCAGGGTGGAGGATAGTCACATTGGCAGGGTCTGGGTGACCTCCCACAGCTGGGAGCTGTGATTGGTCCTTCACCATGCAGGACAGCACTGTGATTGGTCCTTCACCATGCAGGACAGCACCAGCAGTCAGCAGATGCCCCAATCAATTCTGTCATAGCTGAGCCAGGTCAACAGCACTGGCCACACAAAATGCAGCTACCTGGTTTGCAATTTTTCCCATAATTAAACCTGTTTTTCAATTTCCTGCGTAGTTCTGGGTTGGAGTTCTTGTCATATTTAGACTCTTTAGATTCTTTGCACTAAATAAAGGACCTACAGTCTTCACCTGGGTAAAAAGTCACTGTATATAATAATATTAATGAACTATAGCAACAGAAAAGAACTTCATCTCTTTCATGTTCCATATCAATTTACTCAGACATCCATAGATATAAAAATAACAGCAGACATTTATAAAATGCATACTTTTCCATTGTTCAGTGTGAAATGCGAGAATGAATATGTAACAGATGTAAAATCAGAGCTAAAAACATTTTGATAAGAGATGTGTCTGAAAGCATGATCTTAGGACAGTCTCATCAGGGCAGCTTAAAAGAAGTATTTTTTGCATTTGGCTCGATTTGATTTGAATAGACAGACTTGTTCTTGGCACACAGAGTCTGCAGGAATGCAGGAGGAGAGCTGAAATACTGTAATAATCTCAGGTTATCCCTGAAAAGTGTTTCTGTTTTGTGCTAGTTTTTGTGAACTGGTTTACTGTTCAGAGGTTGGGATTTGTATGGGAGTTTCAGGCCCTGCCTGTTTGACTGCCTCGGTTGTGCGGTTTTAGATGTGGGCAGTGACGCTGCAGGACGCCGTTGGGTTGTCATGACGAAGCAGCACTGTCGAGGCGGCTCGCGGCGGCTGGGGTCCTCCCCTAAGAGAGAGACTCCCTCCCTCAGAGCTATGCCTGAAATCGATTTCCCTCCGTTTTCTTCCATTTTCTTTTGCCCTCCATTTTACTGACAAAAATATTCTGTTTATTTGACCTCTGTCCGATGTGCGTTACAATGCTTGGTTTTGTAGGACCTAATTATGGGTTATTTTCCTTCTCTGCGGTGACATTATTGAGATGGAGAAAAGAAAGAAAGGGCATCCCCCTCCCCCACCCCCCCACAGCGATTGTGCTGCTGGGTGTGGTGCCTGGAGAGGGGTAAAATTAGCCTCACACATTTGTGAAAAGTTTTAATTTACGGCAAACTGGAAAAGCGTCTTGGTGCGACTGAAAGCAGATGTAACCTCTGTTCCTGAAGCTGCAGCTGGCCCTTGCTCGCTGGTGAACTCCGCTGTGACGACAGACTGCGTGACAGCAGAAGGCAGATCGGCCCCTGTCTCGCTCGCCATCATTCTTAATCACCGAAACACAGGAGCTAGATCGTCACAGTGTTCTTTTTTTTTTTTTTTTTTTTTTGTCCTGCTTTGTTTTTTGCTTTTTGTAAGCTGTAGTGAGCTTCCTGGTTTCCGCCCAGAGAGGGGGGCCAGTTTGTTCCGGCCTCCGTATTTCTGCCTTTAAACCTTCATATTTGATGGAAAGATGTGACAGCGTTTTCTGACTCCTGTGCTGAATCACGTTCTGTTCATTGCTCTTTTGACGGTTTTTTTCTTAGTGGGGCGTCCTCCCCCCTCCTCACACGTCAGCAAAGATGGCCTTTCATGGCTCCCCCGCCCCTCTCCATGTGTAAATCAGCGTGGCAGTCAGACAGAGAGCGCTGAAAGGGATTGGCTCTCCCTGAAAAACGGGGGGGAGGGGGGTTTGAAGCAATACAGATTGGAAGGCTGGGGTGTCAGAGAACAATAAGGGGGGGTTGGGGTTCGGTGGGGGATGTGAATTGATTTGTGGGTGAGGTCACTGGCTGAAAGGAGCCTGTGATTGGGTGAATTGATTTGTGGGTGGGGTTGCTGGCTGAAAGGGACCTGTGATTGGATGAATTGATTTGTGGGTGGGGTTGCTGGCTGAAAGGGACCTGTGATTGGATGAATTGATTTGTGGGTGGGGTTGCTGGCTGAAAGGGGCCTGTGATTGGGTGAATTTATTTGTGGGTGGGGTTGCTAGCTGAAAGGGACCTGTGATTGGGTCTCCTCAGTAAGAAGCAGAGGGGTGTGGGGCTGTCCCAGAGGGATGGAGGGAACAGGTGGATGAGAGGAGTGACAGAACTGAGAGCATAAGATGGAGGGGTGGGGGTGAGTGGGGGAGGAAGGAGAGTTGCAGTCCCAGTGTGTGTGTGTGTGTGTGTGTGTGTGTGTATATGTGTGTATATATATATGTGTGTGTGTGTGTGTGTGTGTGTGGGGGAGGTTTGTGTGTAAGAGAGATATCTAGGCCCCATTCCTGTTATGCCTGAGCTTTTATGGTTTGTTTTTTCCTTTCACAGTTGCACATACACACACACATGCACACACACATACACACACACTCTCACACACACTCTTTACTGTGAGAGGGGCTCTCTGCTGCTCAGCCCCCCTTGGCAGAGTCTGCTGCTCCATCTGACTCTCCTTCTCTCCCAATCTTTCTCTGACTTTTCTCACTGTCCTCTTCCTTTTTCTCACATTATTTCCTCCCTCTCTCTACCCTCACCTCTTTCCCTTTCTCTCTCTCTCTCACTCTGTTCTCTCACTCTCTCTATCGCTCCATCTCATTTCCCCCACCCATGGGCTGGATGTGCTCAAATGTGGCTTTGTGACGCCTCACTCCTGTGAGAGGCGATTGTCTCCAGCGTAGCCATGGGGCATGCTGGCCGTGCGTCACGACCGTGTGAGAATCTGCTCCCGTTGCGGCCGCCATGTACGTATTGCAGCCCGTGGCACCAGCCCAGCGGCCGTTAGATAAAACCGACCATGAAGCAGGACGAGGATCTGATCCTGTCTCAACACGAGCACACCCGCGGTGTACAGGCCCCTCCCACTTGTGGCCCGGCTCTGCGCTGCGTTAGGGTGCATGGACTGCTGTGTAAGGGTGCATTAGGGTGCATTAGGCTGTGTTAGGGTGTGTTAGCGTGAATAAGGGTGCATTAGGCTGTGTTAGGGTGCATTAGGCTGTGTTAGGCTGTGTTAGGGTGCATTAGGTTGCATTAGGGTGTGTTAGGGTGCATTAGGCTGTGTTAGGGTGCATTAGGTTGCATTAGGGTGTGTTAGGGTGCATTAGGGTGTGTTAGGTTGCATTAGGTTGCATTAGGGTGTGTTAGGGTGCATTAGGCTGAGTTAGGGTGCATTAGGCTGTGTTAGGGTGTGTTAGGATGAATAAGGGTGCATTGGGCTGTGTTAGGGTGTGTTAGGATGAATAAGGGTGCGTTGGGCTGTGTTAGGGTGTGTTAGGATGAATAAGGGTGCATTGGGCTGTGTTAGGGTGTGTTAGGATGAATAAGGGTGCGTTGGGCTGTGTTAGGGTGTGTTAGGATGAATAAGGGTGCATTGGGCTGTGTTAGGGTGTGTTAGGATGAATAAGGGTGCATTGGGCTGTGTTAGGGTGCATTAGGCTGCGTTAGGGTGTGTTAGGGGTACGTTAGGCTGTGTTAGGGTGTGTTAGGGGTGCGTTAGGCCGTGTTAGGGTGTGTTAGGGGTACATTAGGCTGTGTTAGGGTGCATTAGGTTGCATTAGGGTACATTAGGTTGCATTAGGGTACATTAGGCTGTGTTAGGGTGCATTAGGGGTGCATTAGGCTGTGTTAGGGTGCATGGGCGGCTGTGTTAGGGTGTGTTAGGTTTCATTAGGGTGCGTGGGACTCACAGCAGGCTGGAGGTCAGGGTTGCACAACTCCCGGAAACACTGGGGCAAGTTCTGCTTTACTGTGTTGCAGCTCTGAGGTGCTTCATCTCAGCCACTGACCGGCTAAAGAGCTTGCACATCGGGATCCTGAATCCGATTGGAAATCGGTTTGAAAAAACAGCAAACTGGTCCCTTCAGGGTTGTGACTGGATGGTGTATGTGGACTTGGTGAGTGAGTGAGTGAGTGAGTGAGTGAGTGAGTGAGTGAGTGAGTGAGTGAGTGAGTGTGTGTGTGTGTGTGTGTGTGTGAGTGTGTGAGAATGTGTGTGTGTGTGTATGTGTGTATGTGTGTGTGTGTTAGCCCAGGGTTCCCTGCCCCTGGTCATCAGTGACTGCGATCTCTCTGACCTGCCCCTTAGAAAAACACAGCCTGACATGAGGTCAGTATGGAGTTAGTGTTTCATACCTGTGTCAAAGCATGTATCATTCGCTCTGCAAGCAGCACATCCCAGCGCTGGCTGTGCTCACAGTGCTCAGTGAGGAATTTGGCAGCGATGAACTATGACTGTGAGTGGAAACTGCATCATGTACTGTAATACATTTTTGTCATTCTTTTGTCATGACTTGAGCTGTCGTAATCACATTGTAGTCGTCAAACAATTGTGAAATTCCATAGGATAAAGTTTCCATTACAGTCTGCGTGACAGTAATGTGTTTTTTTTTTAAACATTTTTCACTTCTAGTGTGAGTAAATGTTGCATGCAGAGACGGTCACGCGTGTATTTTTAGTTATAAGATGAGGAATCACTGAAATATGGTCTGCCACAGTGTCCTAAACGCTCTCTCCCCCACACACGACTCTTCCTACTTTACTGACTCTCTGAACTTGGCCGACTGGCTAATACTTGCAGGGAGAGTTGGGAAAGAGTGAGCCATCTGTTTTTAGATGGAAAACAGTCTATTAAACATTTTGTGTGGTCAGTTTTCTCACTGGACAAGTTCATGGCTCACCATGGTTACTCGTCTTATCATTATCAGTTAACCCATAACGTTTGTAAGCATGACAGGTCTGTTTCTGACCCCCCATTTCATGACCCGTGGGGTGGAAGCTGTTGCCGTGACAGCGGTACCGTCACCCAGAGTCTCTCATAAGCCCGCCAGCCAACCGCTGTTTCCCAGTGCGACCCGTTTCCGTGCCCGTTGGGCCGGCTCTGATCAATGTCTTATTCCATTACACAAAGCTCTGCGCTAATGCAGCCCGCACTGCTTTCGGCTGTGTGGAAACTTTTCATACGGTTTCTAGTTCACAGTTAGCGCGCTGTCAGTTGCTAAAGTGTAAAGTTAAGTGGCTCTTATTCCTTTCGTCATCGCAGTTTGTGTTCTGCTGCCATTAACAGTCTCCCTCTCTGCCTCTTTTCCCAGCATGCCTCTCTCACGGGCAGCCGCTCGGAGAAGGGCTCTGGTTGGTCGAGCCGGTCTCTCGGGGCCCGCTGTCGGAATTCCATTGCCTCCTGCACCGACGAGCAGCCGCACATCGGTAACTACCGCCTGCTGAAGACCATCGGCAAAGGCAACTTCGCCAAGGTCAAGCTGGCACGCCACATCCTGACTGGACGGGAGGTGAGTCTGGGGCGGGGTCAGGGCGACACCCTGGTCATGTGACTAGGTCATGTGACAAGGGGTGTGGTCATGGCTCCATACAGTCCATCGCTGGCCCAGGCTCTGGGTAACTCCAGCGTTCCTGCCCTCGGCCTGCTGCAGTCTGATTAGCAGCTATACGGCTCGATAGGTGGATTTGAAATATATCAAAATGTATCACTTCACACACCCACTTACATGAGTCCTGATGTGTCTGATTCAATGGCTGACCATTGGATTGGGCAGAGTCATTCAGGATAAGTTGCTGGTTAGTAGCAGGCCACAGGGGGGATCATTAGTTGTTTCAGGGTTATGAGGTACCGTGGTGGGCATGCCTTCAGATGGTGTGTCAGATGTGAATGGATGAGACTTGGCTTTGGTGTGAACCAAGCAGGGAGGGTCATGGGAGGTTAGGCTGCTCATAGTGGGATGGGCAGGGGGGTGTGACATGGGAAGGGCGGGGTGCAGCAGGCACACAGGAATGAATGGGTACAAACTGTAGAGATACAGGATACAGTTTGCTCTGTCATGTTAAGACTTATTTGTGCATTTGTGTGTGGCCTGTTGAAAAGATTTTTATGGAATCATTGCTGGTTTTCATTTCTCATTTGAATTGTGTTTTTGTTCTAGGTTGCAATAAAAATAATTGACAAAACCCAGCTGAACCCAACCAGCCTACAGAAGGTGAGTCCCTGCATCTGCATGTACATTCAGAGCTGCGCTGAGTCGCCCGGGGCGATGGGGTGTGATGATAAAGCCCGAAAGCGTCCGGTTTGGCGCTCGTTCCTCCTGCGGGGACACGAGGCCTGTCCAGGCTGGCAGCCCGGCAGGCAGAGGAGTGACTGCCTATAGCGTGACCCTGCAGGGGTTTTACTCCGATGGATATTCCCTGCCTGCTCCTGTCTGCGCAGGTATTGCAGCCAGCCTGCTGCAGCAGTGCATAGGGTGTAATCCTTTAGCACAGATTGTGTCACTCAGATACCGAACTGCAGAGCTAAGAGCAGCAGCAGAGATCCCATGTGCCAGTCTTGGGTCTGCCGAGCAGACGCTGAAGCAAAGAGATGGGTCTCCATATCAGAGTGTTACAGATTCAAAATGTGCAATTAAAAATTTGTTTCAAAATGAAATATTTTTTTACTTACTCATGGATAGTTACAGTGTTTGGGCTTACTTAAGAAAAAATGTTTTCCTGTCCTGTTGCCATGATGTGAGATGAGGTTGGATTGGCCTGATTTTGTACATTTTTAGCGGTCAGTTAAAAGAGAGGAATAGCATAAGAGTCGGGTGGTCAGGGAGCCGCCATCTTACCGCAGATTGAGGTCATGTGCTTTTCCGAAAAGCCATCTGCATTTCACAGCCATAAACACTGACGCCCACAAGTCTTCTGAATGTCTGTAACTTCTGCAGAAACCAAGGAGCCAGTCAGTGTGGGAGGGGGGTTAGTCTCTCACTCTGCAGGTTAAGACTGCTGTCAGTGCTGGGGGTTAGTCTCTCACTCTGCAGGTTAAGACTGCTGTCAGTGCTGTGGGTTAGTCTCTCACTCTGCAGGTTAGGACTGCTGTCAGTGCTGGGGTTAGTCTCTCACTCTGCAGGTTAGGACTGCTGTCAGTGCTGGGGTTAGTCTCTCACTCTGCAGGTTAGGACTGCTGTCAGTGCTGTGGGTTAGTCTCTCACTCTGCAGGTTAGGACTGCTGTCAGTGCTGGGGGTTAGTCTCTCACTCTGCAGGTTAGGACTGCTGTCAGTGCTGGGGGTTAGTCTCTCACTCTGCAGGTTAGGACTGCTGTCAGTGCTGTGGGTTAGTCTCTCACTCTGCAGGTTAGGACTGCTGTCAGTGCTGTGGGTTAGTCTCTCACTCTGCAGGTTAGGACTGCTGTCAGTGCTGTGGGTTAGTCTCTCACTCTGCAGGTTAGGTAATGTTTCTTTTTTCCACCTGAATTGAGGTGTGGTAGCTCAGCTCCACCAGGCAGCTGTCTCCTGCAGGCTCAGGAGGAGGAAGCCGCCGCACATGTGACCTGAGTCATGTGACCAGACCCTCAGCTGGCACATTCGCTGGGGGAGTGACGGTTTACTGAGGCGTTATTCACTTTTATCCAGTGAGCTGCATATATTTAAACAGTAGTGCAGTAACCCCTCGCCGACCGCCCATTTCACTTGTACACAGTTACATAAATGTGCACCAATTCACCAGCCATGTTTCTGTGACTCATGTACACGCGGTTTGTGGGGTTAGGGGAACCTTAGCCAAAGCTACAGATACTTTGTGCAAATACTCTTTGGGTCTTTATTACACACTACACTCTTCCAAATGAATACGAAAGTTTTGTACCCATAATGAAAAAGCGGAAAGTGGAAAACTGATATAAAAGGAGGGAATGTGGCACAACCTCTCAGTCATCCACCCGCAACAACGCATCAAAGGCGGCTTCCTGTAGTCCGCTTTCCCATCGGTCATCACGGGCCTAAAATATTCAGCAAGCAACGCCTGATGGTGACAAAACAGCTAAAGGGGCCAGGACTGTGACGAATGTGTGAATTTGAGGGTAGACCAGTTTCTGCTCGTCATTAATGTTATTTGCTGGACTTATTTGCACTGCAGTGTAACAGAAGTGTAAGCTTTCCACCCACAGCGCACGTACTTGTCATCACAGGTGTATAAATGAGTTTCAGAGTCTGCGCATGTAGAATGGAAATGCGCTGTGGTGTAACAGTAGTGGCTGGCGGTGTCTGAGTGAGGGGACGCTCTGTAGACCCTGGCACGCTGCTGTGAGCGCTCTGATTGGCCACTGAAGCGGGATAAATGGAATCCAGGTTTGGTGCTTTTGCCCTGATTAAATCATACAATTTCACCAAACTGGTCCGGTCCGAGTTGAGCCAAACCAGGCCCTAAAAAGACCAGATCTGCAGTGTGTGATCGCTCACATGGATTTGGGCTGAGAGAGACATGCAGAGTGCCACGCTTATTCCGGTTTCTGCAGCTCTCATGTTTGGCCTGTAAATATTTTGATATGTGAATCTTTTGTTACACTTTACAAATCGTGAACACTGTCCTGTTTTATCTGTCCAGCCTCTTCCAGGCTGCTCTAGATATGCATGACTGCAGGGTGAAGCTGAAGGTCTCTCTGCAGGCTGGGTTATTGTCTGTGTAAAAGCCAGTGTTTTGCATTCTCCTCTGAGCAGATCAATATCCATTATCCCAGTGTTAATGGACCTGTTTTTCCACTGTCATGTGACCGAGGTTTGCTTGCAGAAGCGACTTTTACAGAAACCGTGTATGAAGCCACCTGTTGGCCTTTTGCATGTACGATGAGAGCTTGGGTCTGACACCCCCCCGAAACCCCCCTCTCCAGGCCAGACGTGCCTGGAGGGCCTTACCGCTGACTGCTGTGGCACCATCATCTGCACTCCGCTAAATTCCCCCGACCTGGTCCTGCCCGCAGCTTGGCCCTGCCCACGGCCAAACCCCACCTCCTCCTCCCCGGCCTGGTCCTGCCCCCAGCCTGGCCCTGCAGTTTGTTTCCCTGCTCCATTCTGCCGAATATCCCGGCCATGCAGCCATTCCAGAACCCAGCCATTCTGATTACAGCAGAGCAAACTCAACTGCAGAAGGGAAAAAGAAAGGAGCTCTGTGATGCAGTCTGTGCCCGCATGTAGAGAAGGCTGAAGGGGGGAGCGCTGTCTCAGCCCGCAGCCCCCTTTGACACCGGGGGGGGCGCTGACTGCTCCCCGAGGCTGATTCTGTCAGGCGTGGGTTTCGTGAGAGTCAGGTGCGACATTCGCTCCTCAGATGTGAGAATTCGCTAAAAATGACATCATCCTCTCAGAGTGCTTAACACCTCCCAGAGTCGCAGGGAATTCTGGGTAGGGAAAGAGTAACTTCCAGTTGCATTGTGCTCTTTGTGCAGTTTTAACGCAGAAGCACGGGGAAATTACCTGAATGTATTGATTTGCCTCCCTGCTGTGTCATGACTTTGGGGTGGGGGGACATCCCTGCAGAGCTGCAGAGAGTTGCAGCATTTCCTGCGATGTTGCAGCATGTGTTGCAGAGGTGCGTTGCAGTGGTAGCACGCTGGGCCAATTGTCCTGTCAGCACTATTGCTCAACCAGGACACACCAGGTGTCTCTCTCTCTCGCTCTCTCTCTCTCTCTGTGTGTCTGCCCCCCACCCAAGGTCCCCCCCACAGTACCGCAGCACAGTGAAGCTGCAAAGCCTCTCTGCCTCTCTCAGTTAAAATTTTCAAATTCAGATGTGCTTTATTGGCATGACATAATAATCATGTGTTGCTAAAGCATAAAATACAAAGAACAGTGAACAAAGACAATAACAACACTCCCCATCCCTAACACAAACACATTTACTCGTCCTCTCTCCCTCTGTCTCTCCATCTCTCTCTCCCTCTCTCGGGGTCCCTGCATGCTGGTTGGGGTCAGGCGAGGCTGTTTCTGTCCCGCTCAGGTGTCACTGACGCGTTTCTCTGTGTTTAAGCTGTGGAAATGAAGCAGGAAATGACAGTGTGACCCTCCCGACTGTGAAACTGAGGTCCTCAGAACAGGAAGTCTGGAGTCCTTCCTGTGGTGACGCTCTGTGTACCTGGTCAGCGTCGCAGGCCTGTGTGTGTGACAGAGCGTTCCCACGCGCCCCCCCCCCCCACTCGCCTCCAGGATGCAGGATCCACGTGCATGCCTTCGGGTCCAGGGGGGTAATCTGGGGCGGCCGGTCATGCTAATCCCGCAGGTCCCCCCCTGCTGTGCCATGTTGGCTCGGTCCTGCCATCTTCATTCGCTCTCTGCTTTAATCCCATTACGCTGCTAACGAGATTCCTGCAGGGTGAAACCAGCCCTGCCTGCCGCCCACGTGCACACAGGTACATGCCTGAGTCAAAGCACACTCCCCCCCCCCACACAGAGTCCGCAGGCTCTGGTCAGCCTGCGCTGTCACAGACTGTGTGTTCTCCACAGTGGGCAGCTCTGGACACACACCGAGCTCCATCTCCCTGCTGGACCACTCTGCCCAGCGGCCAGAGGCTCTGGGATTCAGCCAGGCCCGGGGGGGGGGGGGGGGGGGGGAGCAAAGGCTTATGCATTTTTCACTCAAGCCCTGGAGACCAGGGCCAACATTCCAGACAGGCAAACAAAGGGGACACCTAAATGGGGGGTGGGGGCCTCTTGGAGGAGGAGTGGGGGGGGGGGTTGGGGTTTGGTACTGAGAAAGGAGGCAAGTTGACAGGCTGGGCCAAGCCAAGGAGCTGAGATTGGTGAGGGGTGGGGTGGGGGTGGTCTTTGTGTGTTTGGAGGTGGGGGTTTGCAAAGGGAGGGGTCCTCTTCAAACAGAGAGGCTGGGGAGGAAGGAGAGGCCCCCAGCGGGGGTGGGGCTTTCCCACACGCCGCTTCCCCAGTGAAATGGGGGGGATTTGCTCCGCTCATGTTTAAATGCGCTCTCAACTCAGGAGCCCAAGGCTCACAACGGTCCCTCAGGGCTGCGCAATTAATCGCATATTAATCATAATCGCAATTATGGCCTGTGCAGTTATGTAATAGCGAGCAGCCGCAGTTATTCTTTTGCTGCAGAAATTGTGGTCTGTGTTGCGTGCCGTCTCATCAGGTCAGGCCCGCCTCATTAGCCCGGTCGCACTGCTGCTCTCCATCAACACCGACAAACCAACGCGTGCAGGACCACGGTCACATGGGAAACATGTTCATGTTGATTTGGAGTTGATTAAAAGTTCAAAAAGAGATGGAATGATTAATAATTATTACATTTACTTGTTTATACTGAATTGTCACACAATATTTGTTGTATATTGAAAATTGTGCTGAAACCTGTGATCCCTATTCCGTGTTCTCAGTCTCACGATTGCAGTGTCCCTGTGTTGGGTGCGGTTCTGTGTCCGTGTGTCCCTGTGTTGGGTGCTGTTCTGTGTCCGTGTGTCCCTGCGTTGGGTGCGGTTCTGTGTCCGTGTGTCCCTGCGTTGGGTGCGGTTCTGTGTCCGTGTGTCCCTGCGTTGGGTGCGGTTCTGTGTCCGTGTGTCCCTGCGTTGGGTGCGGTTCTGTGTCCGTGTGTCCCTGCGTTTGGTGCTGTTCTGTGTCCGTGTGTCCCTGCGTTTGGTGCGGTTCTGTGTCCGTGTGTCCCTGCGTTTAGTGCGGTTCTGTGTCCATGTGTCCCTGCATTTGGTGCGGTTCTGTGTCCGTGTGTCCCTGCGTTGGGTGCGGTTCTGTGTCCGTGTGTCCCTGCGTTGGATGCAGTTCTGTGTCCATGTGTCCCTGTGTTGGGTGCATTTCTGTGTCCATGTGTCCCTGCGTTGGGTGCATTTCTGTGTCCGTGTGTCCCTGTGTTGGGTGCATTTCTGTGTCCGTGTGTCCCTGTGTTGGCACACTCACATGCTCTGCTGTTTGTGCCACCTGGGGCTGTGCTGTCTTCTGCTGGCTGCTCCGGGAGGGGGGGGCAGGGGGGAGGTCACATGGCATAGCCCCTGTCCTGTGGATGATCCGCCAACCGAAACATTTTCCACTCCCGGAGGGACAGCCTGTGCCGGGGACATCGGGTTTAGGAAGCAGGTGTGACACGTGACTGTAGGCGCTCTGCGACTCATTGTTAGGGGATGGCTAAGGTAAGAGCTGCATGGACACACCTGTGTTTCCCGAGCGGCTTGTAGCATAGCGTGTCACGCTCTGTGACTCTCTCTCCTTCTCTGTCAGTAAAAGAGCAGAGAACGGGGGCCGTCTGGTGAATCCCTGGCCCAAACAGCGGTTAGCATCTGCGCAGCCTCCCGCTCCAGGCTAACACCTCTCAGCTCTCTGCTAATAATCGTGACATTTCAGGACATAACTGATATTTTCTGCCTGGCCGCAGTAACCGCGCGGAGGTGGGCGAGTTGGCGGAAGCGTGTGTTCCAGACGAGCTAAAGAGAGGAGCCGTGTGCTCCAGACTTGGTGCGTCTGAAAGTGGAGCGTGGAGCGACGGTGTGCGCTGGACCGTCTCCGGCTCATCGCTGCTTCAGGCCGAGGGCGCCTCCGGATCCCCCGAGTCTCCAACGCGGCCGTCCGGATTTCCCCTGCCGGAGAGCGGCCAGACCGCGCAGCTCCCTGTGAGGGGCGAGGGCTGGCAGGATGGGCAGGATTCTGGGGCAGGTCCCGGCAGGGAACTTCCCAAATCTGAACCCCCCCTGCGGGTCCCAGCCAGCATCCAGAGCCCCTCTAAAGCAGGCTTTTAGCCCCTCCCGCTGGGGCCAGCTGTCTGGGCCCGAGCCCCCACAGCGGATCACTCTCCCCCCTCAGCCCCCTGCAGAACCTGCAGGTGCTCAGAGCTCCACAGCACCTGCTGGCTCTGGAGACACACTACCTCTCTCTCTCTCTCCCTCTCTCCCTCCCTCTCTCTCCCTATCTTTCCCTCTCTCTCTCTCCCTCCCTCTCTCTCTACCCCTCTCCCTCTCTACCTCTCTCTCTCTCTCTCTCTCCCTCTCTCCCTCCCTCTCTTTCCTTATCTCTCCCTCTCTACCCCTCTCCCTCCCTCTCTCCCTATCTCCCCCTCTCTACCCCTCTCTACACCTCTCCCCCTCTCTCTCTACCCTCTCTCTCTCTCTCTCTCTCTCTCTCTCTCTCTCCCCTCTCACTCCTTTTCTCTCTCAATTCCTCATTCTCTTCATATAAATTGGATTGTGGGACTCCCTTTTTTTCTCAATAGAATACTTTCTGCAAAAGGAAAGCAATATTTTTGGCCTGTGAAGGTCTGTCTTTGGAACTCAGGGATATTGTTCAGTTGGACACACCGTATGTTTATCACTCTGCTCGTTGTTTGCTGCAAACATGAAGTGCTCTGTACCGCTTTCTGTACAGTGTATGCTAAGAACCCCCCACATGGAACCACCCTCCTGTGTGTTATTTTCACACACCTGTTGAGCACCTGTCAGGTTACTTTGCGATGCAGGTGTAGACTCTGGGCGAAATGATCACCCTATAGACAGCAGCACCTGTCGGAGCCCTCGACGGCACTGTGACCTTTACAGATGGTGAGTTTGTCAGGGATTGGGTTTCACGCGCTCCAGTATGCGTGTAGTGTAGGCCGCCCTCCCTCTCCCGTTGGAGGAACCGTGGCATGAGGGAGGTGAGCGAAACCACGGTCGATCTCCTGCACACATTCTGCCCAAGCGCAGGGGATGTGCTCCTATCAGCTCAATGCAAATTCCCCGGCCAATGGGGATCCATCATTTTCCAGGCCCCTGGTGTATGGGACTGAATGTCCCCTCTCACACTAGCATAACAGCGTGTTCGCTTTCCAGGCAGGGTGGGGGCCGTGGACACTCAGGGTGCCCTGACCCCCCCCGATCCAAAAATATCTGCACATGCTCGGTAAGGCCCACAGGCATATAACAGGCAGAGGAAAATCTAATGATGTTCAGATGAGGAAGTGTGAGTCATCCTTATAAAAGAGAGGTTGCTGTGCCTCAGAACAGGCAGTCCTACATACTTCATCCATGCCACAGCACCTCCCCCAGGCTGTGATTGGATCCCATAGGGATGGTTGTTTGTTGTGGTGCCCTGATTGGTCATTCAATCCAGTGCATTTCATTCATACATTCATACATTAAGGTTGCCATGTAGCTTATCCTGTCGATTCACTTGTTACAGTGTGGTGATGCAGTCTTACTCTCAGCAGGTTTTAAAATCAGCTCCGTGTTCTTGTAGCACAAAATGCAGTCTCCATCAAAGGCTCTTTGCCAACAGCCCACTTGAAACAACTTTGTGTGATTTTTGTCTTGGTTTGTTCTCCGTAATAGAGTGGTAACGGCTCAGCTGTTGGGGAAGTAACGGGGGAAATTGGCTTTGTTTTGATTGGAGTGATGACTGTTTGCACGGTCTGCAGATCACACAGCACTTGATTTGGAAGCCTGATATTTAGATTGGATCCGGTTCAGGGAGTCCTGATCCAGCCGGATTAGAACATGCATCGCTCTGGATCCCGTAAATCCCCAAGGCCCGGTGCATCACCCCCCGGAGGCAGCTGCATCTGCACAGTGCTGCAGTCTGGGCCTGCAGACTCAGAAACCCTGTGAAAGGGCTTACGAGGAGACGGCATGGAGGCACGATACTCAGAAGCTCATTGGTTATTGCATTTAACCAATGAGGCATGGTTGGAAGCGGGCGCTGTACCTGGGCCCCACTGGCATCCAGCTCAGCGATGTAACAGAGGGCCACTGTGGGCCTGGGCGTCACTCACTCTGGCCTCTGAGCCCGGGGACCGTGTGTGCCCTAATGGAGGACATAAAAGGTCCTTATTACCATGATCCAGCCTGTTTTTGTAAAGAGGAGAGCTAGCAGAGGAGGTGGGGGTGTGGGGTGCTAGCAGAGGAGGTGGGGGTGCGGGGTACAAGCAGAGGAGGTGTGGGGTGCGAGCAGAGGAGTTTGGGGTGCGGGGTACAAGCAGAGGAGGTGTGGGGTGCTAGCAGAGGAGGTGAAGGTGCGGGGTGCTAGCAGAGGAGGTGGGGGTGCAGGCTGCTGGCAGAGGAGGTGTGGGGTGCGAGCAGAGGAGTTGGGGGTGCGGGGTACTAGCAGAGGAGGTGTGGGGTGCGAGCAGAGGAGTTGGGGGTGCAGGGTACTAGCAGAGGAGGTGGGGGTGCTAGCAGAGGAGGTGAAGGTGCAGGGTGCCGCTGCGTGTCGCACTTCTGATAGCATTTTTTAGCATTTGAGTCTACAGCAGTGCCATCACTGGCCAGTTAGAAGTGCGTTAGGGAAAATCACAAAGGAACTTCCTTAAAATGTCTGCATGTGCACAGTCCCCATGTAAATATAAGGAAATGCTGGAGAGGGCTTTGAATATTTCCCACAGCAACAGCAAGTGGGGGTTTGGAAGGGGTGTGTGTGTGTGTGTGTGTGTGTGTGTGTGTGTGTGTGTGTGTGAGAATGTGGGGGGGCATTTATGCGTAATGAGCAGTGCGACTGTCCCCCTCTGCCCACGGCCACCGTTTGCAGGGAATTCTGGGACTGGACTCAGTGGCAGATTTCACAGCAGCCCCGAGGGAGAGAGTGGCGCAGGCTGGCCAGAGAGGAGCTGGGCCTAATACCTGGGTCGGCATGGCAACAGTGACGTCACGCACTGCCTGGGGAATGAACCAGGAAGTCATTTATGCGAGAGAGAGAGAGAGAGAGAGACAGGGAAAGGGAGACAGAGAGAGGGCGGGATGAGGAAGGCTTATCAGAGTATTATCTGTAGGGCTCAGGTAAACCAGCTGATGCCCCAGCAATTCAGCTACACACAAAGGGTGGTGTGTGTGTGTGTGTGTGTGTGTGTGTGTGTGTGTGTGTGTGTGTGTGTGTGTGTGTGTCGCGTGTGTGTATGCGTGTGCGTGTGTGTGTGTGTGTGTGTGCGAGTGTGCGTGAGTGTGTGTGAGTGTGAGTTCGTGCGTGCGTGCGTGCGTGTGTGTGTATGCGTGTGTGTGCGTGCATGTTGCATGCATGCACACATTGTGTTTGTGCATATGGGTTTCATATCTCTGAAGTGCATTTGCATGTGAACGGATGCCATTTGTATGCGTGTGTGTGTGTGTGTGTGTGTGTGTGTGTGTCTGCAAGCTAGCGAGAGAAGATGGGGGAGAGAGGAGGACATGCAGCCTCACAATGTCACTGTCTGTGACAGAGGGATTAAGTCCGTCAGACATGCGCAGCTTTGTTACGTAACCCGCGCAGTTTTCTGTGTGAAATGTGCAAGAGCGCGTGTGCAAAGCCAGATCAGTGCTCTCCTCTCCCTGCAAACGTCCCACAACAACGCGTGCACTGAAAAATTAATACTGGCAAAGTGGTGAATCTAATTTACCTCCTGCTGAAATATACTCACAAAAATACTCCTGTGTCCAGTGGGCTTTTGCTTCATGCTCCCCAAGGATGGCAAAAGGGTATTTACTTCTGCACCAAAGAAACTGGATAAATATTTGCAGTTACCTTGCCTGTATTTTAGTTGGACTAACCCAATTAAAAGATTTGACAATGGATTAACTTCACTTGGTTGTACAATTCGCTGAAGTTGAATCAACTGATAACATGGACTTAATTGTTTATCTTGTGTGATATGAGTGTAATGAAGTTCTGTGGGTGTGTCCAGTCCATGCCGTTAGGAAGGAGGTCTGTATGGGGCGGGGGACATGACGCTGCATTACCGGCTTGTGCTTTCTCCGCTGGGATACAGCGCTTTCTACCAAAATGGGGAACGCCTCGTTTGACAAAATGAGATCCCGCACAAAAATAACTGACAAGTAGGACAACTCGAATGGACAGTCCGGTTACCTTTCTGAGGTAAATCTTTCCCTGCCACAAAATAAAACATTTAAATTATTTAGTGGGCTGCTCTGTCAATGCGCATTATCGCGCTAACTTTTCCATTCGCTGCTTGCAGCTTTTTCCGTCTCTTCATCTGTGGAGAAAAAAAAAACCAACATTGGGTACACAACACACTCCAGCACACGGTTTTGTAAACACGCCAGACCACCTTCACCAGAAAAGATGTTGGGCTATTCCCTCAATCTTTCGGGGGTGTTTCCGACACATCTTTCCCCCAGCCTTTTGGAAGATGTTCAGTTTTTGTGTGCACATTTGACGTCTTGAACCTTTGACCAAAAACATGCAACTGTTCAATGTGTTGTTCAGATTCATATATGTAGGCCCAGTTGTTTAATAGTATTTTACCATTTTAGCTGTTCTGGCTTCACTTTTGTAAAATAAATACATTTAAGAATCCAAGGATCTTAATCTAAGATTAGGCAAAATATTATGCTTAAGACAAGGATCATTCGTGTTGCTCAGCTTTCCTTGGTTACATAGTTGTGTTTTGGGGCCTAGAGAAGATTTGGGTAGATTTTGACTGGAGAAGCTGCATTCTAGCATATCTACAGCTCGCATTCTGTCTGCTGAACACGACCGCTGCCTCGAGTCTGAGCATGAGGGCGAAAGCTGGCTCTTGCGACACCGAACTTCCCCTTTCCTCATCATCTCAAACCGCACTTCCCTGGTTCTAGAAGTATTTGAGCGCGAGGGCAGGGGCGGCGGACGTGCGCGGCTCATTTTTCCGCTCGATTGTGGCACAGTCGCGCCGAGCGCAGTTTACCCAGCTACAGCAGATGTCACACGCAAGACGACGAGCTGGCGAAGGAGCGCGAGAGGAGGCAGAGTGTGTCTGAGTCACTCCATAACTCCGGGGTGTTGAAGCACACCAGCGTACAGAACTCGCATTAATGTTCCCGTGCTATTTCTAGAAAGTAGGGGGAGAAAATCCACCCTTTCACGTTCAGGGAGGAAATCTTTGTCCAGTTTGCCCAGAGCTATTAAGCTCTGTCTAGTAATGTGGTCCTAGAGGAGTTTAACCTGCAGTTATTTGTGTGTGTGTGTGTGTGAGTGCGCGCGTCTGTGCGTGCATGCTTGCGTGCGTGTGTGTGTGCGCGTGCGAGTGTGTGTGCATGCGTGTGTGTGTCGGGATGGGGGGCATTTTCTTGTTCTGATTGTTCGTATGGGTGTTTTTCCACAGTGTTTTTCAGTACTCTGTTCTTTGTTTTGCTGTAAGTTAATTCTGCTGTAATTGTATTGCTAATGTTAACTGAATCTGGAAGAGTGAGATTGCCAGGTGGAAATAAAACTTAAACAGGAAAATTGTGTTAATATTGATGAATTGCTTCCAATCATTGAGTAACCCTTTGCTGTTTGTGTCGTTTGCAGCTCTTTCGAGAGGTACGGATAATGAAAGGCCTCAATCACCCAAACATAGGTGAGTCCCAGCGTGGGAAACGTTTCTGCCGCCGTGTTTCTGTCGCGCATCCTCTGAGTGGCATCATTATGGTTACAGACGGAGCTACAGCGTCCTCACACTCTGCACAGGCTCTGCTTATAGCCAAAACAGCGTCTGAAACAATACGAGCTGCAGATAATGTGTGGGTCTGTGCTCTGACACACCCTGTCTGTGAACCGTCATGTCATTATGTCACTGGCCGCTCAGACTTCCCACGCCTCTGCTCTGCAGAAACATCCAGCCCCACGCCCCACGAGTCTCTCTCTGACTCTCCTGTGTGTGTGTGTCTCCGATTCTCTGACTCTCCTGTGTGTGTGTGTCTCCGATTCTCTGACTCTCCTGTGTGTGTCTCTGATTCTCTGACTCTCCTGTGTGTGCCTCCGATTCTTTGACTCTCCTGTGTGTGTGTCTCTGATTCTCTGACTCTCCTGTGTGTGTGTGTCTCTGATTCTCTGACTCTCCTGTGTGTGTGTCTCTGATTCTCTGAGTCTCCTGTGTGTGTCTCTGATTCTCTGACTCTCCTGTGTGTGTGTGTCTCTGATTCTCTGACTCTCCTGTGTGTGTGTCTCTGATTCTCTGACTCTCCTGTGTGTGTGTGTGTCTGATTCTGTGACTCTCCTGTGTGTGTGTGTCTCTGATTCTCTGACTCTCCTGTGTGTGTGTGTGTCTCTGATTCTCCGACTCTTATGTGTGTCTCCGATTCTCTGACTCTCCTGTGTGTCTCTCTCTGATTCTCCTGTGCGTTTCACTCTGACTCTTCTGTGTGTTTCTGTCCAACAGTGCAGCTCTTCGAGGTGATCGAGACAGAGAAGACACTCTACCTGATCATGGAGTATGCCAGTGGAGGTGGGCACCTTCACCTTCTCCTTGTGTTGCAGCCACTTCCATCACCTTAATGGTGCATTAAAATAAACCCTGGGTCTTTGGTGGTGCATTACTTCCATTCATACTCAGGGATGCTAAGTGCTAGAGTTGGGTTAACACACACCTGAACTGCAGAGTGACTGCGCAGCTCAGCTGGGCGACTGCAGAGTGACTGCGCAGCTCAGCTGGGGGACTGCAGAGTGACTGCACAGCTCAGCTGGGGGACTGCAGAGTGACTGCGCAGCTCAGCTGGGGGACTGCAGAGTGACTGCGCAGCTCAGCTGGGGGACTGTAGCATGTGAAGTAGCAGCACATGCATCATTACCCTGCTTACGGTTTTTAGTGGTTTTTCTGAGGCCATGGCAGTGAGGAACCCAGACCTACAAAGTGTTATTGTGCATTCGGTGACAAATACCAACTAAAACAAAATATGATATGAAAAATCTTAAAATAATATGTAGTGTTTGCTTGAGACTGTCATTCAAACTGATTTAATATGATGGAAATAAGCCTCAAACATTCGTGCAGTAATAGCGCTTTCATGAGATGCGCTGAAATAAGCAGATTGCTGCCCTGAGCGTGGTGCTGAGCATGGCGTATGACCTCGCTTTGTATCGCTGTTTCTTTGGTAACCAACTTAGGGCATCCTGCCTGATACTCTCTCTGTTTTTCATTTCACAATAACTTTCAATTAGTGTTTTTTTTCCCAAAGAGAAAGTTTCAAGAAGAGTGAGCGGCATAGAGAGAGAGAGTGTCCGGGCGTGAGCGGCATAGAGAGAGAGAGTGTCCGGGCGTGAGCGGCACAGAGAGAGAGAGTGAGTGTCCGGGCGTGAGCGGCACAGAGAGAGAGAGTGAGTGTCCGGGCGTGAGCGGCACAGAGAGAGAGAGTGAGTGTCCGGGCGTGAGCGGCACAGAGAGAGAGAGTGAGTGTCCGGGCGTGAGCGGCACAGAGAGAGAGTGAGTGTCCGGGCGTGAGCGGCACAGAGAGAGAGAGTGAGTGTCCGGGCGTGAGCGGCACAGAGATAGAGAGAGAGTGTCCGGGCGTGAGCGGCACAGAGAGAGAGAGTGAGTGTCCGGGCGTGAGCGGCATAGAGAGAGAGAGTGTCCGGGCGTGAGCGGCATAGAGAGAGAGAGTGTCCGGGCGTGAGCGGCACAGAGATAGAGAGAGAGTGTCCGGGCGTGAGCGGCACAGAGATAGAGAGAGAGTGTCCGGGCGTGAGCGGCACAGAGAGAGAGTGAGTGTCCGGGCGTGAGCGGCACAGAGATAGAGAGAGAGTGTCCGGGCGTGAGCGGCACAGAGATAGAGAGAGAGTGTCCGGGCGTGAGCGGCACAGAGATAGAGAGAGAGTGTCCGGGCGTGAGCGGCACAGAGAGAGAGAGTGAGTGTCCGGGCGTGAGCGGCATAGAGAGAGAGAGTGTCCGGGCGTGAGCGGCACAGAGATAGAGAGAGAGTGTCCGGGCGTGAGCGGCACAGAGATAGAGAGAGAGTGTCCGGGCGTGAGCGGCATAGAGAGAGAGAGTGTCCGGGCGTGAGCGGCACAGAGAGAGAGAGTGAGTGTCCGGGCGTGAGCGGCACAGAGATAGAGAGAGAGTGTCCGGGCGTGAGCGGCACAGAGATAGAGAGAGAGTGTCCGGGCGTGAGCGGCATAGAGAGAGAGAGTGTCCGGGCGTGAGCGGCACAGAGAGAGAGAGCGGTTAGAGCGAGTGGCACAGAGAGAGTGTCCGGGCGTGAGCGGCACAGAGAGAGAGAGCGGTTAGAGCGAGTGGCACAGAGAGAGTGTCCGGGCGTGAGCGGCACAGAGAGAGAGTGAGTGTCCGGGCGTGAGCGGCACAGAGAGAGAGAGAGCGGTTAGAGCGAGTGGCACAGAGAGAGTGTCCGGGCGTGAGCGGCACAGAGATAGAGAGAGAGTGTCCGGGCGTGAGCGGCATAGAGAGAGAGAGTGTCCGGGCGTGAGCGGCATAGAGAGAGAGAGTGTCCGGGCGTGAGCGGCACAGAGATAGAGAGAGAGTGTCCGGGCGTGAGCGGCACAGAGATAGAGAGAGAGTGTCCGGGCGTGAGCGGCATAGAGAGAGAGAGTGTCCGGGCGTGAGCGGCACAGAGAGAGAGAGCGGTTAGAGCGAGTGGCACAGAGAGAGTGTCCGGGCGTGAGCGGCATAGAGAGAGAGAGTGTCCGGGCGTGAGCGGCACAGAGAGAGAGAGCGGTTAGAGCGAGTGGCACAGAGAGAGTGAGAGAGAGATAGAGTGGCCGGGTGCGAGCGGCGCAGAGAGAGAGAGAGCGGTTAGAGGGAGCAGCACAGAACGAGAGAGGGAGAGAGTGTCCGGGCGTGAGCGGCGCAGAGAGAGCGGTTAGAGTGAGCGGCACAGAGAGAGAGAGCGGTTAGAGCGAGCAGCACAGAGAGAGAGAGCGGTTAGAGCGAGTGGCACAGAGAGAGTGTCCGGGCGTGAGCGGCATAGAGAGAGAGAGTGTCCGGGCGTGAGCGGCACAGAGAGAGAGAGTGAGTGTCCGGGCGTGAGCGGCATAGAGAGAGAGAGAGTGTCCGGGCGTGAGCGGCACAGAGATAGAGAGAGAGTGTCCGGGTGTGAGTGGCACAGGCCTCCGAGGCTTCCGCGGCAGTGAAGATCACGAAACACCATGTGACCCCAGTTTGCAGCAGTGAGATGGTGAGGCAGACAGCTTTTTCCACTGGCAACCTCATGCTGCTGCCCGCGCAGCAGTTTCGCTCCAGTTCATGTCTAAAATAATGAGACCTGTGACCCACTTTGCTCCTATCAGCATTTAATAACATAAAATACCCACTGTCCCACAGTCTGGCTCACAGAAACAAAATGGCAGAGCTGGAAGCTATGGACTTGTGGTGATAGATGGAGAGCTAGACTCCTCTCAGAGACGAATGTAAATAACTGATTAGAGAACCCTAAAAGACCATCAAAGGCAGGATGATGTGTGCTGGCTCCTCCTCAGCGTCCTGGTGAATGGCATTGTGGGAACTCTGCTGTAGGGATGGCGCATCACCGCGCATGGGGCATATTTCTGCCCCTATCCTTCTCACCCCTGTTCTTTTGCCCCCTCGCTCTCAAGCACTGTCACCCGTACTCATCACCTGCCCCCCCCTCCCTCCCTCCCCCTGTCTAGCTCTCTCCCTCTCTCCTTTCTTTCTCTCTCACTCTCCCCCCTCCTCATCCCTCTCTCCTCCCCTCCCCTCATCCCTCTTTCCCCCTCCTCATCCCCCCTCTCCCCTCTCCTCCCCTCCTCATCCCTCTCTCCTCCCCCCCTCATCCCTCTTTCCCCCTCCTCATCCCCCCTCTCCCCTCTCCTCCCCTCCTCATCCCTCTCTCCTCTCACCCAACAAATAAGTGCAGCAAGCAGGGCCTTCTCTGCACCCTCCCTCTGTCTGTTAGCCTCTGCGTTTTTGCATACGTGCTAGCCCCTAGCTTAGAACAGACACACTCACTGAGGCACACAGACATACACTCACACACACACTCACAGACACACACTGAGGCACACACATGCACACACACACACACACTCACTGAGGCACACAGACATACACACACACACTCACTGAGGCACACAGACATACACACACACTCACTGAGCACACAGACACACACTCATTGAGGCACACAGACACACACATTCAATGAGGCACACGTGTGCACACACACACACCCACAGAGGCACACGCGTGCACACACACACAGACACACAGACACACACACTCACTGAGACACACAGACACACACACACACTCACTGAGGCACACGCATGCACACACACACACACTCACTGCACACACACACACACTCACAGACACACACACTCACTGAGGCACACACACACACAGCACACACACACACACACTGAGGCACACAGACATACACATGCGTCTGTCACATCAATCAGGCATCCAGCTTTGAGTCCGGCTCGATGCGCTTCAGTCGCGGCTGCTGCCAGCCAGGCTGTGTTTTCTCCCCCTGCCTTGCTCTCTCACTCTGCTAAACCCAACCCCACTGTCTGCCTCTCTGAGCATGAGCAGAACCACACTGCTCAATCCGGCCCCACTGTCTACCTCTCTGAGCATGAGCAGAACCACACTGCTCAATCCGGCCCCACTGTCTGCCTCTCTGAGCATGAGCAGAACGACACTGCTAAACCCGGCCCCACTGTCTGCCTCTCTGAGCATGAGCAGAACCACACTGCTCAATCCGGCCCCACTGTCTACCTCTCTGAGCATGAGCAGAACCACACTGCTCAATCCGGCCCCACTGTCTGCCTCTCTGAGCATGAGCAGAACCACACTGCTAAACCCGGCCCCACTGTCTGCCTCTCTGAGCATGAGCAGAACCACACTGCTAAACCCGGCCCCACTGTCTACCTCTCTGAGCATGAGCAGAACCATACGGATAAACCAGCAGTCACTGATTGACTATTGCTGTGTGCACCTCAGTGTTGCTGTGCTGCGCGTGTGTGTGTGTGTGTGTGTGTGTGTGTGTGTGTGTGTGTGTGTGTGTGTGTGTGTGAGCATGTGTGTGTGTGAGAGTGTGTGAGTGTGTATGTGAGTGTGTGTGCGTGTGTGTTAATGCCGATCCCCTGACTGCCTCCTGACTGTCAGCCTCCTTCTTCCTCAGAGCCTTTTAATGAGGATCTTTAATCCGTCTCAACTCACACATTGTGTCACTCTCACTCTCTCTCACACATCGTGTCACTCTCACTCTCTCTCACACACACACTCACACACCGTGTCACTCTCACTCTCTCTCTCACACACACACACACTCACACACCATGTCACTCTCACTCTCTCTCACACTGTCACACACACACGTTCACATACATACTGCACACACACACACACACTCACACACACACACACACTCTCTCACACACACGTGCGCGCTCACATACATACTGCACAGACACACTCACACACACTCACACACACACACACACTCTCTCTCACACACACACACGCTCACATACATACTGCGCACACACACACGTCTCACATACATACTGCGCACACACACATTACCAGTGATGGAATGTACCGATCATGTTGTGTCTAGTGTAATGTGATATCTATGGTATGCTTTTTTTCAAAGTAAACAAAGCCACAAGGGCGTCATATGGAGCTGCGCATTCGCTGGCTCTGCTCTTTTCAGCAATAAAACAGGAGACACGAATTTCCTCCAGAAAAGCTGTCACCTGTTATCATAAAGGGTGGTAATGTGAAACTTTAAGCAGCCTCTGTATCATTTTTACTGGTTATAACGCTATATTCCCCTGGTTATATGGTTATATAATGTTATTATGGTCGTGTTACCTGCCCCATGCTGACGTAGCGCATAGCTAAGGCTCAGAGTTCCACACAGCCTCTCCTCCCAGTGGTGAGCAGGTGAGAGACTTAGAGTCTGCGCTCTGTTACTGGTGCTTCAATGAACTCTGACCCTGTCAGACCGTGTCAGTCACTCTGGATCAGAGCACCTGCTAAAGGGCTGAAAGTGGAATTGAAATGTGATAGAAGTGTGATGTAAATGTGGTGTAAATGTGATAGAAGTGTGATGTAAATGTGGTGTAAATGTGATATAAATGAGTGTGAAAGGCTCATGCCCCATGTCCCCTTCCTCAGGTGAGGTGTTTGACTACCTCGTGTCTCATGGGAGAATGAAGGAGAAAGAAGCACGAGCCAAATTCCGTCAGGTGAGGATTCGATCTCCGATCTCAGCTAACCCGTGTCACATACATCAAAACCCCGGCGTTCTGGACACCTGATAACCTCTGCCTGTCTGTCTGTCTGTCTGTCTGTCTGTCTGTCTGTCTGACTGCCCCACAGATCGTGTCAGCCGTCCATTACTGTCACCAGAAGAACATCGTCCACAGAGACCTCAAGGTGAGTATCTCACCACAGGAAGTGAGCTAAGATAGGGAACGTATCTGTATGTGGATTAAGAATGTCAGAGCAGTGCAGTTTTCCGTGGGAATCATTTTAACTCTGAGACACACCAGAGCCTGTCCTTGAATGCCACTGTGGATTTGATTGGATAGTTTTTTTTTGATGATTGGATTTGACTGGACTGTTTTTTTGATGATTGGATTTGATTGGATTAGAGTTTTTGGTACATTCGGAGCAATGTTATAAAAACACACAAAGCTGAGAACACACCAAGCCTGAACGGGTCATAAGGTCAGAGGTCAGAGTTCAGAGCAGTGTTGCCATGTGCTGTGGCATAACCTGTGAGACGGCAGCCTGACAGGACCGCTGTCCGTTACCGCGATGCGATCCCTCATCCATCTCCAGGGAAACAGAGCTGCGATGCGCAGTTAGACCTGTCAGAAACGCACTCCGTGTGGCGCAGTCTACAGCTGCCTGTCAGGTCTCATATACAGGATCCTCTGGGCGGCCCGGCCCCCTCTGCACTGCAGTTCCTCTTCATCTGTAACCCTCTCTCTACTTTACACTGTCTGAGAAAAGAAAGACAAAAAGAGGCTGAACCTCCCTTGAATGAGAAGTCTGTAGGCTGTAGGGGAGTCCCTTGGCACCTGGGACTTTACCCCTCTCTAGGGTTATCTTTGCACTTTTTGTGCTGTTCTTATGCACTTTGCCATGTAAGTCGCTCTGGATAAGAGCATCTAACAAATGCCCATAATGTAATGTAATGAGAAAGCTGAAATAAAAGCAACTTGTGAAAAACAAAACACAACAGAAGCGGTTAGATGAGGGAGATCCGTGGAGCCGAAGTGACCCAGCATGGGTTTACTCTGGCATTAGGGTTTGCGTCAGAATGACGCACAGGTGTGTGTTGTTGTTTTGTTGAGGCCAGTTTTTCTTTTGTCTTGTTTGAAAATGCAAACAAACTGAAACCCCGCCCACTGCATGCCCGCCCTGCCGCAGACTGTTGGCGTGTTGGATCACGCGGTGCTAAATCAGGACACACTTCCTTAGCGGACAGTGGAATGTGTTTTTTGGTATGGGCGCCATGCTCTTCTTGTCAGCATGCGGTTAAAAATTGAGAACAGCAACAGAGGTAATGTGTTGGAGGAATTGTCGACTCTGTCAAATCTCCCTCTCCCATGACCTCACTTCCTCTCCCATCTCCATGGAAACGCAGGCAGAGAACCTCCTGCTGGACGCCGACTCCAACATCAAGATCGCCGACTTCGGCTTCAGCAACGAGTTCACGCTGGGCAACAAGCTGGACACGTTCTGCGGCAGCCCGCCCTACGCCGCCCCCGAGCTCTTCCAGGGCAAGAAGTACGACGGGCCCGAGGTGGACATCTGGAGCCTGGGGGTCATACTCTACACGCTGGTCAGCGGCTCGCTGCCCTTCGACGGGCAGAACCTCAAGGCAAGCCCCTGGTCTCGCACCACAGAGTAGGCCTCTCAGACAATAGTGGGGCAGGACAGCAAACTACTCTACTTGAGAATGTCCTCACTGCACTAATCACACACATTTCACTAATTATGGTTGTTCTGACATATGTTGAAATACTCTCAGTTTTCCATATTTGAGTAAATGTAATACAGTATTTGAATATGTAGGAAGTGTGCTCAGTAAGTGTGTAGAGACCTCTGCCCTGTGCTGGCTCTGTGAGGGCCTGCTGCAGCCTGGGGTTATATTTCCTAAGAAGGAGCCAGGAGGTTTTAAAGTCTATATAAATATGATTATTCTCCCAAATCAGGCCTTTTTCAAAATATGAGCAGTAATTTCTGCACAGGAAAAGAGTTGTTTGATTATAGAAAGTTGTGGTTATCAGCTCAGCGCTGAAGTCAATCAGTGACTTCACTGTCTGAAATGGACCAATTAAAATGCTTTGCGCTGAACACTGAAATGTTGCGATTGTCTGCATATATTGACACTGAAAAGAGACTCCACCAGTTAAGTGGCTGGTGAAGCTTACAGACGCAGGTGCTACCATCATGCTCTGACCCTAGATCAGTCTCAGATGTGATCTGATAATGATCGGGAGCAGGAATATCACTGAGTAAGCTGATCCTGGATCAGATGGATTCCTGTGCGTTTTCCTCCCTTTGGTAAATTCTGATGAATCTCTCTGTTGTCTCCGGTAGAAACGGGTCCTGTAAACAGCTCTATTAATCCTAGAGATCACATGCCATGTCAGAGCAAAGCGTAGCGGACGGGGCCTTTGGGGAGGGTGGGCCGCTGAGGCAGCTGGGAGAGGCTCCGGCGCACTCCCAGCTATAGCTGGAACTACACATTAGCCAGGCCACTTCCTGAGCTATGAGCAGAACATGTTCTGGTGACCAGGTTCCTCTGAATGCAGAGGAGGCTGGTGTCCAATCAGCAGGGTGGAAAATGAATCATAGGAGGCTATTTGGGGGGCGGGGTTTGCAGTGAGCGGGGCTAACAACATAGTAAATGATAAATAAATATGACAATACACTAAATGATTTAATACATTAAAACAGCATATAAATAGAAAGATAATAAAATGAATAGTAAGAAATAACACACAGCAAGCCCCGAGGTTCCTCCAGGAATTGGTCTGTAATCAGCTCCAGTGTAAATGAACTGGGTGATGTGGACTGCTCTGCACCACAGTAACTCCATAAGTGCGTATGTAGCATTATAATTTATGATGCGTGAGACAGTAAGGATATTCCCGGTGAGGCTCGGCAAAGCTGGCCGCTGTTTTGATTAAGACATGCCTCATGGCGAGAGCCGCTCTTTTTAATGCAGCCCACGGGCACTATGGGTAAATTACATTTTAAATGCATTAGCGTCATGCTCAATTTCCTATTTCCTCTTCCTGTTTGGTCCCACTCCTCTCCTTATTACATTGCACTGTTGATTTGTGTGTATATATATTTAGGTCAAATCTATATCCAGCTCTGTTTATGCCTGATTAAGGACATAGCTCTAAATTGGCCCTTATTATATATATGTGTGCCATGTATTGTACGATGTTTAAAAATGGATAAACATTTGCTTTGACATGCCAGCTATTGCCAATGTAATCTTGTTGATTTACGACACAGTACTGCAGCGCATACATTACACAATTAAATATGCATAAAGATCCATTCCTTTTATTGTGTTTCTGAGAAGGTCATTTTGCTTTAAGAGAATGTTAACTATTCACAGCCAGAAATCAGGAACTAATCAAGTCACTGAAACAAATTTAGATGGAAAAAACTTCATGTAAATGCAAACATGCACTGCAGGTATGAGCCCATGTTTGAAGTATCAGTAGTCCTTTGTGTTCTCTGACTTATATAAACTGGGTCTTCAGCGCGCACAGTAGCACATAAACAGCAGTGCTAAAGTTCAAGCACTATATATACTTTGTTTTTGTCCATCTCAACAAAGTTTATGCAGTACTTTGAACTACAGCGATGTCAGGCACACAGAAGGCGTGTGTCCCCTCTGTCGGTCTGTGAAAGGGGGGATGAGGCAGATCAAAGGGCCGATGGAACCTCTGGCCCATGGCGCTCCACAATGGCAGACAGAGGCGGCGTTCAGTGCTGGGGACGGCGTGTGCGCTGACTGCGTTGCGTGTTTGTGGCGTGTCGTCTCACAGGAGCTGCGCGAGCGGGTGCTACGGGGGAAGTACCGAGTGCCCTTCTACATGTCCACTGACTGCGAGGGCATCCTCCGGCGCTTTCTGGTGCTCAACCCCACCAAGCGCTGCACCCTAGAGGTAAGGAGGATCAACTGCACTCTGTCACTGGGTCTTCTGATGGAGATTTCTGTTGAGGCCCTTAGCTGCAGCCAGTCACATTGCCAGGAGGGTGGAGTTTCACATCATGGCCCTAAAATGCAGCCAATCAAAGGGTCTGCAGCCAGCATGTCTGAGCTACATCAGACCCTCTGCTACAGCTTACAGAGAGTCACTCTCTCCTCTAAATCAACTTCTGTAAGTGACCAGACCTTAGTCTCTGCTACTCAGAATCAGTTTTTCTGTGTACCTTTATTTAACCAACTTTGATCCTCAGATTAAAGTCTCACTGAAGAAGGGCAGCATGTGTAGTTTCAGACAAGACAACAAAGAAACACAGAAACATACAAAAGACACAAAGAGATGGAGTATGTGTGACATGAATTAGATTCCCAGGCAAGCCTGTACACAGACACAGGTACACAGACAAAGGTAAGCAGTGCAGGTGTGGGCCTGGGGCTACAGGTTTACAGGTGAGAAAATGGGGAGGGGAAGATAGATAAAAATCAGGTGAGCTCAACATGATGGCAGTGAAAGGTCCAGCTACATGTTACCTACACAAATGTCCGACAGAACAAAAGTCCAAGAGCTGGGGCTAAAACAAAGTCCAGGCTTGTCATATTTACTTGTGACTCACAGGTTTATAAATACCGGAGAGTTTGGTTACGGTGGTATCGTAAAATCTGTTTGTCCAAGCTTGCCCTGGGACCAAAGTGATGGCCCAGCAGCCCATATCGAATGACACAACCTTCAGCAAATGTCATCTGTCCTGTTTGTCATACAAGTTGTAATTGGATGCTGACGGGACCATCTTAACACGGAAAAGTTAGTCTGACCTGAATCTGATCCGGGCCCCAAGCCGATGTTCCTCTAAGCTACCTGTCTTCCTCTAGATATGTAGAAGAAAGCTTTAAGCCAGCTGAGCCGAGTAAAAGCGCAAAGCAAATTATGCTCAAGGGCAGCAAATGATCAGTCTGCCCTCTCTGTCTGTCCGTCCATTCACCTGTGATTTTTCCTCTACCGTTCTATCAATCTGTTCTTCCTTCGTCAGCAAATCATGAAAGATAAGTGGATGAACGCGGGCTACGAGGGGGAGGAGCTGAAGCCGCATGTGGAGCCTGTGGAGGACTACAACGACGCCAGCCGCATCGGTGAGCCGCCGAACACGTGCTTTCAGAGGGAAAGTTCTAGAAACGTTTAGCCTAATGATCTAATGGGGAAGACTGCCTCAGCTTTCATAGCAGCTAGCCTGAGCTCCCAGAACCTCCCATAGACTTTTCCTCGTTGGCCTAACGCTACGTGCCATCTGGTGTACGGGTCCTGAAGATTTCTCCAGAACGCACAAACACAAAATGAGAATGGTTTGCGGTGCATTTCTCTGCTCTGAAGAAGTAGACAGAAATGCAATAACTACCAAAATGGTGATGCATCCCTTTAAAATACACAGGGTTACTGTTTCTCTCGGCTTTAGAAATGCTTTTCGGCAGGTTTCCTGTTCGGGGCCACTGACAGAGGAAGACTGTATGGGAATTAGTGAGGGGCTAAAAGAGAGGGAGCACTCTACAGAGGGGTAGAATAGTCTGGAAGGGGAAAGTGGAATGAGGAGATAATGGCTGAAAGGTATGTGCGACAGGGACATGTGAATTTAGATTAGGGTGTGCTCTGGGTTTTAACCTCGCAGGTCCCTGACCCGTTTACCAGTTTTTACCCCCACCCCCTCCCCCACTCTGGCACGTCTCACCCTCTGGTCTAATGGGACTCCTCTTCTTCCTCTCTCGCCCCCCCGGAGCAGGAAGTGTGCACACAGGGCATTTGTGAGGTTTTCTGTGTGGATCCTCTTCTGTCTCTGTGTTACTGAGTGAGATCGATACTGAGTGCTGGGGTCAGCCAAGGTCCTCATATCGTCCATCTCTCATCCCCCTGTTCCTCCCTCTTTCGCTCGCTGCAGAGGTGATGGTGGGAATGGGATACACCCGTGAGGAGATCAAGGACGCTCTGACCAATCAGAAGTACAATGAGGTCACAGCCACCTACCTGCTGCTGGGCCGCAAGAATGAGGTAAGACCTCCATGCCAGCAGGGGGCGATAGCCAGCACATCGGTATCCGCCGGCCTTACTTACATTACAGAGCAGGGGCAGCAATGGTGTTACAGGAGAGCCATTGGCCTCGCCCACTTATGTTAATCAGTCATGAAATGTTTTTCCATGCACCGGTTAGTTTGAGATATTGCTGTGTGTTGGGTGTGTTAAAGGTGCACTTTAGAATTTCTGTCGTCTGTGTGTCCATGGCACACCAGTTCAGATATTGCAACATAAGTTTGAAATGTCTCATATGTTCGAAAATTAGGAGCTATCCAAATGTGTAACTAGCGAAAACATCCCTTCTTGTATTTATACCCATGATTCTTCATGTCAGTGCTGTTTGTCGCACCGATCCTCTCGTACTCATTCCATCTGTCCAAGCTGGGCATTAGATACATCAGTAACTGACTGTTATGGCCATGCTCCGCCCCCTGACCTCAGGAAGTGTTTTGTTGTTGTTGTTGCCATGGCAGCTGGAGGGCAGCGAGTCGCGGTCGGGGAGCAGCCTCTCTCTGGCGCGGGTGCGTCCCAGCACCATCACCAACGGCACCAGCAAGCACGGGTCCTCGGCCGCCGCCTCCTCCTCGGGCTCCTCCTCCTCGCACAGCAAGACTCAGCGCAGCGCCTCCACCTACCACCGCCAGCGCCGACACAGCGACTTCTGTGAGTGCACACCAGCCACAATCAAATCTCCCCCAAACCACACTCAAATCACCCCCAAACTGGCCTCAAACCACATACCCCCAAACCATCCTGGGCTGAGGCTAGTCCTCAACCAATCCCAAATTGGCCTACATATGACCTTAAATTTGTCCCAGACCAGACTCACGCTACAGTGAAACTATTCCCAGAGCACCCCCAAATCCAGCCTCAAACTGTGTTTAAATGAGAAGGCGCCATGCCCGTCATCTCTGTTTGTTTGTTGGATGCAGCGTTGCCAACCGACAGGGTTATGAGCCGCCACTTCACTCTGGGCTGACGCTGTTTACTGGCTAATTCCATAGCATTAGCACGACTGTGTACCGAGGACTTTTTGCTGCAGCAACCTTTAACAAGTCTATGGGGTATGTGGCATGATGGTGCTCGCCAAAAACATGCCAAATGAGAAAATGAGAGGTCATGATCAGTCACCTTCAGTGGGCATGTGCGGTGAGCTGCAGAGGGGCTTCAGTGCAGCTGAACAGAGACACTTCTGCCAGATTTAATAGCATAGATTAGGTCTGCTCATTTGCAGGGAGATGATGCCAGAAATGTTGCCTGCAAGAGGAGGCGACAGAGGAAACCAGACGCCTTAGGCCAGCAAACCAGGGCTGCTGAGCACAGAGAACCGCCATGCACTCAGAGCACTTCATAGAAATGAATGATTCAATGAATATGAATAATATTTGAAAAGACGGGTGATATCAGCGTATGAAATACCGTGCCGATGCAGGTAATTCACGTGCGGGTGGAATTCTCCGTCATGGGGAGCGATACTTTTACACTGACTGTGCCTGACAAAACTGTGGTGCTCTCCACATTAATCACAGCGGGGAAACCGGAGTGCAACCAGTGACCACATTTTGCAAGGAAACATGAGCCCGACCACATCATTATCAATCGATTTTTGCCGCAATGTATCATTCAGAGCTGGTCGTTTGAGCCTTGTGTAGCGCTGTCTGCCTCTCCAGTCTGCGGAACCTGATGTAGCAAAGTCACAATGTAACAGTGTGCAGAACCCTGTGTAGCACGGTCTGACTGCAGCATGTGAGCGCTGTGTTGGCTGTGGGCGGAGCACTGTGGCTCTGTGGGTGGATCCCTGTTTTGGCAGTGTGAGTCAGTGAATAATGATCCCCCCCAGGTGGGCCGTCCCTGCCCGTGGCGCACCCCAAGCGCAGCCCGACCAGCACAGGTGACGGGGAGCTGAAGGAGGAGCGGCTGCCATCACGGAAGGCCAGCTGCAGCGTGGTGGGGTCACGCAGCATCCCGCCGTCCAGCCCCATGGTCAGCAGCGCCAACAACCCCAACAAGGCCGAGATCCCCGACCGCCGCAAAGAGATTACCGCCACCACGGTGAGGAGGGCCGCATAGATGGGGTGTGGCTCTGTTTTCGGCTGCCATGGTGCTCTCTGTGTGGCAGAGTGACGTGCGTGAAGCCTGGCTGCACTCGCATTGCTGGATTTGCCAGTCAAATGCGCAGACAGCGCCGTGTGTGTGTGTGTGTGTGTGTGTGAGAGTGTGAGAGTGTGAGTGAGTGAGTGAGTGAGTGAGTGAGTGAGTGGTGAGTGAGTGAGTGAGTGAGTGAGTGAGTGAGTGAGTGAGTGAGTGAGTGAGTGTCTGTAGTTGAGGTTGATGGTCAGTAAGCCTGTGTGCTGATACCTGTCTGCTCTCTCTCCTCTGACCCAGAACAACATCCCAGCAAGTGCCATGACCCGCCGCAACACCTACGTGTGCACGGACCGCTCCAGCACTGACAGACACTCTCTCCTGCAGAACGGCAAGGAGAACAGGTAAGCGTGTGCGTGCATGAATGCATGTATGTTTATATGCATGTATATGTGTGAGTGTGTGTGTTTCTGCGTCTGTGTATATGTGACTGTCTCTGTAGAGGGGAGCAGTGAGCTCTGATAAATGGCTGTCAGCTGGGTCTGCAGATGGCCTGGGGTGTTGTGGGTAATGTAGTGTAGCAGGCGCTGCACTCCTGTGTGTCTCTGCTGTTTGCACACTGGACATCGGGGGCGGGTACAGCAGATGCCTCTCCTCTGGTGGTCAGTGTCCGAGGTCAGTCTGTCCATCCCTCTCCCTCTCCTCCTCTGAGTGTTTCTTCTTCTCTGTGCTTGGGGTCATGTGATCTCAGGGTCATGTGATCTCAGGCCCCTGTGCGTGTGCCGTATGGATTGAGAGAATGCCAAAGCTGGCAGCATGCCAACCGCTCCCGCTGTGGCCATCCGGAGCCCATCGATACAACATGCATACACACACAAACAAACGCACGCACACACATGGATACACACACACACAAATAAACACGCACACACACACACACACAGCCATAAAAAGAGTTTCTGGAGCTGTGTGTCTCTCTGTGAAAGGCACGGATCTGTCTCTCTGGTCTGTGCTGAACCGCATGGGGGGGCTATCAGACTGCTGTTATTCAGAGCGTTAAGCAAAGCAGCCTGAGGCCAGCAACCCCCCCACCCCCACCCC